>CP092865.1:85084702-85107074 GCA_030710605.1 Cordylochernes scorpioides
GGGCGATTTATTTCATTGGAAATAATAAGGGGGGGCTTTATGCATTGATGGCAATCGGGGTAACTTTGGGCGATCATTTCATTGGAGTAATAAGGTGTGGGGCTTTATAGCATTTGTGGTGCGAGCAACTTTGAGCGATCATTTCATTGGCGTAATATATGGATGCTTATATCAGGTGGCTGCTAGAGCAACTTTGAGCGATATTTCATTGGAGTAATAAGGGGGGGCTTTATAGCATTTGGTGGCTGCTAGGAGCAACTTTGAGCGATCATTTCATTGGAGTAATAAGGTGGGGCTTTATAGCATTTGGTGCTGCTAGAGCAACTTTGAGCGATCATTTCATTGGAGTAATAAGGTGGGGGCTTTATAGCATTTGGTGGCTGCTAAACAACTTTGAGCGTCATTTAATTGGCGTAATAAGATGATGCTTTATACCATTTGGTGGCTGCTAGAGCAACTTTGAGCGATCATTTCATTGGAGTAATAATGGATGCTTTATAGCATTTGGTGGCTGCTTGAGAAACTTTGAGCGATCATTTCATTGGAGTAATTAGAGGGGGGCTTCATATAGCATTTGGTGGCTGCTAGACAACTTTGAGCGATCATTTCATTGGATAATAAGGTGGGGGCTTTAGCATTTGGTGGCTGTCAGAGCAACTTTGAGAATCATTTCATTGAGTAATAAGGGTGGCTTTATAGCATTTGGTGGCTGCCAGAGCAACTTTGAGCGATCATTTGATTGGCGTAATAAGGTGGGCTTTATAGCATTTGGTGCTGCAGAGAACTAGGCGATCATTTGATTGGCGTATTAAGTTGGGAGCTTTATAGCATTGATGGCAGTCGGGGCAACTTTGAGCGATCATTTCATGACATTGGTCAATAGAACAAGGTGTGCCCTGGCCTCAACCCGAACAGAGGTTGCCCTAGCCTCCGACAGGAACAGAGGCCGCTCGTTGCCTCTTAGATGGCCTATAAGACATCAGAGGTTTCCCAATCCTCCACGATAGATCGCCCAGGTCTCCAAGTCAGCGGAGGTCGCCCACTCCTCCAAGGCTGTGGAAGACTCCCAGGCCTCAAACATGGCGAGGTCGCCCAGTTCTGTAACACATAGGAGTTAGTCCAATCCTCAAATTCATCGGAAGTTGCACACATACCTCTAAGATCAATGGTCGTTGATTTCTCCAACATAGTGGAGACTGACCAGTCCTCTAAGACAGCGAGGTTGCCCAATCCTCCAGCCTAGCGGAGGTTGCCCAGCCTTCTACGATAGATCGCCTGGGTCTCCCAGTCAGCGGAGGTCGCCCACTCCTCCAAGACTGTGGAGGTCACCCAGGCCTCAAACATGGCGGAGATCGCCCAGTCCTGCAATACAGAGGAGTTAGTCCAGTCCTCCAATACACCGTAAGTTGCTCTCTTACCTACAATAACAGAGGAGTTCGCCTCATCCTCCCCGACAACGGAGGATGTTCACTCCTCCACCACAACGGAGGTTGCCCAGGCCTCCGTCAGTCGTCGCCCCACGGTCCACCGAGGCGATGGTGGCTCTCTCCCCCGGATGAACATATCGTCCTGGAGACCTCGTACACCTATATCCCCTATCAGCTAACACCCAACGAAAACCCCGCCCCGCCGCCTTCTCTCCTTCTCCCCAACTCCCGAGGGAGTTTACTGGGGGAAGGAGAGGAGGGGTGGTGCCGTGTGGAGGTGAAATCATGCTAGCCTAGGGGCAGTCGTACCAATCATCTGAGGTGAAAGACTGGGGCAAAGAGAACGAAGACACGGGGGTGACACGGAACACGGGTTAGTAACGAGGGGAGAGACAACCAACAACGGAGGTGGACAGAGGACCACAAGGGGAAGGGAGGGACAAGGGGACAGAGAGAGGTTAGTAGACAGAGAGAACAAGGACAACGGGAGGGAAGAGGACATGAGAGACGAATGGGGGACAAATCAACGCTCTGATGTAAACATTCAGGGGGGAACAGTCAGGTGAGAGCTAATAGAGGGTATAGGTGCACGCTGTTCCACAACAATATATTCTTCCTTCCTATAACAATTAAAAACTACTTTAGCCTCTTTCTGTGCGAACTATTGATTGACAAGATGTCAAATAAATTTGTTAATTGTCACTATCTTTCTTTCACTTTAATAATTATTAGTTCTAGATTTAATAAACACTTATTTTATATATTTGTTCTCAATTATAACAGTCTCTGTAGCGTGCACCATATAATATGTACTATTCTTCTCCATTCTAAATGATCTCTAGGTAGTAACAGCACCATTTTCTACATAATATATAAACCGCACTATATATAACAGGAATATTCTTTTAATAAACACTTAGTTATAAATGCTATAATTCTGGTAACTATTTATTTATGAGAATTAAGAGACACTTTGGACAGTAAATCTTTTGATTCTCTCGACGTTTCGACAAATATTCTTTTGTACTCATCAGGAACAAATACAAATTAAAGCATTTGACAAGGAGTTATGATCATTAAAAAAAAGATTTTTAAATTAATATTTTTGTCGAAACGTCGAGAGAATAAAAAAAAAGATTTACTGGCCTAATTGGCTTTTATTTCTTATAAATATTAATGCCCGGCCAGACAACTTCTATCTTCATGGGACTATTTAGTTCAAGGAGAAATATATTTCGCGACAATTAAACACTTTGAACATCTTTCATAAGTACACAATATAAGGCTGCTGCATTTAAATGTTAAATTATGGGAGATTTAACTTGAAAATACTACACTTTGTTATTGAATATTTAGTATCATTAAGCTGTAAATATATAACAACAACAACAAAAAGTTTTATTAAGACCTTTTAGTATTATACAGATTCCCCCAAGCAGAAATGTAGGATACATGCAGGAAAAAAAAGTAATAGTACCTTAATGGTAATATGATATTTATATACAGGAAAAATTATATAAAGAACAATCAAGCCAAAAAATATACCTGTCTGTGTAAACCGGAGGAAAATAAATTCACTATACACGGATTTACCATGAATTCTCCGTAAATGAAGTAAATTTATAAGATAGTTGCCTTTTTATTAATTAAGAGAGTATCAATAATAACAGATATAATAAAAATTATTAAATTTGTCCTTCTATATTTGATAATTTGCCAAACATCTCTCTATTAAGCTGCAAATAAATGCATTTTATTTCTGCCTCTACAAACTTAAAAGAGGGTAATTTAAACAAATTTATTCATATTTGAAATGTATCTAATTTTATATTCAATAATATGTGAAATTTCTACCTCTACCTATTCAGATATTTAAAGAATTCTATACCTAAAAAATTACTGGCATTTCAATAAAGAAATTTGGATTTTGAAATATCACTATTCTTTTTAACGCATTAACTTATATAATTTATAGGTTCATTTAAAACTTGAAACTCCACTCGCAGATTTTTATTTGTTTCCATAAATGCACACTTGCAGGGTATTAATTCAGGGTAAAATTGAAAAAAAAATCTCTCTCGCTGCAGAGTTTAATTCAAATTCAGTCTAAAACTTTCTCAGATGTGTTTACTATTTCAATATCAAATCACGAGACTCTCGTTTGTTTTCTCTTCAGCCGTGTATAGGATAAACAACAACGTGTGTAAAGTGAATCACAATCGCTCTCAAGATTTTCACATTTCATATCCTTTTAATGCAAAAACTAATAGATAGTTATATCGATCTAAAAAACATTGCTATTAAAAAATATTAATTAGGTCAAAAATAAAGCTCTTCTTTATATACAAGAATCTTTAGGAAGATCTACAAAAATTATCATGTGATGAATATTTAAAAAGTAAATTATTGGAGATGCGCTAAATTATTTCGCATATTAGCTCTGCTTGATATAGCGATAGGTTTAAATATGTTCTTCCATGATCTCACATACAGAATCTTGTATATTTACTCAAAATGATCATAGTAGTATTTCTTCTCTGATCCTAACTATATATAACTATAAGGTATAGTAAATTCCACCTACCTATCACGCCTCTTCTTCTTGCCGCAGCAGCCCCCCTTGGTGCTGGGCTTGATCGCTTCGGTTACAAAGATCGCTTTCAAAGATTACTCGGATCTTAAGATCGCTCACACAGTTATCAAGACCGCTTCGTTCACAGAAGATCGCTTAAGATCACAACAGATCGCTCTGATCACAAAATATCACTTCAAAGTTTCGCTCAGATGAGTTAAGATCGCTTTCGTAGATCGCTTGATCGCTTTGGTTGCTCGCTAGTCGTTTGAGTTGCTCGCTAGATCGCTTTTGTTGCTAAAGTGATGAAAGTCTTTGTGCGGCGGCCTCAATTGAAGTCCATAGAGAGGAGCGAGTTGGGTTTAAAGAATATAATTTAAAACTTTTATAAATTTATACATCTATTGTAGGAATATATCACTAATTTGTAATAATATATTTGTATATCTAGAGAAAAACTTAGGATTTATAGTTAGTAGTTAGTAGTTGTAGGCAGATAAGAAATATATGAAGTATTGTCATCATATATTAATATTTTGTGTGTGTGTGTACAGGGCATTTATATATATCTAAAATAACATATAAAGAGCAAATATCTCTCTATATAAATGAATACAAATATACATAACAAATATTAGATAATAAAAAAGGCATTTATTGGATTTAATAAAATATTTATTTTGCCTCTCGGTACCAAAATTGGTTAAAATCGTTTTGAAAATAGAGCAATCAATGGAAAAATAAATCTTTTATTAAATCCAATATATGCCTTTTTATTATCTAATGAATTAAATATGGATTGCTCTATTTAAAAACAATATAACAAATATATATGCAAATAAACAATAATTATTCCACCTAACTGATAGCTGCTTATAATTTGTCAAACAAATTTGACAATACTACTCTACAGACATATATAAGTAAAATACGGTATTATGTATGTACAGTTAAACCTGTCTATAGCGTCCCCCCTTTAAATAGCGCCTCCCTCTCTATAGCGCCCGATTTTAAATAGGTAGTACAATGCGATTTACATTAAAAGTGACCTGTCTATAGCACCCCCTCTCTATAGCACCCTATTTTGGTGAGTCCCAAGAGGGGGCGCTATAGACAGGTTTAACTGTATTATGTAGGAGTATGTGTGTATGCTTGAGGAATATTGCACAATAAATAGGTTTAAATAATTATATGATAACGAGGCGTATATATATATATATCTTTATTTATTTAAAACACACTTTAAAAACGCCTATTTAAAATAAAGTGTGTTTTAATCAAATCCTATTATATTAAATCCTTAATACATATTTAATGTATGTATGTATGGGTCAACCAATTAATAATATTTACTAGTCATTTTTGTTTTTATTGAATATTTAAAACGCAAATTTTTGATCGAGAATAATATTATAATTTAAGTCTCTCATCAGTTTAAAAACTTCCTCTCGCAACACGGTTATCGGCAACAGCACCTCCGACAAAATCACAAAATTGATTAAACCTAAGTTTAAAAATAAACGTATTCACCTTTAACTCTAAATACTACAAACAGACCAATGGCTCCCCTATGGGTAGTCCTTTATCCTCCCCACTAGCCGAAATAGTCATGAGACACATAGACCAAACCATAATCAGTCGTTTCCCTAACATAATACAAACCTGGAAAAGATATATAGATGACAATTTTTGCATTTGCCAAACAGATAAAATTAATGATATATTAACTGAAATAAATAGCCTCCATAATGAATTAAACTTTACCATAGAAAAAGAAAACAATCATTCCTTACCATTCCTTGACATCCTCATTACTAAAAACAACTCACAGTACACTTCCACAGTATATTACAAGCCTACATTCCAACCCAATTTCATACAATATTCATCATACTGCCCACTAAGCCACAAAATCAACACAGTAAAAACCCTAACAAAACGGATACACACACATTGCTCCAACACACACATGTAAAGAAATAGAAACTAAAAATATAATTCAATATCTTACCACAGCCGGATACCCAAAAATATTCATATTAAGGCATTTTTATAACCCCAATAACACAAACAATAGTCAAACATATAAATCTATTTGCATCATACGTACTCCCCTAATAGCGTAACAATAGCCCGAGAAATTAGAAAATATGGTATAAAAACATATACGAAAACACACCCAACATAGGCGCAATAGTCAGAAATCCCATAACACAAAACAATAGCCATAACTCACCAATATACAACAGTCAAGCAATATACTCAATAGAATGCACCCAATGCAATAGTATGTACATAGGCGAAACCAGCAGACAAGTAATAGATAGGATGAATGAGCACACCAGATCCATAAATAGAAAAGATAAAAAATCCCTTTTATTCCAACACACACAAAATACAGGTCACACCTTCAACCTAAATAACCCAAAAACTTTCTATACCAACATAAACAACAAACAGAAAAGACTGGTACTTAGAAGCTTTTTTATCATTAAAACACGCAAGCATCAATAGGCACATTGAAATTCCAGAATCATATACAGAACTCATAAATAGCAATTTAAAAATGTACACTTCCCCATATTTAATACAATAACTCCTATTTCATAACACTTTTCATAGCTAATTCAAATCTCATAAGTTAAATCATTATAAATATATAAGATATAAATATTCTGGATAGACATTAATAATATTTCAATACTCAGCATATATCAAGAAATTAATAGTTCTTTTATAAAAAAATTGTAAAGATGTAAATATATTAGGTAAATATATAACAGCTACTGACGATTCACCACCATTCGCGTTGCTCCTGTAGAAGGGCCACCATACCCAAAGCTTGAGCATTATTAAACGTTTTAAAAAGAAACACAACCTCGGAGGCTTTGTTATTTTGTCCTAAAGATTTCGCAGAGGTTATAATATTGGAATTTACAAGTAATAATATACAAGAATGATAAGGAGTGATGACTATGCAAATATTAATGATGATATGCCACAGAATATTTAAAATAATTATTCAGTGACATTGCCCCCTTCCTAGATGAACAGCGTCCCGCTGTAATTATCACTTGAACAGATCAGTTTGGTCCTCAGGGTCATGGTAGGGTTTCATTCTCAGTACATGGAAAAGGTCTCTTGTTTGGCGTCTCCTGGTTGGTTGGTCCACAGGTTCAACTTCGAAGGTCACGTCAGAGAGTTTCCGAGTAACCCTGTATGGCCCGAAGTACCTTTTCATCAGTTTTTCTGAGAGTCCCCACCTTTCTTATCGGGATGAAAATCCATACCAGGTCACCAACGTTGTGATCCATTGCCTCGTGCTTTGAGTCATATCTGGCCTTGTCCTTTTCTTGGGCTTTCAAGGTTTCTAATCTTGCTAGCTGCCTAATCTATTCGACTCGCGAGGCAATCTTCTGACTGTAATCCTCTTGGAGATCTTCATGCGGATTTGGGAAAAGAGTGTCTACAGTTGTTTCGGCTTCGCGTCCATGAATCAGTTTAAAAGGGGTAAAACCTGTCGTATCTGGTTTTGCCGTGTTGAAGGCGAAATAATGTAGGGCAGGATTACGCCCCAGTCCTTCTGTTCAACACTTACATAATAGCGATCATGTTGGCTGAGGTTTTGTTTAACACACCTCTCCGTAAGTCCATTCGTCTGGGGATGATACGCTGTCGTGAACCGATGTATCGACGAGCATTGATTGGTGAGTTCCGCAATCAACTTGGATTGGAATACTCGTCCTCGGTCCGTGATGATTTCTCTGGGGGCTCGGTGCTTGAGAACAACATCTTCCATTAAGAACTTGGCTGCTTCTTTTGCTTCTCCTGTGGGTAAGGCTTTAGTAACGGCAAATCGAGTAAGATAGTCAGTAAAAACTATGATCCATTTATTACCAGTATCAGACTTGGGAAATCTTCCAAGGAGGTTCATTCCAACTTTCTGAAAAGGGGAGGTCGCAGGAGGTATTGCCTTAAGTAGTCCGGGTGGCTTTTGAGTTGATTGTTTCTTTCTTTGGCACTCTTTACAATGAGCGACATACTTCCGTATGTCCCGGAGAGTCCTGGCCAGAAATATTTGTTTTTAACTCTCTCATATGTCTTCGAAAATCCAAGATGACCTGCTGTGGGAGCGTCGTGTAAACTTTTCAGTAGATCTAAGCGTAAGTGCTTGGGAATAACTAAAAGGTGCTGGTTTCCCAGGGGTCGAAATTCTTTTTGTATAAGGTTCCTTTTAACATTTCATATCCTTTCGATTCTGCACCAAATCTTTCTGTTTTCTTCTATCAATTTACTAATTTTAAGGTATTTTCTTTGTTCAGCCTCGAAGCACGTCAGAGCAGTTATTGAGGGTATATCATCATCCTCATCATTAACACAAAGCAATAACGCGCCATCTATACATATAAAATAAAAGTATTTGAAAGCGCGAATGTTTATTTTATACATAAAACGAATTTCTACTGTCCTTACTGCGATGAAAAAATATATTGGGAGGGCTTGGCTCATCAGTGGTGAACCCTCCCAGCGGTTTTCGCCAATTTAATCCACCAGACCGCTATTCAGAGCTCTAATACTGTCTTGGATCATTCTGCTTTTATATGCTACACTGAAGGATGGAATCTTAGAAATGGTTTTCAAGTAAACTATGGACATAAGCTTATAGGACAGTAGAATTACATTCAAATATTTGCTTCGAGCAATGCTCTTCAGCAAACTATAAAGACAAGGCCAATTAGGAATAAATTAACACAAAGCAATAACGCGCCATCTATACATATAAAAAAAAAGTATTTAAAAGCGCTAATGTTTCTTTTATACATAAAACGAACTTCTACTGTCCTTACTGCGATGAAAAAATATATGGGAGGGCTTGGCTCATCAGTGGTGAACCCTCCCAGCGGTTTCGCCAATTTAATCCACCAGACCGCTTCTCAGAGCTCTAATACTGTATTGGAATATAAGCTATAAGCTTATGTCCATAGTTTACTTGAAAACCATTTCTAAGATTCTATCCTTCAGTGTAGCATATAAAAGGAGAATGATCCAATATAGTATTAGAGCTCTGAGAAGCGGTCTGGTGGATTAAATTGGCGAAACCGCTGGGAGGGTTCACCACTGATGAGCCAAGCCCTCCCATTAATTTTTCCATTGCAGTAAGGACAGTAGAAGTTCGTTTTATGTATAAAAGAAACATTCGCGCTTTTAAATACTTTTATTTATATGTATAGATGGCGCGTTATTGCTTTGTGTTAATTTATTCCTAATTGGCCTTGTCTTTATAGTTTGCTGAAGAGCATTGCTCGAAGCAAATATTTGAATGTAATTCTACTGTCCTATAAGCTTATGTCCATAGTTTACTTGAAAACCATTTCTAAGATTCCATCCTTCAGTGTAGCATATAAAAGCAGAATGATCCAATACAGTATTAGAGCTCTGAGAAGCGGTCTGGTGGATTAAATTGGCGAAACCGCTGGGAGGGTTCACCACTGATGAGCCAAGCCCTCCCAATATATTTTTTCATCGCAGTAAGGACAGTAGAAGTTCGTTTTATGTATAAAAGAAACATTCGCGCTTTTAAATACTTTTATTTTATATCCTCATCATTGTATGCTTCTTCCGATTCAAGTTGGAGAGGATTTCGAGAAAGACAGTCGGCATCTTGGTGTTTGCGTCCACTTTTATAAACAACTGTTATATTGTATTCTTGGAGTTTTAAAGCCCATCTTGCTAGTCTTCCTGTCAGGTCCTTCAGGTTAGATAACCAGCAAAGAGCGTGGTGGTCAGTGACGATGCCAAACTAACGACCAAAAAGGTACGGTCGAAATTTGTTGATGGCCCATATTGCGGCCAAGCATTCTCTTTCCGTTGTTGAGTAATTCTTCTCCGCGTTAGATAAAGTTCTTGAAGCATAACCAACCGGCCGCTCTTTCCTATCGTTGATCTGCACGAGGACAGCTCCAATTCCATAACCGCTGGCGTTAGTATGAAGCTCGGTTGGCAGTTGTTCTTCGAAATAGGCAAGAACAGGTTCAGACATCAATGCTTTTTTCAAGGAATCAAAAGCATCTGTTGGTCAGAGTTCACGTGAATTTATTATCTTGTTTGAGGACTTCGTGTAGAGGAACAGCTTTCTCAGCAAAATTTTCGATAAATCTACGATAATAGGAACATAAGCCAATGAAGCTTCTCACATCTGTTATAGATTTTGGGGTCGGAAACTTGGCGATAGCTTCAATCTTTTCTGGATCGGGATAAATACCATTACTATCGACGAGGTGTCCAAACACTCTTATTCGTTGGTTCCGAAAAAGGCACTTTTTGGGGTTGAGGCGCAGCTCGGCTTTGTCGAGACATTGTAGTATGATTTCAAGCCGGTGTAAATGTTCGTTGAACGATTTGGAATACACCACGATGTGTTCTAAATAACAGAGGGCCATCGTCCATTTCAGGCCTTTCAATATCTTGTCCATCATGCTCTCGAATGTTGCAGGTGCATTACACAGGCCAAAGGGCATGACCAGGAACTCGTAGAGTCCGTCAGGGGTAATAAAGGCAGTTTTTTCTCTATCTGCTTCGTCGACTTATATTTGCCAAAATCCTGAACGAAGGTCGATTGATGAATAAAACTTGGCTCCTTTCAGGGAGTCAGGTGTATCATCGATTCGAGGTAGTGGGTAAACGTCTTTTTTAGTAACTTTGTTTAGTCGTCTGTAATCCACACAGAAACGCCAGTTACCATCCTTCTTCTTCACAGCGACTACATCGGCTGAGGGAAATTCTGGAACCATCCAGACAATCCATGTGACACCCTCCCAATCCTGCCGCGTCTTCGCCCGCGGAGAGCTGCCCAGTCCTTTCCCAGACCACTCCAGCCACCAAGCCTTCTACTCCGGCGCCGAGCACCAGCGTGTTACCATCTCTACTAGCACCTTCCTCGACCACTACTTCACCAACAGCGGACCCTGCCAAAGATCAGGCCAAGACTGCACTAACAATGGGATCTTCCGTCCCTAAACCACAAACCACACAGCTTCCTCAGCTCACTTTACAGAAGGTTGAGGATCTGTTCAAGGTACTAGACGCTGACTCCTTCCTGGAACCCCTATATATGGATTATCACAGGTGGGAAATAGAGAAGGCTGTTGTATGCCCAACCATGAGGGAGGACGTCTTCACATATCTTTCGCCCCAGCAGATCTCTGCTCTGAAGAAATTCCTTGACAAGGCAATCGCCCATGTCGGGGACAAGGACTCCGACCTAGGCAAGAGGCTGTCCGACTTCAGGACAGAATGCGACATTGAACGAGACGAATCCCCATGGTATTCGTCTGATACAAACGATTAGAGATTCTGAATATTTATTTTTTGTTATTTTAACTGTTGTAATGTTTAACTGTTGACTTGAGGTCAATAAACCTTTTTTAATTGTCATTGTCTTCTTCACTAAAATAACCGGCGATGACCATGAACTTTCTGAATGACGTATACTCCAGGCGTCTAGCATTTTGTCCACTTCCGTTTGGATTGCTTGGCGCTCTGTAGGGGAGACTCGATATGGTCTATGCTTAATAGGCTGATGGATTCCAGTTTCAATTTTATGTTTGGTTACTGAAGTTTGCTTTACTGGTTCATTATTTTTATCAAAAATTTTATCATGTCGTTTTAAAATTGATAAGATTTGAGACTGCTGCTCTTCTGATAAATCATCACTAATTAGATTTTGTAAAAATTTAAAGTCACTTTTATCAGCATGACTGGCATGATTCACATTTTTCACCTCCTTATTAAATTCAGAACATTCTGAAATAGCCGTCAAGTTATTTTCTTCAACCCTTTGAATTTTTCCCAGGCACATTCCATTAGGGACTATTTGAGCTGTGGTGCTAGAATTTAAGATCCAAAGTTTTCCTTTATTATGGGAAAGCCTGAATAATGCACAAGGAAGTGTTAACCCTTTTCCTATTGATACCTTTTTCGAAGGTTCAAAAAGTACCTGATTTTGCCCATTAAGCTCTTCACTCATAACATTTATTAGTTTGGTAGATTCGGCTGGGATTACGACGTTTCTGCTAGCCACAACCTTTCCCATGGAAGCTGGTGAATTTAGTACATCTTTGGCCTCTTCCAATCTGATTTCGGCGCGTCCAGAATCAATCACGGCATTTGTTGCCTCTAAGAAATCCCATCCGAGGATAATACTAGGGTTACTATTAGGGAGGACGATAAACTCAAGCGGCTGTTCCAATCCATTGATGCTCAAGCTGATTGTGCATCGGCCGATCGATGTAACATTCTTGCCATCAGCAACTTTCAGAGTCATTCCGCTATCCTTGAACATGGTCTTTTTTAATTGTCGTCCTAATCCATCAGAGATAACTGAAAAAGAGGAACCTGAATCGACCAGAGCAGAAAATGCAATGTCATCAATGATGATTTCGAAATAATTTTGTTGTAATTTAGCGGCTGTCGACGATGGAGGGTTTTTTCACACCCGCGGCTTCCCCCTCGAAAGAAGACGCGACGCTTAGTTTTTTCTAGATTGTAGCGGCGTGGGGATTGGCTTGTATGGCGGCCTGGGGAAATGGACTGGCGTCTTGAGGATCTTCCTCTGTTTGGATACGGCGATTGTCTGCGGTAGGTTTGGCTTCTTATGGCTTGGTGGTTACCCATTTGAGGTTCTTGGATGCTTGGTGCATGTCCTTCGGGTCTCTGCGTCCATTGTCGGCGTTCTCTACAATATCGCTTAACATGGCCTGGGCGGCCGCAATTAAAACATATTGGGATGTTTTCATGCGTCCTCCATTCATCCGTTCTTCGTTGTGGTGGCGTCTGGTTATATATGGGTGTTTGGGTAGGGTACTGACGTCGTGGAACCTGGTTGAATGTACGTGTTTGGTCGGGGTACGACTGTCGTGGTGGAGGCCTTTGAATAGGCTTCGAATTTGCAGCTACGTTTTTTTCAATCTCTTCTCGGATAATTTCTTTCAGAGAAGATGGTTCAGGGGTAGTTGACTCCGGAATCAGTGCGCGATGAACTTCTTCACGCACGATGCGTCGGATTAAGTCTTCCATTGATTCAGAGTCTGCTGAATCGATGGCAGCAACATTTGGCAGTCTGTCGAATACTACACGTTTATTTACACGTTTTTTATTTGAAGCCTCGATTTTTCGGCACCATTTGATGAACTCATCGATAGTTG
The DNA here is from genome assembly GCA_030710605.1 of Cordylochernes scorpioides. Taxonomy (NCBI): domain Eukaryota; kingdom Metazoa; phylum Arthropoda; class Arachnida; order Pseudoscorpiones; family Chernetidae; genus Cordylochernes; species Cordylochernes scorpioides. The sequence goes on from CP092865.1 coordinate 85,097,905, forward strand.
CGATGTCTAAAATGATCATTGACTGATGTATATATCTCCTCCGATATTCCTTTCGTCAAGTGTGCGACTATTTCATTTTCCATCATAGCCCGATTCACTTCTCTGCACAAATGGAGAACATCTTGAATGTAGGAATCACTGGTCTCCTCCTTCCCCTGAGCTCGAGTTTTGAGGTTCTCTGCGAGCTGATCTTTTTGGGTGACATGATGTCCGAAATTCTGAGAAAACATTTTCACAAAAATATCCCATGAATTAATTTTCTCTTCAACATTTTCGTACCATCTGTGCGCTGTTCCTTGGAGGAAAAAATAAACATTTGCGAGGCACATTGAATCATCCCAGCAGTTGTAGCGAGCGACGCGATGGAATTCTTTCAACCATTTTTCTGGATTCTGGTTGCGTTCTCCAGTAAAAATAGAAGGGTTTCTAAAAGGTTGAAAGTGGTACTCACCCATTTTTGTCTGTGTCTCTTGATTGACCATAGCGATGTTTTCTTCAGGTTCTAGTCCTTGTAGTCTTCGGCTTCTTCTAATGGCTTGGGCGTCGAGGGAATATTCCAGCTTCTCCACCAGTTGTCAGGGTAGTGATAACGAGTATAACGAAAGTTTAAGTAAAAATATTTTATTTATAAAATGCAAAGTATTTTTAAAAATGTATTTACAAGTAATAATATACAAGAATGGTAAGAAGTGATGACTATGCAAATATTAATGATGATATACCACAGAATATTTAAAATAATTATTCAGTGACAATATAACAAAAAATAAATTAAGTAACTATTATTTAGAAAATAATCTAATGAGCTCAAGGCAGCATGGCTTTATGAAATCTAGATCAACTATTACTGGAAGGGAAAAAAATTATAGAAACTATATTGAAACATAAACAAAAAAATTGACTTCCTTGATAGCTATAGATATAGCTGGTGCATTCGACAATGCATGGTGACCTGCGATTATAAAACGAATGGATAATGATAATGTTCCCTCAGATTTAATACGGATCATAAAATCTTATTTGAATAATGAAAGGGAGGTTAAATTTACATACGAATCAGAAACTTTTTATAAGAAACTAACTAAAGGATGTCCACAGAGTGGACCTTTATCACCACTTCTATGGAATATTTTGCTAAATGATTTGTTGATAATTTTGAATCAATGAATGCAGATATTATATGTTATGCAAGACGACGTTACAATAATTTGCTGGAATAAGACTATTGAAGGACTAAAAACCGCAAGTGAATACATCTTAAATTATGTGATCCCATGGTGTAATAGAAATAAATTAACGATCAGTACTGAGAAAACTAATTTGCTATACCTGCATAACAGAGAAAGAATACCTATTAAGGTTAATAACAATATAATTAGGCCGGTCAAGCAAGTAAAAATTCTAGGAATGAAATTTTCAAATCACAAATGGAAAAATAAAGTTAACTTTACTCCGCATGTAAATGATATTCTGTGTAAGGCAGGGCGTATGAAAAATCTATTATGTTCACTAAGCGGCAATATGTGGGGTTTAGATACTCAAAAGAGGTTAACTTTATATGAAAAATAATAAGGCCTGTACTTACATACGGATCAGAAATTTGGTTTAAATATTTGAACAATCGTTCTAAACAAAAACTGAATTCCATGCAGTACCAGATCATTTTATAGGCAGTTAGAACATATAAAACCACTTCATCACACTGTGTGCATAGTTTGGCAAAAATTCCACTCCTAACAGACTATATAGCATCTAGAATAATAAAATATGATCTAGCCCATCTGTCCACTGAAGATCTAATTACTTATGCTCCAAGTATAATCAAATCATTCTTACACGCAAGAATGAAAGAAATTTTTGATAATACTAATGAAATTTTCAGAAGCTTTTTCGTGTCTGGAATCCCAAGATTTTTCCGTCCTAATTTTTATAATATCCAATTCATTACAGATCATGGTAATTTTGGGAAATTTTTGTCAACTATCGGCGCGGTGAAGGAACCAGGATGCTTCTGCGGAGGTGAAATTCAGGACTCGAAACATCTACTAATGAATTGCCCAATTTTCCGGGTCTATAGAGAAAACAAATTTGGTCGTATTGGACAGCTTGATGAATTTGTAGACGATAAAGAGATATGTAAGAGTTTTGATCAATTTTGCAAATTTATTTACAACTTTCTTTTGAAATGGAAAAGGGAGAGGGAAACTTAGAAGGAAAAGAATTGCGATGCTTGCTTTGTGTGTTTTGCTTTGTTGTTTGTTTTTCTCTTCGGACAATTTTATTTGGTTAATTATGTAAAATAATGAATTGAATAGGACTGTATATAGCCGATCTGTTGTGATGTAGAGAGAGGTATCGACGCAAATATCCCTGAGTTCGGGATATCGCGTTTCATGATGTTAATAAAATAAAATAAAATAAAAAATATCTTCCATTTTTTATGCAAATATATATTCTGAAGGTTAACATAAAAATCTGACAAGGGTCAGGGATGGTATTCCTGTTTAAGTCCCGAGACATTTCAACTACTATGATTCATTCTCAGCTAAATTCAGTGTTTAGAATCGAAGCCATTGATATTAGCCTAATATAAATATGCATAGAACGTTTTCAGACTGGTGGTTCTGATATTCGTGATGAAGAAAGGCCCAGGTAGACCAATCTCTGTAGTGACAGACCTAATTTTGGCTCTAACGGAGGAATTGATGAAAAATTTGAAAACTCTATTTGTTTAAAAGGAAGTGTTATTTAATGTTTTAATGATCTTCTATATTCGGAAATTATGCTCAAAGTGAGTGCCAAAACTTCTAACCCGAGAAATTCAGCTTTAATAAAAATAAGTGATTGCAAAAACCTTTGCAGTGACTTGTATATGCTGTAAAATTATGTGAATCGCGTTGTCACTATTTTGTATTCTGGGAATAGTAAAAAAACATGATTTTTTTTACACATTAAAAAGTTGAACTATTTAGAAATTTGTAAGAAACAATATTTGGATTATAACCATTACTTTCTATGTCTAATTGGAAAACAAAATTGGGCTTTGGCGAAATTATTATGATATTCTGACCCCTAAATTTTGTATTTCCAATTTTGAATATATTTTGACGGAGGAGATGTCATTTGTTTTTATAGATTAATTTCCTATCGGCAAAATTTGCATCTATTATCTGGCCATAGATTTGGCCTAGCCATTTTGTCAGCTAAACATCTTTTTGGCAGATGGTGAAGATCCCATGAGATCCCTTGTGGATCTCATTGAGTAAAGTCCGCTCTGGTCTGAGAGGACCATTAGCCCGAACACATGGTCTCCAGGTGATTGCTTCTCAGTTTTTCAAAGCTGGTGTTGTGGCTTTGTCCAGACCTGAGGCCACTAGTTTTCGGCGACGGTTAATAGATGGAGTCTAGTTTTGACGTTTTATTTCGACGAGAGAGGTGAACTTTGTTTTTATAGATAAATTCCTTCCTGGAAAAATATACATCTATAATGAGAAATACAAAGATACGCTGTACTTAAAGTTTATCCTTTCTTGAAAAATTCGAAATAATTCTTGAAAATTACAATCCATAAAAAACCTTCCAAGGAATAAGTAAACTTTACTGGACACTTCCTTTCCTTGTTACTTCTACTTGTAAATTCTGTTTGATAATAATAAATATTATAAACGCTATTTATCTGTGTTTCTGTTTCCTTAGCTTTCTTATATAGCTTCATCTATTTTCTTGTCTATTTTTGTAAATATCTTTCATACATTCATGTCTAATCCTTCTATAGGTTTCATGCTTATTTTTGATATATGACCTGGCTATTTTTTGTATATTTCCTGTTAATTTATCTCTAATTTCACAGTTGATTAATTCAATGTATGTAGAATTATTTGGCATTACTAATTGGCATTTGTTTGCCATATTTGACGGCGGATCAGAAGGTTTGAATCCTGTCAGTCTGGATTTTCATATCGGGTTATCGGAAATTATTTAGCCACGCAGTTAGATCACAGCGAATTTTGACGATTAGGCATTGCAAGATCATTTTTACTTTAGTGAACATTGCATAATGGTGAGTATTTTATTATAAATTCAAATATTCTAGATTTCCAACGCCTTAAACATACCTTGAATTACAATCCAAGTTAGATGAATCATGGTTGCGATATTTTGCATGAACATTGTTATCTTCATCATGTTTGCGCCGAACTTTACCACAAGTAAAGAATGTTGTCAGCAATGAAAGGAGATTGAAAATTATCGGCCGAGTGCTGCGCTTCTTTCTTCATACGAGTGCATTTCTATTTTAAAGATAAGATATATCGTCTTTAATATCTCTATTAATAAATCTGTTTGTTAACTTCAGTGTTTAAATTTACACCTATAAGGAAATCTTAATTCTCTACACACTATATTTTCATTAAATTATTACAAGTATAAACACAGCAATACGAATTTTTTTATATTACAATATGTATTAAATGTTATACATTAAAACATATATAATTGTTTGAATATATTACAAAATAAATAATATATTTTGCACGCGTTGAAAAAAGATCAAAGTGAATATGTGACATCAGAATATAGGTCCGTACGTCTGACCTCACGGACAATACAGCAGCTACTGGACATGCCTCTCAAATTTTAATGACCGATATGTCCTCACTTCTTTTTTCTAGATTTAATTCATTTTGTCTCCTCTCTAATTGTAAATACGCTGCTGTATCACCTCATAAGCATAAATAAATAAATAAATATTATATTGATTTCAAATGTCCGTTTGTTTATTCAAACGTTTCTGTCTGGTGTCTTGAGATATTTACCAGAATAAATAAAGTAATGACCATCATAATTGCTACACTAAGAATGCGAAACACTACAGACGAAAAAATAAAAAGTGTGTGATATGAAAATTACTAGAATTTAAACGCATATATACAAAATAGGCTCCTGTAGCGACACATACAAACATAACCGCATCTGCTTTAACTGAAACCACGAACTTTCCAAAGATAAACCCCAGAAACAAAATTATAACCAAAAATTTAAGAAATAGAGAAGAAATTCTTATAACCCGATCAGACAAAGGAAACCAAACCGTAATCTTGGAAACAACAGAATATATCAACAAATGAACAATATTCTCATAGACCGGAACACCTTCGAATTAATCCCCGAAGCTGACAAAAGAGTAATCTACAATCAATACAAAAATATTAAGAAGCCTTCAAAGAAATAACACCATCACGGCAGATGAACTTAGGGATTTTCTATCAAATATAAACTCCGATGCATATATATATGGACTCCCAAAACTAAACAAGCCAGGTAACCCTTTACGACCAATAGTAGCATACAATCTATCCCCAGCAGCTCCTTTAGCTAAATTTCTAGCCAATCTCCTCATCCCCTTACTCAAAGATAATCCCCCCAAAACAACTATTATTTCCACACCAAAATTCATCAACGAAATTTTAAACCCTCCCTATGGGCCTAACCATAATATGGTATCTTTTGATGTCGTTAACCTTTACCCTAGCTTACCACACCAATTAGTCATAGAATGCACAAAAAACTTTCTTTCAGACCATAATATAACCTCCAATATATACACTAAAATAATTAAATTAATAGATATATGTTTACATATCAACATATTTTCATTCAATAACAATAATTATAAACAAACCAAAGGCTCCCCAATGGGAAGTCCACTATCAACTCCTTTAGCAGAAATAGTAATGCAACATATAGACCTGCAGATTACTAACCACTTTCCGACAGAAAAAATCAAATATGGGGCAGGTACATAGATGACATATTCTGCTTATGCCATACAGAAGAAATAGATAGTATTTTGACCAAATTAAAGGGCCTACACAAAGAAATAAATTTCACCCTAGGAAAGGAAGCCAATGGCACATTGCCTTTCTTGGATATTTTCATCACCAGACAAAACAATATGTTCAACACCACAGTTTATTATAAGCCCACTTTCCAACCCAATTACATACACTACTCTTCATATTGCCCTTTAAACCATAAAATAAACACCATAAAAACTCTCACAAAAAGGATCTATACCCATTGTTCTAATCAAACATTCAAAACAATAGAAACTCAAAATGTAATGCAAAACCTTCTCATAGCAGGATACCCAAAAAATATTTATATTAAGACATTTTTATAACCCTTCCACAATCAACAATAACCAGACATACAGATCAACATGCATCATACCATATTCCCCCAATAACATCAAAATAGCCCGAGAACTTAAAAAACATGGAATCAGAACCTTTTATGAAAATAGCCCAAACATCGGTTCTATAGTTAGAACCCCAACACCAAAAACAATAGCCCAACCTACCAATATACAACAGACAAGCCATCTATTCCGTTAAATGTACCCATTGTAACAGTGTATACGTTGGAGAAACAGGCAGGTTAGTTAAGGACAGAATCAATGAACACAATAGAAATATAAAAAACAAAGACAAATAGACAATATTTTTCAACACATTGAAACAACAGGCCATACTTTTAACTTAGCCAAACCAAAAACCTACTACACCAACATAAATAATTAGCATAAAAGACTAATTCTTGAGGCCATAGTATCCACGAAACACCAGAGCATTAATAGACATATGGATATCCCAGAAATATACAATAGTTTGATACACAACCCTGATACATAAAACTACATTCCAGATAAGCAATAGTATATTTCTACTTGTTTTGTATATATAAAATATAATATTTAACTCAGGCATAAAATATTCATGTTAATTAAAATTTTTGCACATTTTAAAATATGTAAATAACATACCATATATAAATAATAGCTAAAAACTGTGATTCATTTCGTCTTATACACTCCTGTCGAAGAGTCTACGAACCCGAAAACTCAAGATATCATTTATGAAATAAAGAAACTTATCCTCGGAGTTTTCATATGTTACTGCAATATACAATGTTATGATGCATTAGCGTGCCATTTGTTATGAAAATCGAACCTATTATACATAGACGCGTATGACGCCAACCTTTATCAAAAATATAATGCCTTGATAAAGTTTGGCCTTCAGCCAACCAATATATTAACAAATGAATATTTTATTCTAAAATTATATATATTAACTCTTTTTAAGATAAAATTATTCAGAATAGTTAATTTATTAAATTAACCAATCCAGGTTTCTAAAGAGAAAATGGTGAAATGTCACCATCTACTCGGAAATATTAGGGTCTTAACACATGTCTGCATGAGAAATTTAATATATGAAAAAATCCCTTTGAAATTCCATATTTAAGATTCACTCTATGCTTATTCTATTGTAATGGATAAGAGGAGTATATACTCTGAATATGAATTTGTTTGGTGTCTATAATTCTATACCTTTAAAATAAAAGCATTCACACACAATCAATTTATTATTTAACTGTGAATATATGATAACTGATCTATATAAATGTAAAAAAAAGAAAATAATAATAATAATTTATAAAATAAATATTCAACTTTATTTTAAATTATTTTCACACAAAGGTCACGTCTTCTATATAAGAAGTTTAACAAAGGCTCTACTCTATAGAGAAATAAACCTTAGTGGTATATATTATTTTCTAGAGCTCTTCTCAGTATTGAGAATTTCCTGGAAGTTAAAACAAATATCTATTGCTGTCTAAATTTAATCACATCACACAACTCTTTGTATATAGTAGGAATTTTAACTATACTGCGGGCGAAATGCGTTGTTTATAGAAGTGATTCGTTTACGGGTTGACTGTAGCTGGATAATTTTAGGTACTAAATCCTTGGATTCCAAGAAAAAATTTCCTCCGCTCGCACGCGGTAATTGTGTATATTCAGTTCTTCTTCTTCTTATTATTTTTTTGAATTTTATTTGACATATCGGACGCGATATCCCAGCTCGGGATACTTGCGCCTAAATACATTTTAGTAGATTATATACACAAAACTCATTTTATACAATTTAATAACCGGACTAAAAACATAATTGAAACTTAAACGATGGCACTCTAAAACAGAAGAGAAAATCTAAAATGGATTATTTTAGCAACCTATATACAATTCACACCTATACACAAGTCCTTATGTAATAGCAGGTGTGGGAGGCGGCTGAGTAATTGGATGTAACTGAATTGTATTGGCTTTTATTGAAGATAGAGTTTGTGCTTTGCCAGCATTCATAGTTCTTTAAAATAAAATATACTTAGACCAGAAAATGCCTTTATTATCAAGACGTTTCAACAAAAATATTTTGTCTTCGTCAAGAAAAATAAAAATTGAAGCATTCGACAAGTCGTTTAAAAGATATATTAGAAGAAGAATGAAAATGAGAGAATGAAAACATTTTCAGGCAGAGTGTCTTTTAATTTATGAACTACGAATAAAAAATAGTATTGGGTTATAAGTATGTTTTTGCGGCTATTGTAATGCTTAGGTACGAGAGTGAAGTGGTAAACTTTATAAGGGATTACATATAACTGAATATATAGGTTAGAAAATTAAAAATTAGAGTCAAATTATCGAGATGGAAGTTTGTGTTCATCGAGTTGAAAAAAAATGTGAAACAAGGCCCGTGTCTTTTACCGTTGACAAGCTTCTCAAACTCGAGCTATTTGATCTATATTGCGAGTTTGTATAGGGTATATCGTGACGAATTGAGCATTGTACAATTAAAAAGAAACACATAGAATATTACCCTGTGTGGTTATAAGTTTATATATGTTCCGACAAGGAAGTTAGATAAAAAAATAATAAAATTATATAAAAAACGAATAGACATTTTACATTCCGTATCGAATATTTAAAGAAAGAAAGGCGGTGTTGTTTCTTAAGAGAAGATGGGTAATATGGCGATGTGGCGCACTTTGAACAGATTGCGGATAAAAGTAATTTTTGTAGCGGAGAATTTGATTTATGTTACAGTAGTCGTGTCTGGCGGGATAAAATGTGTGAGGTTATTAGCGAAGTTGGCACCCATACAAAAATGCCTATTCATCGATTGGAGGTATGTGGCCCTTCTAGAGTACAGGAAATTAGTTATTCGCGCTTTTTTTCTATTTACAATTTGAATTTGCTACATTATTTGCCGTAATTTAATTTATCGTTTGTAGATTTCTAGTTGTAATATGTATATCATCTTTCT
>CP092865.1:85107174-85198220 GCA_030710605.1 Cordylochernes scorpioides
GGGTTATAAGAATTTCTTCTCTATTTCTTAAATATTTGGTTATAATTTTGTTTCTGGGGTTTATCTTTGGAAAGTTCGTGGTTTCAGTTAAAGCAGATGCGGTTATGTTTGTATGTGTCGCTACAGGAGCCTATTTTGTATATATGCGTTTAAATTCTAGTAATTTTCATATCACACTTTTTATTTTTTCGTCTGTAGTGTTTCGCATTCTTAGTGTAGCAATTATGATGGTCATTACTTTATTTATTCTGGTAAATATCTCAAGACACCAGACAGAAACGTTTGAATAAACAAACGGACATTTGAAATCAATATAATATTCTGATGTCACATATTCACTTTGATCTTTTTTCAACGCGTGCAAAATATATTATTTATTTTGTAATATATTTAAACAATTATATATGTTTTAATGTATAACATTTAATACATATTGTAATATAAACAAATCGTATTGCTGTGTTTATACTTGTAATAATTTAATGAAAATATAGTGTGTAGAGAATTGAGATTTCCTTATAGGGGGGGGGGTGTAAATTTAAACACTGAAGTTAACAAACAGATTTATTAATAGAGATATTGAAGACGATATATCTTATCTTTAAAATAGAAAATGCACTCGTATGAAGAAAGAAGCGCAGCACTCGGCCGATAATTTTCAATCTCCTTTCATTGCTGACAACATTCTTTACTTGTGGTAAAGTTCGGCGCAAACATGATGAAGATAACAATGTTCATGCAAAATATCGCAACCATGATTCATCTAACTTGGATTGTAATTCAAGGTATGTTTAAGGCGTTGGAATCTAGAATATTTGAATTTTATAATAAAATACTCACCATTATGCAATGTTCACTAAAGTAAAAATGATCTTGCAATGCCTAATCGTCAAAATTCGCTGTGATCTAACTGCGTGGCTAAATAATTTCCGATAACCCGATATGAAAATCCAGACTGACAGGATTCAAACCTTCTGATCCGCCGTCAAATATGGCAAACAAATGCCAATTAGTAATGCCAAATAATTCTACATACATTGAATTAATCAACTGTGAAATTAGAGATAAATTAACAGGAAATATACAAAAAATAGCCAGGTCATATATCAAAAATAAGCATGAAACCTATAGAAGGATTAGATATGAATATATGAAAGATATTTACAAAAATAGACAAGAAAATAGATGAAGCTATATAAGAAAGCTAAGGAAACAGAAACACAGATAAATAGCGTTTATAATATTTATTATTATCAAACAGAATTTACAAGTAGAAGTAACAAGGAAAGGAAGTGTCCAGTAAAGTTTCCTTATTCCTTGGAAGGTTTTTTATGGATTGTAATTTTCAAGAATTATTTCGAATTTTTCAAGAAAAGATAAACTTTAAGCACAGCGTATCTTTTTATTTCTCATTATAGATGTATATTTTTCCAGGAAGGAATTTATCTATAAAAACAAAGTTCACCTCTCTCGTCGAAATAAAACGTCAAAACTAGACTCCATCTATTAACCGTCGCCGAAAACTAGTGGCCTCAGGTCTGGACAAAGCCACAACACCAGCTTTGAAAAACTGAGAAGCAATCACCTGGAGACCATGTGTTCGGGCTAATGGTCCTCTCAGACCAGAGCGGACTTTACTCAATGAGATCCACAAGGGATCTCATGGGATCTTCACCATCTGCCAAAAAGATGTTTAGCTGACAAAATGGCTAGGCCAAATCTATGGCCAGATAATAGATGCAAATTTTGCCGATAGGAAATTAATCTATAAAAACAAATGACATCTCCTCCGTCAAAATATATTCAAAATTGGAAATACAAAATTTAGGGGTCAGAATATCATAATAATTTCGCCAAAGCCCAATTTTGTTTTCCAATTAGACATAGAAAGTAATGGTTATAATCCAAATATTGTTTCTTACAAATTTCTAAATAGTTCAACTTTTTAATGTGTAAAAAAATCATGTTTTTTTACTATTCCCAGAATACAAAATAGTGACAACGCGATTCACATAATTTTACAGCATATACAAGTCACTGCAAAGGTTTTTGCAATCACTTATTTTTATTAAAGCTGCATTTCTCGGGTTAGAAGTTTTGGCACTCACTTTGAGCATAATTTCCGAATATAGAAGATCATTAAAACATTAAATAACACTTCCTTTTAAACAAATATAGTTTTCAAATTTTTCATCAATTCCTCCGTTAGAGCCAAAATTAGGTCTGTCACTACAGAGATTGGTCTACCTGGCCTTTCTTCATCACGAATATCAAAACCACCAGTCTGAAAACGTTCTATGCATATTTATATTAGGCTAATATCAATGGCTTCGATTCTAAACACTGAATTTAGCTGAGAATAAATCATAGTAGTTGAAATTTCTCGGGACTTAAACAGGAATACCATCCCTGACCCTTGTCAGATTTTTATGTTAACCTTCAGAATATATATTTGCATAAAAAATGGAAGATATTTTTTATTTTATTTTATTTTATTAACATCATGAAACGCGATATCCCGAACTCCGGGATATTTGCGTCGATACCTCTCTCTACATCACAACAGATAGGCTATATACAGTCCTATTCAATTCATTATTTTACATAATTAACCAAATAAAATTGTCCGAAGAGAAAAACAAACAACAAAGCAAAACACACAAAGCAAGCATCGCAATTCTTTTCCTTCTAAGTTTCCCTCTCCCTTTTCCATTTCAAAAGAAAGTTGTAAATAAATTTGCAAAATTGATCAAAACTTTTACATATCACTTTATCGTCTACAAATTCATCAAGCTGTCCAATACGACCAAATTTGTTTTCTCTATAGACCCGGAAAATTGGGCAATTCATTAGTAGATGTTTCGAGTCCTGAATTTCACCTCCGCAGAAGCATCCTGGTTCCTTCACCGCGCCGATAGTTGACAAAAATTTCCCAAAATTACCATGATCTGTAATGAATTGGATATTATAAAAATTAGAACGGAAAAATCTTGGGATTCCAGACACGAAAAAGCTTCTGAAAATTTCATTAGTATTATCAAAATTTTCTTTCATTCTTGCGTGTAAGAATGATTTGATTATACTTGGAGCATGGGGTTCGTAAGTAATTAGATCTTCAGTGGACAGATGGGCTAGATCATATTTTATTATTCTAGATGCTATATAGTCTGTTAGGAGTGGAATTTTTGCCAAACTATGCACACAGTGTGATGAAGTGGTTTTATATGCTCTAACTGCCTATAAAATGATCTGGTACTGCATGGAATTCAGTTTTTGTTTAGAACGATTGTTCAAATATTTAAACCAAATTTCTGATCCGTATGTAAGTACAGGCCTTATTATTTTCTATATAAAGTTAACCTCTTTTGAGTATCTAAACCCCACATATTGCCGCTTAGTGAACATAATAGATTTTTCATACGCCCTGCCTTACACAGAATATCATTTACATGCGGAGTAAAGTTAACTTTATTTTTCCATTTGTGATTTGAAAATTTCATTCCTAGAATTTTTACTTGCTTGACCGGCCTAATTATATTGTTATTAACCTTAATAGGTATTCTTTCTCTGTTATGCAGGTATAGCAAATTAGTTTTCTCAGTACTGATCGTTAATTTATTTCTATTACACCATGGGATCACATAATTTAAGATGTATTCACTTGCGGTTTTTAGTCCTTTAATAGTCTTATTCCAGCAAATTATTGTAACGTCGTCTTGCATAACATATAATATCTGCATTCATTGATTCAAAATTTATCAACAAATCATTTAGCAAAATATTCCATAGAAGTGGTGATAAAGGTCCACTCTGTGGACATCCTTTAGTTAGTTTCTTATAAAAAGTTTCTGATTCGTATGTAAATTTCACCTCCCTTTCATTATTCAAATAAGATTTTATGATCCGTATTAAATCTGAGGGAACATTATCATTATCCATTCGTTTTATAATCGCAGGTCACCATGCATTGTCGAATGCACCAGCTATATCTATAGCTATCAAGGAAGTCAATTTTTTTGTTTATGTTTCAATATAGTTTCTATAATTTTTTTTCCCTTCCAGTAATATTTGATCTAGATTTCATAAAGCCATGCTGCCTTGAGTTCATTAGATTATTTTCTAAATAATAGTTACTTAATTTATTTTTTGTTATATTGTCACTGAATAATTATTTTAAATATTCTGTGGTATATCATCATTAATATTTGCATAGTCATCACTTCTTACCATTCTTGTATATTATTAGTTGTAAATACATTTTTAAAAATACTTTGCATTTTATAAATAAAATATTTTTACTTAAACTTTCGTTATACTCGTTATCACTACCCTGACAACTGGTGGAGAAGCTGGAATATTCCCTCGACGCCCAAGCCATTAGAAGAAGCCGAAGACTACAAGGACTAGAACCTGAAGAAAACATCGCTATGGTCAATCAAGAGACACAGACAAAAATGGGTGAGTACCACTTTCAACCTTTTAGAAACCCTTCTATTTTTACTGGAGAACGCAACCAGAATCCAGAAAAATGGTTGAAAGAATTCCATCGCGTCGCTCGCTACAACTGCTGGGATGATTCAATGTGCCTCGCAAATGTTTATTTTTTCCTCCAAGGAACAGCGCACAGATGGTACGAAAATGTTGAAGAGAAAATTAATTCATGGGATATTTTTGTGAAAATGTTTTCTCAGAATTTCGGACATCATGTCACCCAAAAAGATCAGCTCGCAGAGAACCTCAAAACTCGAGCTCAGGGGAAGGAGGAGACCAGTGATTCCTACATTCAAGATGTTCTCCATTTGTGCAGAGAAGTGAATCCGGCTATGATGGAAAATGAAATAGTCGCACACTTGACGTAGGGAATATCGGAGGAGATATATACATCAGTCAATGATCATTTTAGACATCGCAACTATCGATGAGTTCATCAAATGGTGCCGAAAAATCGAGGCTTCAAATAAAAAACGTGTAAATAAACGTGTAGTATTCGACAGACTGCCAAATGTTGCTGCCATCGATTCAGCAGACTCTGAATCAATGGAAGACTTAATCCGACGCATCGTGCGTGAAGAAGTTCATCGCGCACTGATTCCGTAATCAACTACCCCTGAACCATCTTCTCTGAAAGAAATTATCCGAGAAGAGATTGAAAAAAACGTAGCTGCAAATTCGAAGCCTATTCAAAGGCCTCCACCACGACAGTCGTACCCCGACCAAACACGTACATTCAACCAGGTTCCACGACGTCAGTACCCTACCCAAACACCCATATATAACCAGACGCCACCACAACGAAGAACGGATGAATGGAGGACGCATGACAACATCCCAATATGTTTTAATTGCGGCCGCCCAGGCCATGTTAAACGATATTGTAGAGAACGCCGACAATGGACGCAGAGACCCGAAGGACATGCACCAAGCACCCAAGAACCTCAAATGGGTAACCACCAAGCCATAAGAAGCCAAACCTACCGCAGACAATCGCCGTATCCAAACAGAGGAAGATCCCCAAGACGCCAGTCCATTTCCCCAGGCCGCCATACAAGCCAATCCCCACGCCGCTACAATCTAGAAAAAACTAAGCGTCGCGTCTTCTTTCGAGGGGGAAGCCGCGGGTGTGAAAAACCCTCCATCGTCGACAGCCGCTAAATTACAACAAAATTATGTCGAAATCATCATTGATGACATTGCATTTTCTGCTCTGGTCGATTCAGGTTCCTCTTTTTCAGTTATCTCTGATGGATTAGGACGACAATTAAAAAAGACCATGTTCAAGGATAGCGGAATGACTCTGAAAGTTGCTGATGGCAAGAATGTTACATCGATCGGCCGATGCACAATCAGCTTGAGCATCAATGGATTGGAACAGCCGCTTGAGTTTATCGTCCTCCCTAATAGTAACCCAAGTATTATCCTCGGATGGGATTTCCTAGAGGCATCAAATGCCGTAATTGATTGTGGACGCGCCGAAATCAGATTGGAAGAGGCCAAAGATTTACTAAATTCACCAGCTTCCATGGGAAAGGGTGTGGCTAGCAGAAGCGTTGTAATCCAAGCCGAATCTACCAAACTAATAAATGTTATGAGTGAAGAGCTTAATGGGCAAAATCAGGTACTTTTTGAACCTTCGAAAAAGGTATTAATAGGAAAAGGGTTAACACTTCCCTGTGCATTATTCAGGCTTTCCCCACAGCTCAAATAGTCCCTAAGGGAATGTGCCTGGGAAAAATTCAAAGGGTTGAAGAAAATAACTTGACGGCTATTTCAGAATGTTCTGAATTTAATAAGAAGGTGAAAAATGCCAATCATGCCAGTCATGTTGATAAAAGTGACTTCAAATTTTTACAAAATTTAATTAGTGATGATTTATCAGAAGAGCAGCAGTCTCAAATCTTATCAATTTTAAAACGATATGATGAAATATTTGATAAAAATAATGAACCAGTAAAGCAAACTTCAGTAACCAAACATAAAATTGAAACTGGAAACCATCAGCCTATTAAGCATAGACCATATCGAGTCTCCCCTACAGAGCGCCAAGCAATCCAAACGGAAGTGGACAAAATGCTAGACGCCGGGATTATACGTCATTCAGAAAGTTCATGGTCATCGCCGGTTATTTTAGTGAAGAAGAAGGATGGTAACTGGCGTTTCTGTGTGGATTACAGACGACTAAACAAAGTTACTAAAAAAGACGTTTACCCACTACCTCGAATCGATGATACACCTGACTCCCCGAAAGGAGCCAAGTTTTATTCATCAATCGACCTTCGTTCAGGATTTTGGCAAATATAAGTCGACGAAGCAGATAGAGAAAAAAACTGCCTTTATTACCCCTGACGGACTCTACGAGTTCCTGGTCATGCCCTTTGGCCTGTGTAATGTACCTGCAACATTCGAGAGCATGATGGACAAGATATTGAAAGGCCTGAAATGGACGATGGCCCTCTGTTATTTAGAAACACATCGTGGTGTATTCCAAATCGTTCAACGAACATTTACACCGGCTTGAAATCATACTACAATGTCTCGACAAAGCCGAGCTGCGCCTCAACCCCAAAAAGTGCCTTTTCGGAACCAAACGAATAAGAGTGTTTGGACACCTCGTCGATAGTAATGGTATTTATCCCGATCCAGAAAAGATTGAAGCTATCGCCAAGTTTCCGACCCCAAAATCTATAACAGATGTGAGAAGCTTCATTGGCTTATGTTCCTATTATCGTAGATTTATTGAAAATTTTGCTGAGAAAGCTGTTCCTCTACACGAAGTCCTCAAACAAGATAATAAATTCACGTGGAACTCTGACCAACAGGATGCTTTTGATTCCTTGAAAAAAAGCATTGATGTCTGAACTTGTTCTTGCCTATTTCGAAGAACAACTGCCAACCGAGCTTCATACTAACGCCAGCGGTTATGGAATTGGAGCTGTCCTCGTGCAGATCAACGATAGGAAAGAGCGGCCGGTTGGTTATGCTTCAAGAACTTTATCTAACGCGGAGAAGAATTACTCAACAACGGAAAGAGAATGCTTGGCCGCAATATGGGCCATCAACAAATTTCGACCGTACCTTTTTGGTCGTGAGTTTGGCATCGTCACTGACCACCACGCTCTTTGCTGGTTATCTAACCTGAAGGACCTGACAGGAAGACTAGCAAGATGGGCTTTAAAACTCCAAGAATACAATATAACAGTTGTTTATAAAAGTGGACGCAAACACCAAGATGCCGACTGTCTTTCTCGAAATCCTCTCCAACTTGAATCGGAAGAAGCATACAATGATGAGGATATAAAATAAAAGTATTTAAAAGCGCGAATGTTTCTTTTATACATAAAACGAACTTCTACTGTACTTACTGCGATGAAAAAATATATTGGGAGGGCTTGGCTCATCAGTGGTGAACCCTCCCAGCGGTTTCGCCAATTTAATCCACCAGACCGCTTCTCAGAGCTCTAATACTATATTGGATCATTCTGCTTTTATATGCTACACTGAAGGATGGAATCTTAGAAATTGTTTTCAAGTAAACTATGGACATAAGCTTATAGCTTATATTCCAATACAGTATTAGAGCTCTGAGAAGCGGTCTGGTGGATTAAATTGGCGAAACCGCTTGGAGGGTTCACCACTGATGAGCCAAGCCCTCCCAATATATTTTTTCATCGCAGTAAGAACAGTAGAAGTTCGTTTTATGTATAAAAGAAACATTAGCGCTTTTAAATACTTTTATTTTATATGTATAGATGGCGCGTTATTGCTTTGTGTTAATTTATTCCTAATTGGCCTTGTCTTTATAGTTTGCTGAAGAGCATTGCTCGAAGCAAATATTTGAATGTAATTCTACTGTCCTATAAGCTTATGTCCATAGTTTACTTGAAAACCATTTCTAAGATTCCATCCTTCAGTGTAGCATATAAAATCAGAATGATCCAATACAGTATTAGAGCTCTGAGAAGCGGTCTGGTGGATTAAATTGGCGAAACCGCTGGGAGGGTTCACCACTGATGAGCCAAGCCCTCCCAATATATTTTTTCATCGCAGTAAGGACAGTAGAAGTTCGTTTTATGTATAAAAGAAACATTCGCGCTTTTAAATACTTTTATTTTATATGTATAGATGGCGCGTTATTGCTTTGTGTTAATGATGAGGATGATGATATACCCTCAATAACTGCTCTGACGTGCTTCGAGGCTGAACAAAGAAAAGACCTTAAAATTAGTAAATTGATAGAAGAAACAGAAATATTTGGTGCAGAATCGAAAGGATATGAAATGTTAAAAGGAACCTTATACAAAAAGAATTTCGACCCCCTGGGAAACCAGCACCTTTTAGTTATTCCCAAGCACTTACGCTTAGAACTACTGAAAAGTTTACACGACGCTCCCACAGCAGGTCATCTTGGATTTTCGAAGACATATGAGAGAGTTAAAAACAAATATTTCTGGCCAGGACTTCTCCGGGACATACGGAAGTATGTCGCTCATTGTAAAGAGTGCCAAAGAAAGAAACAATCAACTCAAAAGCCACCCGGACTACTTAAGGCAATACCTCCTGCGACCTCCCCTTTTCAGATAGTTGGAATGGACCTCCTTGGAAGATTTCCCAAGTCTGATACTGGTAATAAATGGATCATAGTTTTTACTGACTATCTTACTCGATTTGCCGTTACTAAAGCCTTACCCACAGGAGAAGCAAAAGAAGCAGCCAAGTTCTTAATGGGAGATGTTGTTCTCAAGCACCGAGCCCCCAGAGAAATCATCACGGACCGAGGACGAGTATTCCAATCCAAGTTGATTGCGGAACTCACCAATCAATGCTCGTCGATACATCGGTTCACGACAGCGTATCATCCCCAGACGAATGGACTTACGGAGAGGTATGTTAAACAAAACCTCAGCCAACATGATCGCTATGTATGTAAGTGTTGAACAGAAAGACTGGGGCGTAATCCTGCCCTACATTACGTTCGCCTACAACACGGCAAAACCAGATACGACAGGTTTTACCCCTTTTAAACTGATTCATGGACGCGAAGCCGAAACAACTGTAGACACTCTTTTCCCAAATCCGCATGAAGATCTCCAAGAGGATTACAGTCAGAAGATTGCCTCGCGAGTCGAATAGATTAGGCAGCTAGCAAGATTAGAAACCTTGAAAGCCCAAGAAAAGGACAAGGCCAGATATGACTCAAAGCACGAGGCAATGGATTACAACGTTGGTGACCTGGTATGGATTTTCATCCCGATAAGAAAGGTGGGACTCTCAGAAAAACTGATGAAAAGGTACTTCGGGCCATACAGGGTTACTCGGAAACTCTCTGACGTGACCTTCGAAGTTGAACCTGTGGACCAACCAACCAGGAGACGCCAAACAAGAGACCTTTTCCATGTACTGAGAATGAAACCCTACCATGACCCTGAGGACCAAACTGATCTGTTCAAGTGATAATTACAGCGGGACGCTGTTCATCTAGGAAGGGGGCAATGTCACTGAATAATTATTTTAAATATTCTGTGGCATATCATCATTAATATTTACATAGTCATCACTCCTTATCATTCTTGTATATTATTACTTGTAAATTCCAATATTATAACCTCTGCGAAATCTTTAGGACAAAATAACAAAGCCTCCGAGGTTGTGTTTCTTTTTTAAAAACGTTTAATAATGCTCAAGCTTTCGGGTATGGTGGCCCTTCTACAGGAGCAACGCGAATGGTGGTGAATCGTCAGTAGCTGTTATATATTTACCTAATATATTTACATCTTTACAATTTTTTTATAAAAGAACTATTAATTTCTTGATATATGCTGAGTATTGAAATATTATTAATGTCTATCCAGAATATTTATATCTTTCTAAACTAAGGTAAAAACTATTTATAATGATTTAACTTAAGAGATTTGAATTAGCTATGGAAAAGTGTTATGAAATAGGAGTTATTGTATTAAATATGGGGAAGTGTACATTTTTAAATTGCTATTTATGAGTTCTGTATATGATTCTGGAATTTCAATGTGCCTATTGATGCTTGCGTGTTTTAATGATAAAAAAGCTTCTAAGTACAGTCTTTTCTGTTTGTTGTTTATGTTGGTATAGAAAGTTTTTGGGTTATTTAGGTTGAAGGTGTGACCTGTATTTTGTGTGTGTTGGAATAAAAGGGATTTTTTATCTTTTCTATTTATGGATCTGGTGTGCTCATTCATCCTATCTATTACTTGTCTGCTGGTTTCGCCTATGTACATACTATTGCATTGGGTGCATTCTATTGAGTATATTGCTTGACTGTTGTATATTGGTGAATTATGGCTATTGTTTTGTGTTATGGGATTTCTGACTATTGCGCCTATGTTGGGTGTGTTTTCGTAATATGTTTTTATACCATATTTTCTATTTCTCGGGCTATTGTTACGCTATTAGGGGAGTACGGTATGATGCAAATAGATTTATATGTTTGACTATTGTTTGTGTTATTGGGGTTATAAAAATGCCTTAATATGAATATTTTTGGGTATCCGGCTGTGGTAAGATATTGAATTATATTTTTAGTTTCTATTTCTTTACATGTGTTGTTGGAGCAATGTGTGTGTATCCGTTTTGTTAGAGTTTTTTACTGTGTTGATTTTGTGGCTTAGTGGGCAGTATGATGAATATTGTATGAAATTGGGTTGGAATGTAGGCTTGTAATATACTGTGGAAGTGTACTGTGAGTTGTTTTTAGTAATGAGGATGTCAAGGAATGGTAAGGAATGATTGTTTTCTTTTTCTATGGTAAAGTTTAATTCATTATGGAGGCTATTTATTTCAGTTAATATATCATTAATTTTATCTGTTTGGCAAATGCAAAAAATGTCATCTATATATATTTTCCAGGTTTGTTTTATGTTAGGGAAACGACTGATTATGGTTTGGTCTATGTGTCTCATGACTATTTCGGCTAGTGGGGAGGATAAAGGACTACCCATAGGGGAGCCATTGGTCTGTTTGTAGTATTTAGATTTAAAGGTGAATACGTTTATTTTTAAACTTAGGTTTATCAATTTTGTGATTTTGTCGGAGGTGCTGTTGCCGATACCGTGTTGCGAGAGGAAGTTTTTTAAACTGATGAAGAGACTTAAATTATAATATTATTCTCGATCAAAAATTTGCGTTTTAAATATTCAATAAAAACAAAAATGACTAGTAAATATTATTAATTGGTTGACCCATACATACATACATTAAATATGTATTAAGGATTTAATATAATAGGATTTGATTAAAACACACTTTATTTTAAATAGGCGTTTTTAAAGTGTGTTTTAAATAAATAAAATATATATATATACGCCTCGTTATTATATAATTATTTAAACCTGTTTATTGTGCAATATTCCTCAAGCATACACACATACTCCTACATAATACAGTTAAACCTGTCTATAGCGCCCCCTCTTGGGACTCACCAAAATAGGGTGCTATAGAGAGGGGGTGCTATAGACAGGTCACTTTTAATGTAAATCGCATTGTACTACCTATTTAAAATCGGGCGCTATAGAGAGGGAGGCGCTATTTAGAGGGGGGCGCTATAGACAGGTTTAACTGTACATACATAATACCGTATTTTACTTATATATGTCTGTAGAGTAGTACTGTCAAATTTGTTTGACAAATATAAGCAGCTATCAGTTAGGTGGAATAATTATTGTTTATTTGCATATATATTTGTTATATTGTTTTTAAAATAGAGCAATCCATATTTAATTCATTAGATAATAAAAAGGCATATATTGGATTTAATAAAAGATTTATTTTTCCATTGATTGCTCTATTTTCAAAACGATTTTAACCAATTTTGGTACCGAGAGGCAAAATAAATATTTTATTAAATCCAATAAATGCCTTTTTATTATCTAATATTTGTTATGTATATTTGTATTCATTTATATAGAGAGATATTTCCTCTTTATATGTTATTTTAGATATATATAAATGCCCCTTACACACACACAAAATATTAATATATGATGACAATACTTCATATATTTCTTATCTGCCTAACTACTAACTACTAACTATAAATCTAAGTTTTTCTCTAGATATACAAATATATTATTACAAATTAGTGATATATTCCTACATAGATGTATAAATTTATAAAAGTTTAAATTATATTCTTTAAACCCAACTCGCTCCTCTCTATGGACTTCAATTGAGGCCGCCGCAACAAAGACTTTCTCACTTTAGCAACAAAAGCGATCTAGCGAGCAACTCAAACGACTAGCGAGCAACCAAAGCGATCAAGGCGATCTACGAAAGCGATCTTAACTCAT
Source organism: Cordylochernes scorpioides (assembly GCA_030710605.1). NCBI lineage: Eukaryota > Metazoa > Arthropoda > Arachnida > Pseudoscorpiones > Chernetidae > Cordylochernes > Cordylochernes scorpioides. Next base: position 85,119,990 of record CP092865.1, read on the forward strand.
CTGAGCGAACTTTGAAGTGATATTTTGTGATCAGAGCGATCTATTGTGATCTAAGCGATCTTCTGTGACCGAAGCGGTCTTGATAACTGTGTGAGCGATCTTAAGATCCGAGTAATCTTTGAAAGCGATCTTTTGTAACCGAAGCGATCAAGCCAGCACCATGGGGGGCTGCTGCGGCAAGAAGAAGAGGCGTGATAGGTAGGTGGAATTTACTATACCTTATAGTTATATATAGTTTAGGATTAGAGAAGAAATACTACTATGATCATTTTGAGTAAATATACAAGATTCTGTATGTGAGATCATGGAAGAACATATTTAAACCTATCGCTATATCAAGCAGAGCTAATATGCGAAATAATTTAGCGCATCTCCAATAATTTACTTTTTAAATATTCATCACATGATAATTTTTGTAGATCTTCCTAAAGAATTCTTGTATATAAAGAAGAGCTTTATTTTTGACCTAATTAATATTTTTTAAATAGCAATGTTTTCAAGATCAGATATAACTATCTATTAGTTTTTGCATTAAAAGGATATGAAATGTGAAAATCTTGAGAGCGATTGTGATTCACTTTACACACGTGTTGTTTATCCTATACACGGCTGAAGAGAAACAAACGAGAGTCTCGTGGATTGATATTGAAATAGTAAACACATCTGAGAAAGTTTTAGACTGAATTTGAATTAAACTCTGCAGCGAGAGAAATTTTTTTTTCAATTTTATCCTGAATTAATACCTGCAAGTGTGCATTTATGGAAACAAATAAAAATCTGCGAGTGGAGTTTCAAGTTTTAAATGAACCTATAAATTATATAAGTTAATGCGTTAAAAAGAATAGTGATATTTCAAAATCCAAATTTCTTTATTGAAATGCCAGTAATTTTTTAGGTATAGAATTCTTTAAATATCTGAATAGGTAGAGGTAGAAATTTCACATATTATTGAATATAAAAATTAGATACATTTCAAATATGAATAAATTTGTTTAAATACCCTCTTTTAAGTTTGTAAAGGCAGAAATAAAATGCATTTATTTGCAGCTTAATAGAGAGATGTTTGGCAAATTATCAAATATAGAAGGACAAATTTAATAATTTTTATTATATCTGTTATTATTGATACTCTCTTAATTAATAAAAAGGCAACTATCTTATAAATTTACTTCATTTACGGAGAATTCATGGTAAATCCGTGTATAGTGAATTTATTTTCCTCCGGTTTACACAGACAGGTATATTTTTTGGCTTGATTGTCTTTATATAATTTTTCCTGTATATAAATATCATATTACCATTAAGGTACTATTACTTTTTTTCCTGCATGTATCCTACATTTCTGCTTGGGGAATCTGTATAAGACTAAAAGGTCTTAATAAAACTTTTTGTTGTTGTTGTTATATATTTACAGCTTAATGATACTAAATATTCAATAACAAAGTGTAGTATTTCAAGTTAAATCTCCCATAATTTAACATTTAAATGCAGCAGCCTTATATTGTGTTTTAATAAAAGATGTTCAAAGTGTTAATATATTTCTCCTTGAACTAAATAGTTCCATGAAGATAGAAGTTGTCTGGCCGGTATTAATATTTATAAGAAATAAAAGCCACTTCGGCCAGTAAATCTTTTTTTTTATTCTCTCGACGTTTCGACAAAAATATTAATTTAAAAATATATTTTTTTTAATGATCATAACTCCTTGTCAAATGCTTTAATTTGTATTTGTTCCTGATGAGGACAAAATATTTTTGTCGAAACGTCGAGAGAATCAAAAGATTTACTGTCCAAAGTATCTCTTAATTCTCATAAATAAATAGTTACCAGAATTATAGCATTTATAACTAAGTGTTTATTATAAGAATATTCCTGTTATATATAGTGTGGTATATATATACTATGTAGAAAATGGTGCTGTTTACTATTTAGGGATCATTTAGAATAGATAATAATAGTACAGGTTATATGGTGCACGCTACATAGACTGTTATAATTGAGAACAAATATATAAAATAAGTGTTTATTAAATCTAGAACTAATAATTATTAAAGAGAAAGAAAGATAGTGACAATTAACAACTTTATTTGACATCTTGTCAATCAATAGTTCGCACAGAAAGACGCTAAAGTAGTTTTTAATTGTTATAGGAAGGAAGAATATATTGTTGTGGAACAGCGTGCACCTATACCCTCTATTAGCTCTCACCTGACTGTTCCCCCTGAATGTTTACATCAGAGCGTTGATTTGTCCCCCCATTCGTCCCTCATGTCCTCTTCCCTCCCGTTGTCCTTGTTCTCTCTGTCTACTAACCTCTCTCTGTCCCCTTGTCCCTCCCTTCCCCCTTGTGTCCCTGTCCACCTCCGTTGTTGGTTGTCTCTCCCCTCGTTACTAACCCGTGTTCCGTGTCACCCCGTGTCTTCGTTCTCTTTGCCCCAGTCTTTCACCTCAGATGATTGGTACGACTGCCCCCTAGCTAGCATGATTTCACCTCCACACGGCACCACTCCCTCCTCTCCTTCCCTCCAGTAAACTCCCTCGGGAGTTGGGGAGAAGGAGAGAAGGCGGCGGGGCGGGGTTTTCGTTGGGGGTTAGCTGATAGGGGATATAGGTGTACGAGGTCTCCAGGACGATATGTTCATCCGGGGGGGAGAGAGCCACCATCGCCTCGGTGGACCGTGGGGCGACGACTGACGGAGGCCTGGGCAACCTCCATTGTGGTGGAGGAGTGAACATCCTCCGTTGTCGGGGAGGATGAGGCGAACTCCTCTGTTATTGTAGGTAAGAGAGCAACTTACGGTGTATTGGAGGACTGGACTAACTCCTCTGTATTGCAGGACTGGGCGATCTCCGCCATGTTTGAGGCCTGGGTGACCTCCACAGTCTTGGAGGAGTGGGCGATCTCCGCTGACTGGGAGACCCAGGCGATCTATCGTAGAAGGCTGGGCAACCTCCGCTAGGCTGGAGGATTGGGCAACCTCGGCTGTCTTAGAGGACTGGTCAGCCTCCACTATGTTGGATGAATCAACGACCATTGATCTTGGAGGTATGTGTGCAATTTCCGATGAATTTGAGGATTGAATTAACTCCTATGTGTTACAGAACTGGGCGACCTCCGCCATGTTTGAGGCCTGGGAGTCTTCCACAGCCTTGGAGGAGTGGGCGACCACCGCTGACTTGGAGACCTGGGCGATCTATCGTGGAGGATTGGGAAACCTCTGATGTCTTATAGGTCATCTAAGAGGCAACGAGCGGCCTCTGTTCCTGTCGGAGGCTAGGGCAACCTCTGTTCGGGTTGGAGGCCAGGGCACACCTTGTTCTATTGACCAATGTCATGAAATGATCGCTCAAAGTTGCCCCGACTGCCATCAAATGCTATAAAGCTCCCAACTTATTACGCCAATCAAATGATCGCCCAAAGTTTCTCTGGCAGCCACCAAATGCTATAAAGCTCCCACCTTATTACGCCAATCAAATGATCGCTCAAAGTTGCTCTGGCAGCCACCAAATGCTATAAAGCCCCCACCTTATTACTCCAATGAAATGATCTCTCAAAGTTGCTCTGACAGCCACCAAATGCTATAAAGCCCCCACCTTATTAATCCAATAAAATGATCGCTCAAAGTTGTTCTAGCAGCCACCAAATGCTATGAAGCCCCCACCTTATTACTCCAATGAAATGATCGCTCAAAGTTGCTCAAGCAGCCACCAAATGCTATAAAGCATCCATCTTATTACTCCAATGAAATGATCGCTCAAAGTTGCTCTAGCAGCCACCAAATGGTATAAAGCATCCATCTTATTACGCCAATTAAATGAACGCTCAAAGTTGCTTTAGCAGCCACCAAATGCTATAAAGCCCCCACCTTATTACTCCAATGAAATGATCGCTCAAAGTTGCTCTAGCAGCCACCAAATGCTATAAAGCCCCCACCTTATTACTCCAATGAAATGATCGCTCAAAGTTGCTCTAGCAGCCACCAAATGCTATAAAGCCCCCACCTTATTACTCCAATGAAATGATCGCTCAAAGTTGCTCTAGCAGCCACCAAATGCTATAAAGCATCCATCTTATTACGCCAATGAAATGATCGCTCAAAGTTGCTCTAGCAGCCACCAAATGCTATAAAGCCCACACCTTATTACTCCAATGAAATGATCGCCAAAGGTTACCCCGATTGCCATCAAATGCTATAAAGCCCCCACCTTATTATTCCAATGAAATAATCGCCCAAATTTGCCCCGATTGCCAGCATATGCTATAAAGCCCCCACCTTATTACTCCAATGAAATGATCGCTCAAAGTTACCCCGATTGTCATCGAATGCTATAAAGCCCTCACCTTATTATTCCAATTAAATGATTGCCCAAAGTTGCCCCTTTTGCCATCAAATGCTATAAAGACCCCACGTTAATACGCCAATGAAATGATCGCCTAAAGTTGCACTGGCAGTCACCAAATGCTTTAAAGCCCACATCTAATTACACCAATGAAATGATCGCCCAAAGTTGCTCTAGCAGCCATCAAATGCTATAAAGTCCCCATCTTATTACTCCAATGAAATGATCGCCCAAAGTTACCCCGATTGCCATCGAATGCTATAAAGCTCTCACCTTATTATTCCAATGAAATGATTGCCCAAAGTTGCCCCTATTGCCATCAAATGCTATAAAGCCCCCCACGTTAATACGCCAATGAAATGATCGCCAAAATTTGCACTGGCAGTCACCAAATGCTTTAAAGCCCCCATCTAATTACTCCAATGAAATAATCGCCCAAAGTTGCTCTAGAAGCCACCAGATGCTATAAAGTTCCCATCTTATTACTCCAATGAAATGATCGCCCAAAGTTGCTCTAGCGGCCACCAAATGCTATAAAGCCTCCATCTTATTACTCCAATGAAATGATCGTCCAAAGATGCTCTGGCAATCACCAATGCTATGAAGCCCCCACCTTATTACTCCGACGAAATGCTGGCATAGATGTCCTATGCTAACTTTGATGGTTTCAATAAAAATGGGCGAAGAAATTGATATCCTTCATTTAACAACATATCTACTCACTTTATTCACATTACCAAAATGGGTGTTACACTAGAATTCGATAGAAAAATCATATGGGTATTTTCTCTTTACATTTACTCTCTACTAAGAACTAAGCACGAGGAACCTAAATCACTTTAAATTCGTATGGACCTACTATATATACTTCATTATATTGATATTATGATGCATTAGCGCGCCATTTGTTATGAAAATACGAAACTATCATAGACAGGAATGATTCTTTTAAAAATTAAACAATTACTACTGCCCTTAATGCAATGGTTCTATTGCAGTAAGGGCAGTAGAATTGTTTAATTTTTAAAAAAATCATACGTGTCTATAATAGTTTCGTATACTTGATTATAAAACATTAACTTTCGATACAGTTTCAAATAACAAGTAAATTCGATAATAAGTATTACTATTTTCGAAACTCCGCCTTTGCCGGTCCCGAACCCAGATGAAAAAGGAGGAGGGGGAGCGGTAACAAGCTCGCTAAAAAATCTGGGTTCAGCTGGCCCGGCTGATAGTACCCTGTAAGGGCTCATAATCCAGGAATACAGGATGAGCAGCGTTTGTTCTCCATGTAAGGAGCAGCTGCACATGGCGTATGTTCCTCATGTCAGAGAAAGCCATTTCTCTTGGAGCTAAGTCGGCCTGCCACTGAGTAGTGCTCCCAGTCTTAACGACAAAGGCAGACGCATTCTACTTCACTCAGTCATGATGTTTGTCAAACATATATCCAAATATGATTGAGTGGAGATAAGAAAGAAGAAGACTATTTTCGGGCAAACATCCACTTCCTACTAATCTATTCTCGTCAAGATAAATTGATGTTTGTTACTCTTTAACACCAAAACTACTGAATAAACCATTGGGTATTTTTTTCATATAGGTAGCTTAACATATAAATTAACATATAAGCTAATATTTCTATAAAGCTTTTTATATAAATTCGACTATTTCAGAATATTTTTCAACTTATTTACTCACTATGACAAATATTTGTATTTTTTTTCTGATAGGGGGTATAATCATAATATTTTTTTCTAAAACGTTGTATTACAGTTTAACATATTTATTTCAAACGTCCAAGGAGAACCTTTGGTTGAATTAAAGTCAGTTAAGATTATCCATTCATCACATTTCCTGCTAATGGATATTTTTCTAGGGCATCCAAATATTAACTCGGTAAAATCATATTTTTTGAAAAAATATATATTCTTGTAATAAACATTAATTACAGCTTGGGTCAATAAGTAATGCACAATCATCAATAATATTTTTATTTGACAAACCATGAAGATGAATCTTTATAAATATTAATACCTAACTATTAGCTATATATCAGCATCATTCAATATATCCACCTTCCCTCTGTACAAATTTGGTCCAGCGTTCTTTCCAACTCACAAAGTCACTTTGGCAAAATGCTACATCTTGCTTTCTGGATCACCCTCTAACCTTGTGGAGTAACATTTCATCATTTTCTAATTATCTACCGCGTAGAGAATTATTTAATTTACCAAACAGGTAGAAGTCGGAAGAAGCCAGGTTAGGATTGTGAGCTGAGTGAGGCATCAAAGTCCACCCATATATGGAAATTTGAGCCAATGTCTGTTGTGCTGTGTGAGGACTTGCATTGTCCTGATGAAATTTGATTTGACATTATTTTAGGTCTGGCTTTTTGTTGAAAAATCTCTTTTTAGCTTTACAATTGATTTACAATATATTTCCTTGTTGATGGAAGTATTTTTTTCAAGCATGTCCGTGAACATTTATAACATTTTTCTATAAATTTTGAATAAAACTCAGACACTAAGAAGATATAATTTTACCAAACCGTTTTTATCTCACCGTTTGAGGGAAAATCATGTGACAGTTTTCATTTATTGAATCAAGTCAGCCGATGAAAACTAATGTTATTGTGACTAGAGTTCAGTAGAGATCAGAGAGGTATTTAGTCTGAAGAGGCTGTAGATCAATGGGTCTTGCATTCAGGCGAATATTCCAGTCGGGATCAGTAGTAAGGATGTGTCAGGCTCAGTATCCGGAGATATGGACAGGGGTTATGGTATTCGGATGATATCGGGAGCTTGGTGGCCGCGCATGGTGAATAATATGCAACATTCGCGAGCATTAAATGATTGCATTCAAATAATATGATGTGTAATTGTCATAAATATGTATTCTTTATAGTGTGTTAGCTCGTTAATAAATCTCAATATTCAAGCTATATATTGTGCAGGAGACTTGCATTTTTGAAGCCTAAATAGGATAGTTAGGTGGTGATGTTCTTGACATTTTTGTGAGATAATTCTATTTTTAAATCTTTCTGAAAGATATTCATAGGCATTTAGTGTATCTTAAAATAGAATAAAATAGTATTTGGATTTTGATAAACAAGTTATTTTCATAACCTATCTAAATATAAAACAATTTCTGACTAGATGTCAATTATTTTTTTATCCTTGTCAATTTTGATGTGTTAAAAAGAAAATATTTATTAGCAATATATTTCAATCTAAATAATTGTAGGATAGACCAGCGCATACACAATTTCATATTTTATTTAATAATATCAGAGATGCATCAAATTTTATGGCCAAATAATATATTTACTAGACGAATGACCCGGGCAACGCCCGGGTTTACCCGATTAAATGTTTTATTCAAACACTATTCGTTACAATTATAAATTGGCGCCGTGGATGTCACTCTTGTGAAACGTCCCGCTCCAAACTTTACAGTCAGATTAGTTACGATATAAATCTTCAAATCAAGCGAGCGTCTATAAATATTTCGATTTAGATCAAGTATTCTAATTAGTAAGCGAACTATTATTAATAAATTTTGAAAATATTTCGATTTTAAACGTATTTATAACATTGATAGAGGGCGCTGTTCGTGGGCTAAGTAGAATAATTTGAATATATAGTTTTAATATTTAATATATATATAATTTATATATAATATATAGCCTAGTGGTCATGGCATCTGCCCGGTAAGCGGAAGGTCGTGGGTTCGATTCCCATCCCTTGACACTTTTTTTATTTTATCCATTCTGACCAAAATCTATCCGTGAACTTCACACATGGAACTTCACACAGACAGAATAAGGCAATTATTATATAAGTAGATTAATAATAATAATTATTATCATTAGATAATGATAATGATCATAATGATGATGCGCGCGTTGATGACCAAAATCTATCCGTGAACGTCACACAGTGAACTTCACACAGACAGAATAAGGCAATTATATATAAGTAGATTAATTAATAATAATAATTATTATAATTATAGATAATGATAATGATCATAATGATGATGCGTGCGTTGATGACTAAAATCTATCCGTGAACTTCACACAGTGAACTTCACACAGACAGAATAAGGCAATTATATAAGTAGATTTTACTTTTAATTGAGCCATAAGAAAAATGGTATTTATTATGAAACCTGAACATTTTATAAATTGAAAGTTCTTGTTCAGAGAAAATTGAGATATATATTATATTTTTATAAATAAAGCAATCAAAATTAAAAAAGAACAGATCCTGAACGCCCCGAGATGAGCTAGATGACAGAGCACCATCTAATGGAACAAAAAACAACTATATGTTGATTTAACTTGTTCGTTGATATTTGGCGAAACTATTTTCTTGATAAAAAAAAGCAAACCAGTACGCATTTCTGGCAGTTGGCCCTCGCCAGCGTGGTACGCTACGACCATTTGGTCCTAGATGCTGATAATACCTGACCTTTTTTATAATTTTATTATGTATACACAAATATATATGTTGAATAGGGTTGAAATTAAATATTTCCACTAACTTGAGGAAATTTCGTGTTTGGACAATTTCAATATATGGAATTTTTGTCAATATAACTCTTTCTACTTAAATCAATCATGCTAATATTTCAGTTTCTATTGAAGTTTTTAATGAATTGTTTCTCTCATTAAGACCTAAATTATTTTTAAAACGGTATTCATATATTTTATAGAGGAGGATATAGAGAAAACACTTGGAGAGCTAGCTTTCCAAAATGCTATAAATTATTTCGAGTGAAACATTGAATATATGATCATTTGAAAGTTAAGATTCTTGTCATTGGAGAGACATACATGTATATGTGATCTTTGACGATATCTCCAAAACCTGAAACCCTATAATGAATTTTGATGTTTTAAAATATGTCATTTTCAATTCGATATTTTATATTATTATCATATAGTTTTGATATTTAAATATTTTTGGAATGTCTTTAAATATAATTTTGTAAAAAAATAGCAATAAATAACAGATATATAATCTGAGCAACACTATATAAAACTCAAATAACCTTTTCTGTATATTTTATCGATACAATAATAAAAGAAGAGCATATATTTTCAGGGACAAATCTATAAAAAAAAGTCGTAAAATACGTAGAATCTATCAAGAACATTCTAGTCAATTTACAATAAGTACTCAAACAATAACACTAACCTGGTTGAAGACACTTGTTAAGGCCCTCACTTTACTGCCAGTTCAGGAGGTGTCGCATAGACTGGACAACTTCTGGGCTAGCGAGGGCACTGGTAGACCTCATCTCTGGGATGAGGTCTATTGAACACACAAGACCTTTTTTTTTAGAACTATGACGTAGTGGTATCCCTATATATAAAAGTCAGTGTATGTATGTATGTATGTATGTATGTATGTATGTGGGTATCTATGTCGGCTATACACGTCCACAATACGTAACTAATCTGACTGGAATTTCAACAGTATATAGAGTAGAATCTGGAAAAATTTATAGTGAAAATTCCAGGTCTCTATCCCGAATATTCTTCGAGTTATTTGGCTTTTCGCTCGCAAGCAGCGCCTCTAGCGGTGAAGATGGGAGATAATATCAGCTGGCCTAATGTACATGTAAAAGTGTTTTGACAGGACATAGAGAAAAATCTGGAAAATATATTTATCGGATTTTTAGCCAATAAAAAATAAAATTGACAGGTTCTGGGCAAAAATAGTTGTTTTTTTAGTCATAAAATGATGATGACAATATTGCTGTATCATGTTTGATTATCAGATACAAAATTATATCGGGAAAAATTCCAAAAAGCTGAGACCACGGGTGAAGCCAGTTCATTTTTAGTGTGCAGGAACAAAATTCTAACATAAAAACATTCATTCGAGCAGAAGACACAAAGCCAGATCATCTCTTTATAAAAATATCGCTTCTCTGACACAAAGTTTGGAGCGGGAGGTTTTACAAGAGTGACATCCACGGCGCCAATTTATAATTGTAACGAATAGTATTTGAATAAAAACATTTAATCGGGTAAAACCTGGGCGTTGCCCGGGTCATTCGGCTAGTTTTAAATAAATAAAAGAATTAGTGATGCATCCGAACTTTATGTTTAAATTAGTATGAAGTCTATAGAAAGATCTTTAATTATTGCGAGTGCATTGGTTCAATTTATTTTTGCTATAAAAGTTCAGATTTCTATCCTTACAGTCTGGAGCAGTGCCGCGGTATACACCGGTGTGGTTGGTACCTATACAATGTGTTCTGCACCATTCACTAGAGAAGTCTGTGTAAGACTAAGAGTAATAGCACTAACTTTTTTTTTTTCATTTCGAATTTGCAATTGTTTAAATTTTCACTTCATTTTCAGGCTATTTTATAAAGTTGTGTTTTACCGTAGTCCGAAATGATTATGTCTTGAGCAGGTTCCACTGAGCTAGCAAAAAAGTTTACTTTTGTTTTAATGATGTAAAAAATACAAGCCTGTGTAGTAACAATTTATTATCATTTCTGGACGCCTGGATTATGGCGTTGGTAATTAACTAGAGCTTTCTTTTCATATTATTTATGCTCATCATGTGTTTTACATTTAGGATATATATATCTCTAAAGTCAATGTCTGTCTGTTCCGCGATAAACTCAAAAACTACTGAACCAATTGGTACCAAATTTTGCATGTCGCTTTTTATAAATCTAAGGAAAAATTTCGGCTACATTTTGATTAGTATTTTTGGCTATATCTTTTTTCATTAGAAGAACTTTTTTTACGCGGAGTAATCCGGAATGGAATGAATACCCAAATATGGCCATTTTTTATTAGCATCAGTGGTTCAGTGGTAGAATGCTCGCCTGCCATGCGGGCGGTGTTTAGTTTCTCTAAAGGAATCGGGCTACGATGGTGAACACTTCTTTATTTAAGAACGGAACTTTCTAACTAACTGACAACATCCAATTGTCTCTATTTATATCCTAACTCGAGCGTCTATATGCAAAACCATATTTACATATTTACATCTGAATATGTACAATTACATCACATCTCCCCTCTTAGAGATTAGCTCTAGTCCTCTCCAAAACGTCTGGGCGGACGAACTGTTCTTCCAGGAGATGTTGATGAATCGGTCACATCCGTAGCAGCATCCGAAGTGTGTGGGTTGGTCTCTGGGTAATTTACATATGGCTCCCCGTTAAGGTCCGTCAGCCAAACTCGATCATTTACTTCCAATGGAGGCAGTTCTCGTACTCCTGCGCCCTTAGGCTTCGTATCAGAATCCTTTACTACGTCGCCCTTAGGCTCCTCTTCAGAATCCTTCATTCCTTCGTCCTTAGGCTTCGCATCAGAATCCTTTAATCCGTCGCCCTTTGGCTTCGCTTCAGAATCCTTTACTCCTTTTCATCAATAGCATTCACAACACCTATTATAGAGGGAGCAGAACAAGCTTCCTTTGATTTGCCATAGTGATCCGAATTGTCACTCCGCACCTTCAAAGGAATCCCACAGGAACCACAATTACACTTTTGTACAATTTCACTTTTGTACAATTTCACTTTTGTACAATTACACTTTTGTACATTTTCTCTTTTGTACAATTTCGCTTTTGTACAATTTCACTTTTGTACAATTTCACTTTTGTACAATTTCACTTTTGTACAATTACACTTTTGTACAATTTCACTTTTGTACAATTTCACTTTTGTACAATTTCACTTTTGTACAATTACACTTTTGTACAATTTCACTTTTGTACAATTTCACTTTTGTACAATTTCACTTTTGTACAATTACACTTCTGTACAATTTCACTTTTGTACAATTTCACTTTTGTACAATTACACTTTTGTACAATTTCACTTTTGTACAATTTCACTTTTGTACAATTTCACTTTTGTACAATTTCGCTTTTGTACAATTTGGCTTTTGTACAATTTCACTTTTGTACAATTTCACTTTTGTACAATTACACTTTTGTACAATTTCACTTTTGTACAATTTCACTTTTGTACAATTTCACTTTTGTACAATTTCACTTTTGTACAATTTCCCTTTTGTACAATTTCACTTTTGTACAATTACACTTTTGTACAATTTCACTTTTGTACAATTTCACTTTTGTACAATTTCCACTATTCCAATGAATACATCATTTTGGGAGCTTGATACTTTCTTGTACGGTTTTTGTGTGACAAACCTTGGCAAAATGACCTTTCTTTCTGCACTTGTGGCAAATAGCATCCTTAGCAGGACATTGTTCTTTCGAATGTCCTTGGTAATATCCACATCGGAAACATTTACGTTTCTCATAAGAAGAACAACCTTGAGGATTCTTTGGAAAATTAGAATTGTACGTTTTTGTACCTTTCATTCTTGTTTTGCGAACATTTGTGCCATTTCTGCTCCCTTTCCTGTCAATCACATCCACGTTCCGATCTTCAGTGTCTTGCCTAATTTCTTTTTGTTGATTCTTTACACTTTCTGATTGGCGCACTATCTGGATTGCCTTCTCCAAGGTAAGTTCCGATTCCAACTGTAATTTCTCAGAAAGATTAAGGTTTTTCACTCCAACTACCAAGCGATCCCTGATCATCTCTTCTCTTAAGCTACCGTAGCTGCAGGTTTCTGCCAGCACGTAGAGATCGGTTATGAATTCCTCTACAGGTTCCGTCTCCCCTTGACTTCTTCTATTGAATTTTGCTTTCATAAATAACATTTCTTTTTCCTATGAAATAGTCCTGAAATTTGGACACCACTAGTTTATAGTCATTAATTTGCGCTTCACTTAAATTAAATAAGATCAAGATTTCTTCTGCTTTATCGCCCATTATGTAAATCAGAGCATTTACTTGCTCATTTTCACTTTTCTCTGAAAGTCCTGAAGCGATTCTGTATCTTTGAAATCTTTTGAACCATATCGGCCATTCATTAGGTTTGCCGAAATTGAATCCTTCTGGAGCAGCTACTTGTATATAATTAGCCATTTTTTTCCTTTTCTTAAAAAAAAAATTCTTATATTTCAACTTTATAATTTTGAAAATTGCTTTCACGCTTTTACCCCTTTTACGCTGCCACCATGTTTAGTTTCTTCAAGGTTCGGGCTACGATGGTGAACACTTCTTTATTTAAGAACGGAACTTTCTAACTAACTGACAACATCCAATTGTCTCTATTTATATCCTAACTCGAGCGTCTATATGCAAAACCATATTTACATATTTACATCTGAATATGTACAATTACATCACAGGCGGCCCGGGTTCGTTTCCCGGCCGATGCAATTTTTTTCTTTACAATTAAAAAAAAAATCTATATATATATATAAATGAATGTGTATGTGTGTGTCCTTTATGCCTGACCAAACCACTCATTGGAACGCCATGAAACTTTGGGAAGTTATTTAGTATAGTACTGGGAAGGTTTCTGAAAAATAATTTCCTGAATATCTTGAATATCCTTAGAGTTATTTGAAGATTTGTAGATTTAACTCGCAAGCAGCGCCCCCATTGCGACGATGATTACAAGTTTTTTTATCTATAATTTTTATTATCACTAAGTTTATTATCTTAAAGATTATTTATCAAAAGTAAGATTTCTACCTATTAATTGCGCCCAAGTCAAATTTGTTATCGAGTATTTTTCAAGGGACCGGGAAAAAAGGTCTAGATAAAACGATGATTCTGTAATGTAGAAGATTAGGAAAGACAAAATTCAGGATGACACGGCAATTTATTTGAGACAAGAATAATGATACAATTCCAAGGCAAGATGTTATTCCTTTAACTTCCAATTACCGAGGGAACCAATTAATATTGATTTTATTCAACTTATCGAGTATTTTTCAAGGGACCGGGAAAAAATGTTCACTTTATGGAGTGATTCAAATTTACGAGTTTCAAATTACCAAAATATATCTTTTTTTTTATAAGTTTATAGATTATTGTTTTAACAAATGTTCGTTAGACAAACCTTTACTCGGGTAAAACCCGGGCGAAGCCGGGTACGTCCGCTAGTTATATATACATTTTCTTATTTAGACACCATTGTCTATACTGGCTATATCATTATAATATCCCATATGTAACGATTCAATGTATGAGGCATAGCGACTTGTTTGAATTAATGAAAAGAACTGAGAATATAAATATATTAATCAATTTCGCATTTTATGTAAAATTTTTGCATATTTATAAATTATATATATTCATATATACGCCCCTTGAAAATATTGAATCAATGAAAAGGTAAATTTACTAATCTTCTTATTTTGTTTATAACTGAGTAAATATCATATATACTAGCCGAGTGACCCGGGCAACGCCCCAGATTTACCCGAATGGCCCGCAGAGACATTAAGAGTATAAATAGTGGCTTTAAAATTGCAATGGGTGTAATCTTATTTCCAAGAAGCAGAATCTCAAATATAAGGGTGATTGAAAATACTTTCTAAGTAAATACATTCAGTCTGATCTTATATATTTATATATCAAAATGAGAATGGAATCTTATCATTCATAACAAACCTTAAAATCAAGAACATATTAGACAACACAGTGCAAAAATGTAGAAAATCAATGTATAGAGCAGTGGGGGGAATAGGTAAATAAAGGGAAGACTGATAATCAAAATACAGTATAACCTCGTTAAGTCGACACACCCCAAATTGACATTCGGCGATAATTCGACCATGTTCCGATCTCCCGACCTCTGGCCTATCAAATAACAAACCGTAATACGACACTTCGAATCGTTCGACCTTTTTAAAATTCGAATTTCGACAGTTAAATCTTTAATTACATACAGCTTTACCGCTAAAAAGGTATTACAGCGGCGGCAAGCACCGACGATCGGAAGTCGCCGATAGGATTGCGCCTCCGCACTGATCCCTTTAGGTGTTGAATTAAAGAGGTTCGACTGTACTTGAAGATAAAGTGTTTATTAGTGAAAAAAATGAGAAACTATAAGCATTGGTGCTTATGTCTAAAAAATTATTTAAAATTAAAAAAGAAGAAAAATTTTAACAGATCAGAAAATAAAATTTTAAACAACACAACTATATTGCAGATAAGACAACATATAAAAGGAATTAATTCATTTAAAGGACCTTATTGAAAATAAATTTATAGTTTTATATCGACAGATGATAATTTGACCATGTTTTGATTTTCTGAACTATGGCCTATCATATAATAAACTGTAATTCTACACTATCGATAATTCGACATATCCGATAATTCGATCATTTTAAAAATCAAATTTGCACAGTTGATTGATGTTTAAATACAACTTTACCGGTAAAAGATATTAAATAGGCAACGGCAGCCATTGAAAATGTACAAAATTTAGGTATAGAGAAATGGGAAAAATTAGTAAATAAAGAGAAGACCAAAATCAAAATAATTGATAATAAATAGTTTATTAGTGAGCAAAAAACACAAAAAAAAAATCCTTTCAGGTGAGAAACTATAGGCATTGGTTAAATTTAAATAAATGTATTTAAAATTAAAAATATAAGAAAATAAATCAGAAAAAAGAAGTTGCCAACTATATTGCAGAGGAGATAACTTATAAAAGGAATTAATCTAAAGGAATAATTTTAAAATATCTATTGTTATTCATACATGGGTTCAACTTCATATGTATGCTATCCAAAGTTTGAACTCGTGAAAATGCCACATAGAGATGTCCATGGGTAAACACAGGCTCTTGTAACAAGAACCCAAAGATTTGGCCTTGAGCCTTATTTATAGTCATAGCAAAAGCCAACTTTAGTGAATGCCTCTTCAGAATGAAGGGAAGGCTGATATCTGAAGGAGCAGAAGATATTTTTGGCACCAATACAATGTGTCCAACATTGGTCCCTATCATTATTTATGCTTCAACTTTATTTGTATGCCATCCAAAGTTCACACACGTGAAAAAGCCACATAGAGCTGTCCATGGATAAACACAGGCTCTTGAAGCAAGAGACCCACTCTAGCAAAGGTTTGGCCTTGAGCCTTATTTATAGTCATAGGAAAAGCCAACCCTAGTGGAAACTCTTGCCTCTTCAGAATGAAGGGAATGTTGATATCTGAAGGAGCCGAAGATATTTTGACACCAATACAGTGTGTCTAACATTGGTCAGTATTTGTACTTCAAGGACATGAGAGCACATGCACTGTATCACCATACGTGTACCATTGAAAAGACCCTGCTTAGGATTAAAATTTCTCAGGAGCATAACAATAGCACCAACCTAGAGTTTAACTGGTGTGGAGGCATTTTTTTTCTTCTGGGAGTAAGGCTATTGAGAAATTCAGTAGGGAGTTATTTTGCTCCTCCATAATCTTACACTCCACAATGTTAACACTGAGGAAACACTGACTCATGTTTGGTAAGAATTTTCAAGGAAGAATCTGTAGGAATTGGTTGAAGAGTTCAAATAAATATATTTAGAGTAAAAAAAAAAGACAATTACACAAATCAGCAAATAAAATTGCAAACAATACTATTATATTCGCAGATAAGACAACATATAAAAGGAAGGAATTCATTTGAAGGACCTCATTAAAAACTACATTTCTAGTTTTATATAAACAATATAACTCGATAATTCGACCATGTTCTGTTGTCCTGACCTACAGCCTATCATGTAGCAAACTGTAATTCGACACTATCGATAATTCAACCATTTTAAAATTGAACAATTGATTGTTGCTTAAATACAACTTCACTGCTAAAAAGGTATTACAGAGATGACGGCTGCCATTGAAAATGTACAAAATTTATGTATAGAGCAAGGGAAAAATAAAGAGAAGACCAAAATCAAATTAATGAATAATAAATAGAGTATTACCAAAAAAATATAAGATATTATTACCTGAAAAATATAAGAAAATAAATCAGAATATAAATTTACAAACTATATTTCAGAGGAGAATGATTTATAATAGGAATTAATTTGAATGACCTCTTTAAAAATTACATTTTATATATACGTGGGTTCAACTTTACATGTATGCATCCAAAGTTCGCACACTTGAAGAAGCCACATTAAGTAGTCCATGTATAAACACAGGCTCTTGTAGCAAAGGTTTGGCCTTGAGCCCTATGTATAGTCATAGCAAAAGTCAACCTTAGTGAAAACTAACGCCTCTCTAGAATGAAGCGAAGGTTGGTATCTGAAGGGGCCAAAGATATTTCTGACACTATACAGTGTGTTCAACTTTGGGCACTGTCAGTATATGTGCTTCAAGGACATGAGAGCACATGCTCTGGTACACCATACATGTTCCCTTGCAAAGATCCTATAGGCAATGGTGAAAAGTGTAAATAAATATTTTGGAAATGAAAAAAAAATATATAAGAAAATTAATTAAAATATAAATTTACAAACTATATCTCAGAAGAGACAAATATATTTGTAAGGAAAAAAAGAAAATTGCAAACAATAGAAGCAAATAGGAAGTTTCAGCTTTATATAACATCTATATAACTCACAATTCGAACATTATTCTGTATATCATCAATGAACCTCTTCAATGGTATATCTTAAGAGTCAGACAGAACCAGTATATTTGTTCCTGGCCCCCTACAGTCGATTCAGGATTCAGAGACGTAGATAGAATGTGGTAGAGAGAACATGCTGAGCCATGCTGCTATATTAGCATTATTCCTAAAGAAGGCGCAACATAGATGATCAATCGATGGCGATTCCTATGAATCAAGAACTCTGAAAAAATGATTAATCCAACAGAATACTTAAGTAATAAGTGCTTCAAATTAGGTATATGATAAAAAATGGGAAACATAATTAAAAAGAGTGATATCAACATTGAGTAATTTGAAGAGTTTAGCAATAAACGGCATAGGAATTAGTATTAATAGTTATTGAATAAACTAGGATCTGGAGTCCACCGTGCAGTAAAATATATATATTCATTGTGGTAACAAATCATTGATACCTAAATTAATTTGGAATTTACTCAAAACTTAAAGCCATATATTACAAGGTTACATTTTGAAGAAATGAGTATGTTAAGACACTTAGGAATTTTATGATGCATTAGTGCGCCATCTGTTATAAAAATCGACACTCTTATAGACACGTTAGATTCTTTAAAAAATTAAACAATTACTACTGCAGTAAGGACAGTAGGAATATTTAATTTTAAAAAGAATTATACGCGTCTATAGTAGCTTCGAATTTCCATACTTAGGTATTTAAATGTGTTTTTACAAGTTTATTGATAATAAGGTAACCAAACACTGTATAAATACATATATTACACATGTCTATAATGAATCTATTGTTTCAGAACAACCAAAAAGAAAGGAATTTTTAGCAGAATCAAAGATTTCTTCGATGGTGGGAATAAGACAGCGAAAGTAAGTAGATAATTATAATTGACTATTTTATTTGAAATCTGATCTTAAAATTGACTGAAATTGAGATGGAAGAACATATATTTAGAATTGTTATTTGATTTATAAAGTAAATAAGATGCAACCGTTCACATATTTTATAATGCAAAACTTGCAAACAAATAAATATACTGGTAGTAAATAGACATTGCTAGTAGATTTATTTGTTACAGATTTAATCGATAGATGGCAATTGAATTTATAAAAAAAAATGCAAAATATAAAAAAATTCGAATAAACTCGATAATGACATTGTCATGGATCTGGTTGTCCTCGTTTATAATATTAGATTTTCTACATTTCATATTTTTTATTTCAGATTTAAGAATCGAACGTTTGGTTCCAGATTTGTTATAAAAAATACGACTCTCTCGTCAGTATAAGTAAATTTTGACAGGTCATGGCAGGTTGAAATCTATTTATTTCTATATATTGGAAATATAATAATCTGGAAAAAATTATAAAAAGCGCGAAATCATAAGTTGAAAGGTTTCTTTCAAAGTTTTTCATCATTCTGCATTATCGAGCATTACTGTGTCCTTCCACAGGAGAAAAATATATTTTAGATTTCTCTTGTGGAGAGTCAACAATATGGGAAATCTCGGCAAAAAATAATTTGTATTTGTATTTCATATTGTAGTATAGTAGGTAACAGAATTGTCAAAACGAAAATAAATAATAAAGAAAAAGAGAATTAAATAAACAAATAAGCAACAACAAAAAAAATTGAAGAAACGGCAAGGTAGTTATTTACAATATGTTAAGCAATGATGGAAGTTGATTTGATGAAGTTATCTGTAATAATTAGTATCGTGGAGAGAGAAAATTGATCAAGTTGAGCTATTTACAATGAGTTATATTCTAAAGTAAAATATTAATTATTTACATTGATGTAAATCAAGTCGCATAGTAGTGTAGTTCCTCAAGCTGCATGAAGCTGTCTATTTATAATAAAAAGGCTGCAGAACCTATTAAATTTCGTATATATTTCCCCATCATAAACTATTTGACCCAGATAGGTTCTTTCCATCTTGCTCTGCTTTCTTAGGTTTGACACCAGTGGGCATGAGTTCAGAATGTGTTCGGGGATTTTTTCTTCCGCTCCACAAGATAATCTGGGCGAATCTATTTTCTTAATTCTTAAGAGATATGATTTGAAGTTACCATGACCCGTAAAGAATTGAACATTGTAGAAATTTGGATTGGCAAATTTTGGTATTTTAGAGGAGATAAAAAACGTTTGAAATTATTGTTGGATTCTTCATAGTATTCCTGTAATTTTCTCTTATTATAATTAGCAATTTCCTATTTTTTTAATAAATTAAATCTATTGTATAGCCTATTTTTATTTTTAATATGTTGGATTCCATGTAATCTGGGAGTTTCGGTATTTGTGTTAGTATATGTGTGCAGTTTGACGATGTTGTGGTATAGGCCTGTATGCAGTGTTTTAGAATATTATACTGCAGGGAATTTAGTTTGTCTTTGGCTTTCTTGCTTATAAATGGAAACCATATTGTTTGACCGAATGTAAATAAAATATAAAATTTTACCCTAACTTGTTATTATACGAGGGCCATCCAATAAATAAGTTTCCCTATTTTTTTTTTCTGCAAATGAAACGTTTTAAAAATTAGTTAGTATGGAATAAATGGTCATTAGAATGCGTTGGAAGCTGGTGAACTTCAAAATCACGCTACTCGTACGCGCAAGTCCGTAGCGCTTCAGTTTCCATGGAGCTACCACTGGTGAACGTGTCCACTGGCGAACTCCGTTCTGTAATCGTTTTTTCACGGCGAAAAATGAAACTGCGGTCAATATTCATCGCAATTTAGTGTCAGTGTATGGTGAAAAATGTATGAGCATCCAAATGGTTCGCCGATGGCGTTCATGGTTCTTAGAAGGACGGCAAAACGTGCATGATGACGAGCGAAGCGGCAGGCTCGTTACTGCTACGGACAATGCAGCCTTTGCTGCTGTTCGGATTGTGGTGGAAGCAGATCCCCGCGTCATCATTGACGAAATAATGATTCGACTGCCTCCTTGAATCGAAATTGGACGCTCTTCGATTGGAACAATCATGTCAGATATTTTGAATTTTCGCAAAGTCTGCGCAAGATGGGTCCCACGTTTGCTCTTGGAAAATCACAAGCAACAACGGATGGAGGCAGCCCGAGCTTTCCTGGAAATGCATCAAAGAGATGGAGATCAACTGTTTTCTCGTATTGTCACTGGAGATGAAAGCTGGGTGCATCATTCAACTCCAGAAACAAAACGACAAAGCATGGTGTGGAAGAGGCCTGAGGAAAGTGCACCAAAAAAGGCGAAGGTCACAATCTCTTCAGGCAAAGTTATGGCTATAAAAAACTTCAAATGGGAAATTTTCACACATCCACCTTATTCTCCTGAACTTGCCCCAAGCGACTTCCATCTTTTTCCAGCACTCAAGTGGCACCTTGGAGGCAAGCACTTTGCGAATGATGACGAAGCGTAGGCGGAGGAGAACCACTGGCTACGAAGACAGGACACGGCTTGGTACAACAGTGGTATCAAAAAATTGCTACAACGGTACCAAAATGTTTGGACATAAATGGTGATTATTTAGAGAAGTAGTCTATGAGTTGTATAATGAAAATAAAATAACTGCATAATTGTAAATAATGTGGTTTATTTGTTAAAAAATAGGGAAACTTATTTATTGGATGGCCCTCGTATTTAATATCAAATTTTACCTATATGGAAAATGTATTCAATTAGAATTGTATTACTATTAAATATATATAGACCTCTCTTTTAAATATTCAATAATCACATTAAAAAGGGAATATTATAATCTATGAATAATATATCTGTGTGTGGTTTTAGGAAAATAATGAAGTTAATAGTTTGAATAAGAAATCAGTGAGATTTAGAGAGTGCCCAAAGCTCCACAATATCCCCAGATGCCTGCGAAAGGAATTCAAGGGGGATAAACAGAGGAGACTGAAAATATTGAGGCGAGCTAGTAGAGTCTCTCAGAAATACAAACGTAAACCCCACCCCTGCAGAATTCCTCAATGCCCGCAAGAGGCTGCCAACCCTCAAACTGCAATCCCAACCAAAGCTGTGCACCAGGAAACTGTAGAAAGTACAGATATATCTGAAGAGCCAACTCCTTCTACTTCACAAAATATGGATATTGGTCGCAAGATGCATTCTCGAAAAATATATATTTGGAAAAAGCGACCTCAAAGGTTCACCAGATTGGACAAGATTCTTCTCGAAACAGTTAAAGAGAAATGTGATGCAATTATTTAAAAAAGGAAATGAAGAGACCTTATATTTGTAATATGGATTCGAAAAAGTGTTTAAGATTACAAGTCAAGTATTTGAAAAGAAGTTAACATTAACCTGAAAGCATTATGACATTGTCTACTTGAAATAGCAACTTAGCGAATATTTGGGAATCGAAGCGATTAACTTGGTGACAAGAATAGCCAGGGATAGCTCAAAACCCTGTCACAATGAATAAACACAAGTGTCAAAGCTGCAACTAATTACTCTGCTCATTTCCTATTTGAGGAAAACTGGAAAAAATATCTAACTGTAGCTTGTTTGATTGGGCTATTCACCAAGAAGACTACCGAAACTGACAAAGAAGATTATCGAAACTGGCAAACACACGATGTAGGAGACTCTCGATTATCCTTGTAAATATATGGAAAATAAAAATACCAGCCTATCTCTCTAAAGCTATTTGAATATCGCATGACATCAAGATTCGCAAATGCCGGCCTAACCTATTGTTGACAAGAAAATATAGAATGAGAGTTATACACCTCATTTTTGGAGAATTCGGCGGCTTGAAGATTGTGGATTGAAGATCTGAATCACATATTCACCTGATGAATTTAGTACCAGCAGAATATTGCGATGTCATTTGCATCAAGCTGGCCATTAATGAACACAGCAAGCTTAGAAACTCGCACTTCCGATAATAAACCAATTGAAAGATAATTAAGATCATTCGTTTTTAAAATGATTTAAAAAATAAAAAATAGGCTGTTCAAAAAACTCACCTGCATAAATAACTCGCAAAATATATAGTATAAGAGCTCTACACATCATTTTTGGAGAATTTGGCGACGTAAAAAATGGCCTATTGAAGATATGAGACACTTATCCATCTGGTGAATTTTGTACCTGCACAAGATTGCGATGTCATCTGCATCAAGCCTGCCAATAATAAAAACAGCAAGCTATGAAACTCTCACTTGCTAAAATGGCAGACTTTATAAACCAATTGGCGGATTATAGGATCATTCGTTTTTAGAAAGAATTCAAATTTAACAAATATGCTTCAAATACTCACAAAATATAAAAACTATGAGAACTCTACACATATTGTTTGGAGAATTTGGCAGCGTAAAGATGGTCTATTAAAAATCTGAGTTCTTCATTCACCTAACTTGGTTCCTGCAAAAGATTGCTATATCATCTGTATCAAGATGGCCATTAATATACACAGCAAGCTTTGAAACTCGCACTTACTAAAATGGCAGACTTTATAAACCAATTGACAGACACTATGTTATTCAATTTTAGAATATTTTAAAAATAAATAATATGCTCATAAAGGACTCACCTTCCAAAACCTTCAAACTTCCAAACATGTGATTCTCGTTGACTCCAAGTAAGCCATTTCTTTATTTTCTCGCATAATTATTATTTAGAGAGTATTCTTATATTAAAATCTAAACGATAATTTAACGAAAATATTATTTATATTATCTTATGTAAAAGCCTGCATATCCATTAACATTATTAATTTCTAAACAATTCCTATAATAGGTTAATCAAATATTAACGTGTATATTTTAAAATACGTTTATACGGATAAGGTAGGGGAAAGAATGAGTTTTCCTAAACATATTTATATATTAGAAACGAAGGCCTTAAAAACGTGGTAATTTTCTTTTATTGATAAATACAAGCTTTCAGGCAAGAATGCCCTTCCTCAGGTTACAACTGGGCAGGAAACAAAAGTGCCAATTTTATAAGCGAAATAAGTAAATTAAATTTACATGCTATGAAGAAGTATGGGAAATTTACATACTTTTAAAAAGTAAAGAGCAAAGGATTTACATATTTACAGATGAATGGAGAATATTTTTTATTTTTAAAAACTATGGACATGAAAAATAGTTCCTACCGCAAGGAGCACCAGAAGAATAAAAAGAGAAAAAAGAGAAAAAGGGCACGAAAGGAACGCAAATGAAAGCGCGAATGTTTCTTTTATACATAAAACGAACTTCTACTGTCCTTACTGCGATGAAAAAATATATTGGGAGGGCTTGGCTCATCAGTGGTTAACCCTCCCAGCGGTTTCGCCAATTTAATCCACCAGACAGCTTTTCAGAGCTCTAATACTGTATTGGATCATTCTGCTTTTATATGCTACACTGAAGGATGGAATCTTAGAAATGGTTTTCAAGTAAACTATGGACATAAGCTTATAGGACAGTAGAATTAAATTCAAATATTTGCTTCTAGCAATGCTCTTCAGCAAACTATAAAGACAAGGCCAGTTACGAATAAATTAACACAAAGCAATAACGCGCCATCTATACATATAAAATAAAAGGATTTAAAAGCGCGAATGTTTCTTTTATACATAAAACGAACTTCTACTGTCCTTACTGCGATGAAAAAATATATAGTTTTTTTTCTGTTGAAAGAAGAGATTATCTGTCAAGTTCTGAAAGGGTAATGAGATCCTGTACTTATTTTTTGTTACTATATAAATTTAAGAATGTTTGTGTATTATTAATAAATGAGGCAATTTTTTTTATATTTTCTTTTTATTTGGGTTATATACTTATATTGCTTCTTAAAAACAATATAATACATAGGTTTCCCTAACTAAATATTTCTATTTTAAAATAGAAATCTTCATTCACTCCACTTGAGACAAGGGAGAGATGGTGATGTCAAATCCGGTAGAATGGCTGATCCTGAAACAAATAACTGCATAATTTATTTGTGTGTAAATTTAAAATTTATTTGTATGTAAATATAGAATTAATTTGTATGCAATAACCTTAGTAAAAATTCTATACAGTGATAAGGTATTATCAACTCTAGTTAAAAAATAAAAGCTTGAAAATACATCTATAAAGAGTTATTTCCAAAGCTGGTGGTGTGTGTGTGTGTACTTAGCTCAAAGTTCTATCACAGCAAAGAGATCATGGGTCAAATAACAGATTTTTAAATAGGTAACTAGTCTTTAATAATATATATTTCTTATTTTTCAGTCATAAACAAATATTCAACTTTTCGAATGCTATGATCTTGAAAATAAATACATAATATTTTTTTTAACAAAATAATAAATAAAATAAATAATGAAAGTATTCACAAAAGAATATTCCACAATATTATATATAAATCTATATCTATTATGTACAATTCATACCTAAGATCTTTCTAACTAATTCTATATTTGAAAATGAAGCAAATTATGGTATATCTTGAAACATATTTATAGATCTCGTGAAAATCCCTCTAAAAAGAGTCTTCCTTTTTTAAAATTTTATATTCCTGTAAAATATTTTTCCAATCTGCCTATTTTCTGTATATAATACACGTTCCATGTTGAATGTATAAAAATACTAACCAAATCAAATCCGTTATCCTCAGGTCCGTTTTCAGAATCTTTCTTCTATCGAATATGGGGAATTGGTGATCTACTGAACGTTGATATCTGCAACATTCACAATTAATAATTATAAATCAAAGTGTGAAATAGAAAGGAATTTATTTAAAGGTTTATTTATGAATATATCTTTCATGTATAAATATGAAATTCTATCTGGAAGTTCAAATAATGATTCAAAATTCGAAGATTTAATCAAAGAGTATACATTTGGGTTTTAAATTATTTTTCACATATCATAATAAATTCTTCAGAACTTTTAATATAATTTATTATTATTACTCAAGCATCATCGAATCTTAATGTGGAATGTTCTTTAGAGATTTTTTAAAAGATTCTAAGTTAACTTTTTGTAATATTAAATATATACATATCCAAGGATTTCAAAACTATTCCCTATATACATAAACATTAAAGTGAATTTCTCTTTTTAAAATTCAATTGTATAAACGTGTATTTTGTAAGTTCATTAAACTATTTATTCTTGACTAAATGTTACATTTAAATAATTATTAATATTAAGACAGAAACATATAGAAACATATTAATTTTATACTTAAATGCTATAACAAAATAACTAAGAATATAAAGAGGAGAAAGTAAAAATGATTTACCTTGATTATCAAATAGGTCAACTCTCTTTTCCATTTCTGATTCTTAAAATAAATCTAACTTCATTATTCTGGGATTTTCTAAAGAATTGGCAGTTGAACTCATCAAGGTGTTTGGCATATTTTTCTTTATATTAGAGGAGATAGACGTGAATTCGCTAATGACTTCAAAACTTGCTCTTTTCTGTTATTTCAACAAAACACAGGTCGTTTGGTTTCTTGATAGCAAAGTGATTTTCAATTCGTCTTGATTTAAATGGAAATTCTATTCTTACTTGCCGGACCTTTTGAATTAGCATATCATGCATAACAAGATTAGCTTCTTGAATTCATCAGAGATCCGATGGGGTTATGTAGCAAAAGAGCGGCAAATTTCTTTTTAATACCCATTTTCAACCAGAAACCAAATTAACCGAATGGAAATGTTTAGATATATTTTATTTTTTGTCCGATCTCGTTAGCGAATTCTGATTATTATCTAAATCACACTTCTCTAAAATCTGACTTGTTAGCATGACGAACCTTAATGAATTAGCATTAAGGATTTTGATGATTGGGCATGCTCTCATATTCCTCCAAGAGAGTCAATGGCAACCCTCCTTGATCGCTGAATAAAGAACATTGTAGTTGATGACCGGTCTCACCTTTGACATCATTTGATCGAAGGGTAAAATATTTTTCGGGCCTCTCTTCTCAATATGTTAATCTTTAATTAGAAGCGATTGATCTTTAAAAAATATGTAAGGTGGTGAAACGGTTGAAGCCTTATTTACATTTGAAAGTTTATGTTAGATAGACGCCCTACAAAAAATAAATTAAAGCAGCATAACAAGAGGTATCGATACTTGATGACAAGATTCTTGTAATCGAATTAACAGGATCAGTTGAACAATCAAAATTCTGTGTGTGAAGATCATTTAGGATGTTATTCATCTACAATCATTATATATTCGTTTGCCTTTATATTTAGCTATGTCTCGAATTGATTGAATAAGATATTCTTTCATAATATGTGATTGCAAATTTGACGAATACGTTTTCCTCTTAATTTAGGTAGTAATCTTGATTTACACCTTTAACAAAGGTAGAAAATATTCTGGGATGATTCATGCTCTCTTAATTCCTTTCCCAATCTTCTGTTTTCTAATCGTCTCTTGAGTTGGATCAATTCTTTGGGGTTGAATCAAGCTCTATCTTTATTATTTTCCCAAGCTTGTATTGTTTAATCGCCTGTTGAAGAACCATGTTGAACAAGCATCCATATTAGATATATTTGATTCACTTGATAATTGGCGAGCTCAAATCTTTTATGCAATGATGTTTCAAAAGAGCATTTCAGAGGCCAAATGACTGTTTTTTTAATGTGAAATTTTAGTTTTCTGTAAAATTCAGAATCCTAAATGTTCCCAACAGATAAATATTTGTTCGTACAATTCATATATTCATATTATTTTCATCTTTTAAAACTTCAAAAAGTACTTGGTGGTCCTACAATTATTTTCAATAAACAGAATAAATAATTCTGATCCTTTGTATCTGATATTAGAGTTAGCAGCTTACTCTATCAATTTTTTATAGAATCCACTTAAGAAAAGAGGTTAAATACATTATATTTTTGATAAAATTTGGCTATCTTGGTTTATGCAATATGTTCTGGTACTACATCATTGCTATGTTGTTTGGAAAGTCGCGTGATAAAAAAGATATACTTCCTATATATATTCTTGCTTGAACGATCAAATTGAAGCAAGACGAATTTTGTGTCTGAAAGTTTTACTATTGCAATACACACATTTTCTTTTGGTGTCTTTTCCATGCGCAACGCAAATCTTCTTCATTTTTCTATCAGCTTGTTTTGCTACAAGGTTCATTAATATATTCATTGTGTTTATTTGTATATGTATTTGGGTATTGACACTAGCATTTATCTATCTTAGTTGAAAATATTTGATTCATTTTACTTGGACGCGACTGTGAATCTTGATACTGTTAATTTTGAATAATATGATTTTTAATTCTTTTTGATTTTCCAATATTCGCGGTGTGAATTCCAATGGTTCTCCTTTTCGAATGATTAGGTTGAGGCTTCTGTTAGATGAAGAGGATTGTAAAATTATTGTAGCTGAAGATAAGAGAAAGTGATTTGCAAGAGTGATTATTCTGATAATATAGCATAGATTTTCTCAAAGCTAATAGAACAAATCCATTAACAGAAGGGGTGAGTTACTACATGACAAATTTATTCGAATCTATGATCGTTTATGAAGAACTAGATGACAAGTCAATGATTTCCCCTTAGTGGACAAGAAGTAATTGATTTGATTATTAATTGAATTTAATAAGAGCAAACTTTCAAACAGATTTGGCCTTTGGGGTCATCCAATAAGATATGATCTTCTAAAATGGAGAACAATGTAAAGATTCTTCTTCTTGAAGTTCAAAATTTCCAGGAAAATAATATGGTTTTCCAAGCCATTGGTTGTGTTAGAGATTACATTTTTAGTTAGCGTTACCTCATTAGTGGCTTATGGAACTTTCGTATACTTGAGAAATAGCATTCAATTTTGAAACTTGGGTTGATGTAATCATTTGAAAGGTTAAAAGGTCTTTATAATAGGTGGTTTGTTTGAGGCTGTTCGAGGCACAAATTTAGATCGCTACATTATATTTACTGCAAAAGGTTTATAACAAAGAATCTTGGTTTTATTATTTTTAGAGATGACCAACACGTGCTCACAACGGGCGTTTCTTTGAAAATAGAGATTACATGATCGCTGCTTCAAAAATAACTAGATATTCAATTCAATTGTCAAACCAATATGTTAACTTGATATTTCCAGTAAGTATTCTCGGTTCTAGTGAGCTAAATCGAAGATTCCTTCCATAAATCGAGAAAAAAAAAAGAGTTTCTTCGTCAATATTATTCAATTTACTTCTCTGTGAATAGGTGGAAAATTTAGTTCTTGAATGGCTTGCCTGTTCACTGTAGTAGTTCCAGTTTTTCGAGAGAGCCAAAATAATTGTTTTGTTTGATGATATTCCTGTAGACCAGGTGATAAGCACTTAAGTAAAAATATTACTTAAACTTATTTGTCACCAAACAGTCGTGCCTTGTTAAATCCATTATCAAAACTGCAACTGATAGGCAGATATATTTTCTTGAGAGCAGACCAATTTTTGAAATATTCCTCCTGTTCAAAAGGTAGTTATCATGCAGCCATGTTGAGAATAGGTTCTTACCATCAATACCAGAAGAGGAGTTGATATTTAATGATATTTGGCAGGTAAATATAGATTTAAACAATTTTAGTTATTTAGGCAATCAGTTATGCGCTCTAACTTTTTTATCAGGAAATCTTCTAAGCGGAAGCTTCTTTCTCAAGATTCATCAAATAAAAGACGTTCAATGTCTTTGCAACAATTCCTGATAGGAAATAGATAGTAGAGGTAGATAGACATGTTAGTTGATAGCAAGATTTGAGTCCAGAAATCAGATAGAAGGCAGTACTTAGTTTCATTAATATACAACGTTGATATAAATATATATTTTGACCGTTTTTCTTATTACTGAATATATTGAAGAGAGTAGACAGGAATATTGTTATCTTCTGTATATGAGCGTTGGTTGATTATCAGGTAATAAAAGAGATTCAGTTTGAAAAGAGCGGAGCTTCAAAAGTGAGAGGAGATAAAACCTGCACATATTATTTAGGTTATTTCAGAATTTTCATTTATTTATATATATTATAAATTATATTATATATATGTAGTACATTTAACATATATATTTGAAAATAACCATTCAAAACATTTTTTATTCATTTTCATCGCTATATCACTGTTTTGCATAACATTAAATTGAGTTTAGATAATTGTTTTGGAATTTTTGATAGGTTTAATTTATATATATGTCATAATTTGTATAATGTCAAAAGGTATAATTTCTCTTTTCGCCAAAATAAGTATGTAAATATGTTTAGCTTGTGTTAAAATGTAAATATGCAAATTCATTCAACTATAAAAACTGTACAAAAATAAACGTGGCAGACATCGCGGGCGAATGCTACGGCCCATCGCGGGTAGGCTGCTCACTTGGCTGGAACTAATTCTTGGGGATTTTGAGCATAACGGTTGCACCCTCCCATTCGATCATGACATATATATTTCTATTTGTTCTTTTAATATATATAAATAGAATAACTATATTTAGAGGATATTTGTCAACAGGTTTCATTGACATTTCAATAAAAGCAGTTGAAATGTTTTTAATGTATTTTTAAAGGAAGATTATCTTTATTACACATAAATATAATACTCTATAACTTTCACAATATATATAAACATATGTATACTTATTTATATACATTTAATTATTCATAAAATTAGTTATACAATTTTTATAATATAGTTTTTTTAGAAAATTTATTATCAATATTTAAAACGGAAGGACATTCGAAATTGCTGTTTAATTTTCAATAAATGTTGTGTATATTATAAATTGAGCATATTAATTATATGATGCATTAATGAACATGTAAACTCATTTCTCAAATAAACGCAATAAACTAACACATTTACGGAATAAGAGAGGTATATAGTGCATATAAATTATGGTATTTAAATAAATACAAAAGATTTGGGCTGAATGAATCTTTCTAATGAAATATATTATTTACCATTAAAAACATGTTTTATATATTTTTATTAAATACTAGACGAATGGCCCGGGCAAAGCCCGGGTTTTACCCGAGTGCGTATATATTTTAAAAACGTTTTAATTCAAATACTATTCGTTACAATTATAAATTGGCGCCATGGATGTCACTCTTGTGAAACGTCCCGTTCCAAACTGTGTTTTTAAAATGTTTTAATTAAAATACTATTCGTTACAATTTTAAATTGGCGCCGTGGATGTCTCTCTTGTGAAACGTCCCGCCCCAAACTGTGTGTGTCTTGAAAATATAAAAATAAAAAGGTGAATTTTCATAAAGATTTCATCATGTCGATTTTTTTTTTTTTTGCATTTCACCTACTAAATCGATAGAGATAATTACATTTGCAACATGAACTTAGGTATATTACCTAAATAGAAAACTGCATAGTAATAAAGATCATTTTTAAAGGCACCATATCGTTTTTTTTTTCAATAAAATCGAAACAAAAATTAACGATAAATAACGATAATTGCCTTAAAAAGAAATTGCCTTAAAAAAAAGAAACATTCGCGGTGATTTTGTCTTGCATTCGTTTATACAATTATTATATACGAATGACCCGGGCAACGCCCGGGTTTTACCCGATTAAATGCTTTTATTCAAATACTATTCGTTACAATTATAAATTGGCGCCGTGGATGTCATTCTTGTATAATATATAAATGAGTTTTTAAAATTGTAAAAAAAAAAAAAAAATGCATCGGCCGGGATTCGAACCCGGGCAGCCCGTGTGGCAGGCGAGCATTCTACCAGTGAACCACCGATTCGAACGACCGTGTGCTTCAGACAGACAATATATATAAGTAGATAGTAATTGATAGAGGGCGCTGCTCGTGAGCTAAGTTGAATAATTTGAATATATAGTTTTAATAATTGATTTATATATTTTTTAAAATAGCCTATCGTCATCCCCGTTATTTTTTACCTATGTATGGAAATTTTGGTTTGAATTAGTGAACTACTGCGAATTTGTATACCGGACATACAAACCAACCAACCAACATACAAACATTCATTTTTATATATATAGATATATTTCATACAATTTTGATAGCATAGCATATATACTAATACCCAATGTGATATGTATTTGTTCTTACCTAATTTATTGTGGTGAAAAATTGATATCTGAGACAATGACAGAGGCAATGAGGAGAAATATGAGGTTATAGGGCGAGTTTGGGACCTGAGGATAGACAGGAAGTGGGCCCTGGAAATAAAATACATTATAGGCCAAGTTATTTTACTTGGTTGATGGCAAGTTACTTACATTAAAAGGTCCGCGAGATATTCTTGCGTCCAGACTTACGGGACACAACTTTGGTCATTTTGCTCTTGGCAATTATTTTGAAATATAATTCCTTATTGCCAATGGACAGCTTTATCTTCTTTTCTATGCCATTATTCAAAGGCCTAAGATATTGCTGTACAACGTAATGACAATCATTATATTCCTTCATTTCCTTTTCAACAATGTTGTCAATATTCATTTGAATGGTATTCAGAAGAAACTTTTGTGACTTTGTCATTCTTTGACGTTGTTTATTGAGTTTTTTTATTTTGAACGTTGGTCCTTTGCAACTTTTATTTTTAATAGCGGGATCAGTCTGGGTATAATGGTCAGATTTATCTTTATGTTCCACTTTGACTTCCACATAATCTAGTGGATATTTATCGAGGTTTCTAAAGATGATTCTGCTATTCTTTCTCTTCAGATTTTTTAAGCGCCGGTTCTTATCGCCTTTGAATTCCTTCCTGAGGCATTTGGGGAGAATATGGAGTTTAGGGCAATCTCCAAATCGGACTGACCTTTCAGCGGATTCATTATTTTCCTACACACAAAAATTATTTTAATATTATAATCTATATTTGTACTTGATATTTATTCTGAACAATGTTTATATTTGTGGCGACCACACTTTGCTTCAGCGAGCGCGAACTGGGACAAAACTCCACTACACACACGGGCAGTGTGACGGCCTCGGTAACCGCGAGCGACAACCTGACTACGCATGCGCGAGCATCAGAGACACTCTGGCGACTCGGCGGTAAACAAGAAGGCTTGATCCCAACGGCCGTTACTTCTTTTCTCTTTATATATTTCTGGCTTTAAATAAATTAATTTTAATTATAATTATATCAGAGAGAAAGAGAGAGAGAGCGGCCTTTCCACAAGCCACACCAACACATCACGCAACCATCCCACATATTTAATAACTAGACGAATGACCCGGGCAACGCCCGAGTTTTACCCGATTGAATGTTTTTATTCCAATACTATTTGTTACAATTATAAATTGGAGCCGTGGATGTCACTCTTGTGAAACGTCCCGCTCCAAACTTTACATGTACATTAGGTCAGCTGGTATTACCCCTCATTTTCACCGCTAGAGGCGCGAGCGAATTGACTTTTTTGTAAATATACATAATTATAAAGATAGAAGCTTCTATAGAAGATAATGATCATAATGATGATGCGCGCGCATCCGTGATAGCGATGAGGAATTGAGGAAAGACGGTCATGACTATATATTAATAATAAAATAATAATAATATAATAATAATGATTATTATTATTATTATCATTAGATAATGATAATGATCATAATGATGATGCGCGCGCATCCGTGACATGAGGAATTGAGGAAAGACGGTCGTGACTATATATGTTGATGTGAAGAAAAATAGGCAATTCACCTTTTAATTATACATCAGAACGAAGCAATTATGTTTCTAATCCTAGTAAAAGACTTTACTGGTGGTAATGAAGAATGGGCAACTACACAAAAATTTGCAAATTTAGACAAAAGGCAACCTGTCTACCATGGTTTCGGGCTTCGGCCCTTATCAGCACAAGTGGGACTTCGATTCCATAACATTCTACGAGAGTACTTATTAAACAAGTCGAATTTACAAAAGGTGTTTAGGCTTATGAAATTGCAGGGTCTGATTTTCAGGCTTGAATACAAAATAGGTGTGCAAGAGGATATGTACTGATGAGGCCAATACCATTAAATCATGGAATACAGATTGACCTTTTGTTCAAATTTGCAATTACTAAGGTTTTGGCTAATGTTATGATTACTTTAAAGACATTTACTGGTGAGATAAACAAAATATATTTTTCTAATGCATACTTGAATGTATAGGGAGTCTTATTCGTTGATGTATATCATCCTTTATGTTGTATTTAATGAATATTTGTACAATATTTTGATACACAGATTATATACAATATTATGAATATGTCCTCGTTTTCTCTATTATATATATATTATTAATATGAGAACATATATATATAGTATTGGTTTATTATAATACAATAAATTGCTAATTAAAATGGTTAAACCTATGGTAGAGCTTACCACTGACGATCCAGACCCTACCAATATTATCATCATAGTAAAAAGAAGGAGAAGTTTATTTTGTTTAAAAATAAAATAATTATTTTTCGCCAAGCTTTAGTTGAGATGGCATCCTTCTGAGATGATTATCAAAATAGAACTTAGTTCGCTGTTGGTAGCTCTACTGAGCTACTTTGTCTTTTTGGTTTCCTGTAACTAGTATTGTAGATTAGGTTATTCGTCTGCAAGTATATTAGGGGAATTTTCGAGTGTTTAAACAAGAGAGAGAAACCCAGATACGAAGTGTATCGTCTATTATGGCAACGTACGGCTGCTTCTAGGCAATTCTTCCATCCACCCTTAAATTCGGGATAACAAGAAAGGAAAGTTTCAATCTTTATGCCTAAGCATTTCCTGCTGGGTGATAAGGTGAAGTGATTATCACTCTGATGCCTTTGGATGCTCTCCACTTGGGAAATGCTCCGCGTACAAATTATATTCCTTGTCTGAGACAATATTCTGTACATTAGTCAATCATGGTGTACTTAAATATATTTCACTAAGGCATATTAATGCTCTTTCAACGCTTTAGCCTGTACCAATCGGGTCGACTCATCAATAAAAACAAAAAAAGTTGGAAATTTTAAAATCAATACTGGATTTAAAATGATCATAATGTTTATATAATTCCACACAATAAATTTACTTACACGGGGATCTTTCTTCCCTCTGCTGAAAAAATTCTTCATTCTACTAAAGAATCCAGATTTTTTTGCGGATCTGAAACAAAATGTTTATTCAAATATAGGCTTATAGATGATTTTCAAAAATATATTTGTTTTTTAAAAGATTATTTATATTACAGTAAAGTCTTACTTTATATTTCTAGCAAAAATTCCAAAATAATATTAATGCATTTTTTTCCCGAAAAAGGTTAATTTATATATATTTGATTCACGAAGGCATATGTATACCAAATGTTAGGTTGCACTATTCATGGTTATAACATAAAGATAAAATGAAAACCCTGTTTATTTTAGTTTTAAAAATATAGCTATCTTTTTAAATTAAAATTAGAATAAATCTTGGATACTCATTATCACAGTTTGCGGGTCTCGATAACAAAGGTAAACAGCTATCATTACAATATGTCCCCCTTATATCTTAATATTACTCTTTCAATATATATTTATGTATATTGAAATTCATTTCTATAACACTATAATCTATCCATTTCTTTATTCGCTATTCATTAAGTTCATCAACCTTTTCATAGTTCTTCAAATATTTTCAATTATGTAATTATTCCTAAATTCGTATGTCTTAAATTGGAATAGATATATCTTTAAATTCTATATAATCTCTCTCCATTACATTTTTTATGGTTTAGTTTGTTGAAGAAGGACTTGCCCGAAAGTTACTTTATATAGTTAATAAAAAAAGGGTTATGGAGTCCTATACCTTTTTGTGACATCATTGATAGATAGAATAATATGTATTGTGTCGAATATTAGTTCGTTAACAGATTTAGATATTTTGTGCGATTAAAATCTTCAAGATTTGTACCCAAACCACTGAAAAATATCCAAAATTTATATAACCACAAAAATTAATATTTCGAGTTAATCGCAGAGTTACTAATTAACTAACAAAATGCAGATTATATAGGTATAACAGAATATAGAAAATCTTTGTCGATATGGTATATGTATTTGGGGAAGCCCTTGTGAGGGTTCAATATTGATTAATAGAGCCCCGTCTGCTATTTATCAACTAACATTTACTGATTGAACGAATTTTTAAATTATAAATCAATAATTCGTGCTGAGTAGTGGTGTTAGATTGATGAAA
Organism: Cordylochernes scorpioides; assembly: GCA_030710605.1. Classification (NCBI taxonomy): domain Eukaryota; kingdom Metazoa; phylum Arthropoda; class Arachnida; order Pseudoscorpiones; family Chernetidae; genus Cordylochernes; species Cordylochernes scorpioides. The sequence goes on from CP092865.1 coordinate 85,155,950, forward strand.
TATATTTGATGCGCTTGTCACAATATATTATAAGGTAATATAAAATATCTAAGTCTGTTAACGAACTAAAATTCGACACAATCATTAATGTTACTTCAACACATTGAACAAATATTCATGCTTTAATTATTCCATATTATATATGTTATATTAAAATATTATTTTATTTAAAATTGTTATATTAAAATATTTTTTTTTTTATATTTAAAATTGTTATATTAAAATATTATTTTTTTTTCTATTTAAAATTGTTATATTAAAACATTATTTTATTTAAAATTATATATTTCATAGATTGTTGTTTTATTCCAATGGCCGGCTCAAAATCTTTGTACATTATGTAAATAATCTTTTGTTTTCCTTGATCTACTCGCCTTATGCCAGGCGGTACTTTTATCAAATTATGTTTTTCATATATATCCCTTAGCTCAAATAAAGAAATATCTGATCAAGACTATATTTTCAAGATTATTATTTCAACCACGACTGCATCACCATTGCCATAATCCTCAACAATCAAAATACAACAGAAAATCTCATTCATCTTTATTTATAACATATATATGGTGCGTTTTCCCTCATGATTTATTTATGCCTAACTGGCTTTGTCCTTTATTGTTTGCGGAAAGGCATTGATCGGCACGAATATTTATATATAATTCTACTGTCCTATAAGCTTATGTCCATAGTCTTTTTAAATAAGATTTCTGAGATTCCTCCTACCAGTGTAGAAAGTTGTATTTTAAGAAATCCAATACTGAATTAGAGCTCTAAAAACGGTCTGGTAGATTAAATACCCGAAACGCCTTGGAAGATTTACCACTGATAAGCCAAAGCCCTGCCAATATTTTTCATATCAGTAAGGACAGTGGAGTTTGTGGAACATTCGTGCCCTAATGATTACATTAATCACATTATATTTTACGTTACATATCACTTTCTCCTTGAGCAACAATCAGATAATTGAACTTTTTATCATATTCGGTTTTACCTAGAATCTACTCAGGATCTTAAATCAACATATTTTGAACCTCCAACTTTTGTTCTTGATTAATAAAAACATTCTTGGCAAATGCTTTCGCAGTAGTTCGTCTTGCAGCGGTCCAAGAATTTCACCTCTAGCGCCGCAATACGAATGTCCCCCACTGTCCCTCTCAATCATTACCTCGGGATCCAAAAACCAACCAAATAGAACCGAGGACCTTATCCATTATTCCATACACCAATATCCAGGCACCAGCCTGCTTTGAGCACCCTTATTTTTTTAGGCAAAATTGCCGGAGAACCAGATCAACTGATTAAAGCCAAACGGGCACACCAACGTGCTGTCGGCCTCAACGATAAACGCTTTGCAACGTATCGAAGGGAGCGCGACTGAACATTTAAATGACTGAACATATCTTGAATATAAAAAATAAATTGATCTCAAATGGGCCTTTTAAAATGATATTTACCTATATTTCTCTTTATTATATCTTCTTTATCAGTTCCAATTTATTTAAGTATTAAAATAATTTGAGAGTTTAATTACTTATGCTACTGTTGAATTCTTCCTTTGCTAGGTTTGATATTTCAGAGTTCTATATGCTCATCTCAATATACTAGGTTCAGCCATTAATGAAAATTTATTAATTCTGTTTCATAAACACACGCTGGATCTTTCAATACTAAATACATTTATATTTACTACATTCTTAATATCCGAGGTTATATCCACAAAAACTAACAAACCTACTGTATATACTGGGATAAACTGGTTGAATTGATAAAAAGGCACCTCCTGATTGGGTAACTGAAAGGTACTCGATTTTCTTATCGTTTACAAATTAACCCAAGATTATAATTCAATACACATTTTATTGACTTTTCAAATTCTTTCATAAACTAATTTTTAAAAAGTAACAGTTCGAATAATTTCTAAGATTTTGTGATTTTCACTCTTCTCAAATAAATTTATATATTTTAATTCTTCTTGAATTTAAATTTTATAACTTATTCGGATTTATATAATTTATGGCGTGATTGCAACTGATTTAAAGTATATTTTCACAACGATTATAAATTGCCTTTAATCTTGGAATTCAGGTATGGTTTTTCTCGAAATAATTCTAAAATGACTTCCATTTATAATTAAAGTTATATTTTACTTCTAATTGTATGTCGACAATTTCAACTAAAATCATTCTAATCTTGAGGAAGCTCTGCAATAGTGATATTGTTTTTGAGTTAAATATGGATTTGAATACCTTTTAATGGTAAGTTTAAAATTTATATCGCATTATAAAAAACGATATTATAATAGCATTTCTCTCTGTGCAATAATATTAATAATGAGTAATGCTTCCTTTCTGTGAATAATTCTTGTTACAGAATTTCTAAACTCGGTGTAATATAAATAATATATTTTGTCCATTTGGGATTTTATGAAAAGGATGGTACGTATATAGCATTATAGGTGGAGTGAAGTAACAATATAACAATGGTGTTAGTCAATTACAAGCTTATCTTATAAAAAATATTTTTTTATTGAATTTAGAAATAATCTACTTTCACGGCAAATTATTTATTGAGTTTAAACTGAAAATGTCACTAGAATAATTTTATTCCAAATGACAATTTCCAGTTTCGATGTGTATTTTCCTTAGAATATAGTGTTATTCTTCACAAATTACTAATTTTTAAAATCTCAATATTTCACAGAACTCTTGTCTGCCATTACTTTAGTACAGATAGAATTATCTGTTTGATTTTAATGTCAATAATATATGAAATGTATCTTAAATTCCGACTTGTTCTATGAATCTTTGTTGCCATCGAGGTGCTTTGCTTATATTTAATTAAAATGATAAAATATTCACGCATTTATTTAAACACGCAAGCTTGCAAACAAATATCATTCTTCTAGCGGCATTGATGAAAATTTGCGACTATTCGTAGTTACTGCTATGAAGTTGTATACGTTATTATTGTTTTTTTTTCCCCTGTAATTTGTTCAAATTCTCAATCCTGTAATAATGAATACCAAGGCTAACGGCGCTTCTGAATATTTATTATTTATATATATATATATATATATATATATATGTTTGAAAACATATATGTAGTATCTCGTATTAAACAAATCATGTTTTTACTCTGAATAATAATTGTATTAGTAATTAGGCATTTATATGGATGAAAAAGGTAACACGACTAGTAATACTATTTATAAGGACAAAACAAAAAGGTTATACTAGTCGTAATTCTTAATGCTCAATGATGTAAATTAACACTGTATTGGCTAAATCTTAATTTGTATCACTATGCACATCATTTCGTGACAATAGTAATTTTGAAATTTAAGTAAAACACAGTAACATAACATATAGTTCGACCAATATCTGGAGATCAGGTTGAAATTAATAAAATTGTATAACTTTGCCTTGCGATATCCTGTGTAAAGCTAAGAAAGATGGGATTTTCAGACATGATGTCTGGTCAGTGTTTCGCCAAGTTTAGAGTATGTGTTTTATAGACTTTGGTCTTCAACTTCTATATCCACACTACTGTCGGGTAGTAGATATCAAACCTTTTGAGATAATATCAAGGAAGTAAATTAGTTTACAAATATGTTTATATTCAGCGTGTATATGTAGTTTAATGGTAGATACGTTTTCTCAAAACTAGATTAATTTTGTGATGAAGCAGAGTGTAACCAAATGTTGTTGATAAACTGATTGCGCGGAGACTTGGGACACGTGTTAAATTGAATTTTTCTGAAAGAGGTTACTCTATTTACAGTTTTATTATTTTTAGATACAAGGAAAATTATATAGGTTGTAGAAACTTATCATTTGTTTTTAAAAAATAATATACTTTTCAAATATTAAAAAATTTGAGATTAGAATTTTGGCGGTTTTGTCGCTTCATAGTGAACTGCTTCCCATTAAATTCTATTTACACACTGTATTCAATAGCATGCAACTTAGCAGACGTTCTTCCAATGTATCGTTTGGATGTTTTGGCTATAGAGCAGTAGTTTCTCTAGTTTTTATGTATTAGAAGTTTCTCTAGTTTTATATGTATTAGAAGTTTCTCTAGTTTTATATGTAGTAATAGTTGCTCTAGAAGTAGATACAGTATTAGTGGCTTTAGTTTTATATACAGTAATAGTTGCTCTAGAATTATATACAGTTATTAGTGGCTTTAGTTTTATATACAGTTTAAGTTGCTCTATTTTATATACAGTAGTAGTTGCTCTAGTTTTATATACAGTAGTAGTTGCTCTAGTTTTATATACATAAGAGTTCTACTAGTTTTATATAGGTATTAGTTGCTCTAGTTTTATAAACAGTTTAAGTTGCTCTATTTTATATACAGTAGTAGTTGCTCTAGTTTTATATACAGTAGTAGTTGCTCTAGTTTTATAAACAGTTTAAGTTGCTCTATTTTATATACAGTAGTAGTTGCTCTAGTTTTATATACAGTAGTAGTTGCTCTAGTTTTATATACAGTAGTAGTTGCTCTAGTTTTTTATACAGTAGTAGTTGCTCTAGTTTTATATACAGTAGTAGTTGCTCTAGTTTTATATACAGTAGTAGTTGCTCTAGTTTTATATACAGTAGTAGTTGCTCTAGTTTTATATACAGTAGTAGTTGCTCTAGTTTTATATACAGTAGTAGTTGCTCTAGTTTTATATACAGTAGTAGTTGCTCTAGTTTTATATACAGTAGTAGTTGCTCTAGTTTTATATACAGTAGTAGTTGCTCTAGTTTTATATACAGTAGTAGTTGCTCTAGTTTTATATACAGTAGTAGTTGCTCTAGTTTTATATACAGTAGTAGTTGCTCTAGTTTTATATACAGTAGTAGTTGCTCTAGTTTTATATACAGTAGTAGTTGCTCTAGTTTTATATACAGTAGTAGTTGCTCTAGTTTTATATACAGTAGTAGTTGCTCTAGTTTTATATACATAAGAGTTCTACTAGTTTTATATAGGTATTAGTTGCTCTAGTTTTATAAACAGTTTAAGTTGCTCTATTTTATATACAGTAGTAGTTGCTCTAGTCTTATATACAGAAGAGTTCTACTAGTTTTATATAGAGTATTAGTTGCTCTAGTTTTATATACAGTAGTTGTTGCTCTAGAATTATATACAGTTATTAGTGGCTCTAGTTTTATATATAGTTTAAGTAGCTCTATTTTATATACAGTAGTAGTTGCTCTAGTTTTATATACAGTGTTAGTTGCTCTAGTTTTATATACAGTTTAGTTGCTCTAGTTTCATATATGGTAGTAGTTTTTCTAGTTTTATATACAGTAGTAGTTGCTCTAGGTTTAGATACAGTATAAGTGAATCTAGTTTTACATACGGTAGTAGTTGCTTAAGGTTTCTACAAAGTATTAGTTTCTCTAGTTTTTATACAGTATCAGGTGCTCTAGTTTTATATACAGAAGAGTTGTTCTAGTTTCATATACGGTAGTAGTTGCTCTAGTTTTATTCACAGTTTAGATCTCTAGTTTTATATACAGTATTAGTTTCTCTAGTTTTGTTTTTTAATGATATTTTTCAAAATATACAACGCTGATAGCTAGAAAGTAATTTAATTAGGTAAGTCGTAGAATTTATTCATCGCAGCCATTCGATTCGGTAAAATTGAAAATATGCAAATATTCGCTTGTCTTTATAAGTGTGCTTTTGGCGTGTCGTTTAACCCATCTAAGAATTGTCCTATTATAATTTTATTTAATCCTTAGTTAATTATGATTTTACGAAAAATTTTAGCAGATGATTTAAAATGGAGAGCTGTTGGAAGAATGGAGGCTGGGCAATCACAAGTTGAAGTAGCAAAATGGCTAAATGTGAATAAATCTGTGGTCAGCAAAATATGGAAACAGTTCATTGAGACAGGAACCATCAAAAGAAAATAAGGTTCTGGTCGAAAAAGAAAAACAGCTACCTCTGAAGACCGTTATCTGGTCGTAACTGCCAAGCGCCATAGGGAGATGACAGCTATTCAACTCTCTAATGAACTCTCAAGTGCTACTGGAACGAAAATTTCAAGACAAACTGTTCACCGAAGGCTTCACGAAGGTGCTCTTTATGCAAGACGACCAATGGTCTGTATCCCTTTAAACTCTTCTCACAGGAGAGCCCGTTTGAATTGGTGCTTGGAACATCACGCCTGGACTCATGATCAGTGGGCCAATGTTCTCTTCAGTGACGAGTCAAGATTTAGTTTAAACACAGATTCTCGACGAGTTTTCATCTGGAGGGAGCCTGGAACCCGCTATCATCCCAGTAACATCAGGGAAATAGACAGTTTTAGAGGGGGCAGTCTCTTAGTCTGGGCTGGCATCAGTTCTAGCAGACGCACACCCCTCCACATTTTTCTGGGGGCACTTTCACTGCCCAAAGGTACAGGGACGAGATCCTTGAGCCCTATCTAAGACCTTATAGAGATCAAATTGATCACAATTTAATTTTAATGGACGATAATGCTCGTCCGCATAGAGCTAGGCTAGTCAATGAATATCTCCAGAGTGAGAATATTCGAAGGATGGATTGACCAGCCAGATGTCCGGACCTGAAACCAATAGAGCATGTGTGGGATGCTCTAGGGAGGCGTATTGGAGCTCGTCACCCCTCTCCCAGAACCCTCGTTGAGCTAAGAACTGCTCTATTGGAGGAGTGGGGTTTACCACCCCTGGACCTCCTCCAAAGCCTGGTAAACAGTATGAGGGCTCGCTGTGAGACCTTGATAGCTGTTAGAGGTGATCATACTCCCTATTGATATCTTATTTATTTGAGATCTGGAACCTTAGCTTTGGGTATGTTGGTAATAATTTGCATATTTCATAATTTCAAATATATATATATTTTTTTCATATAGCTAGTCAAATCCCCCATAGTTTAAACTATTTGTATACTATATTTTATATTTGTTAATAAATTAGCTTTTGAGAAATTTCAATATTGGTTAAGTTTCTTATTTTTTGGACAACAGTGTATATAGAGTATGATTTGCTCTAGCATCATATACACTTGCTCTAGTTTTATATACAGTATTAGTTGCTCTAGTTTTATATATAGTTTAAGTTGCTCTAGTTTTATATACAGTAGTAGTTGCTCTAGTTTTATATACAGTAGAAGTTGCTCTAGTTTTATATACAGTAGTAGTTGCTATAGTTTAATATAAAGTTAGTAGTTTTCCAGTTTATATACAGTATTAGTTGCTCATGTTTTATATTGAGCAATAGTTGCTAATGTTTCATATTGGGCAGTAGTTCCTATAGTTTTATATACAGTATTAGATTCTCTAGTTTTATATAAACCTTTAGTGTTTCCAGTTTCTTATACAGTAGAAGTTTCTCTAGTATTAAATACAGTACCAGTTGTTCTAATTTTATTTACAATTAGCAGCTGCTCTAGTTTCGTATACAGTACTGTTTTATAGCTTTATATACAGTATCAGTAACTCTATCTCCATATACATTTGCTATAGGTTTATATACAGTAGAGGTTTCTCTAGTTTTATATGCAGCAGTGTTCGCTCTAGATTTAGTAACAGCATTAGTTTCTCTTGTTTTCAATACAGTAGTAGTTGTTCTTGTTTTATATACAACACTAGACGAATGGCCCGGGCAACGCCCGGGTTTTACCCGAGTGCGAATATATTTTAAAAACGTTTTAATCTTCATCTAGATCTTCATCTTGTCTACACCTTGTATACATCTTGCTTCCTAGGGTTGCCTAGAGTGGCCGCTATAGACAGGGTGGTCTGTATGGACAGGTGGATGTATCACACAGCTGATAACAGGGTTGTCTAGAGTGGTCGCTATAGACAGGGTGGTCTGTATAGACAGGTGTATGTATCACACTGCTGATAACAGGGTTGCCTAAAGTGACCGCTATAGACAGGGTGGTCTGTATAGACAGGTGAATGTAACACACTGATGATAACAGGGTTGCCTAAAGTGACCGCTATAGACAGGGTGGTCTGTATAGACAGGTGGATGTATCACACAGCTGATAACAGGGTTGTCTAGAGTGGCCGCTATAGACAGGTGTATGTATCACACTGCTGATAACAGGGTTATCTAGAATGGCCGCTATATACAGGGTGGTCTGTATAGACAGGTGGATGTATCACACAGATGATAACAGGGTTGTCTAGAGTGGTCGTTATAGACAGGGTGGTCTGTATAGACAGGTGGATTTAACACACTGCTGATAACAGGGTTGTCTAGAATGGCCGCTATAGACAGGTGTATGTATCACACAGCTGATAACAGGGTTGTCTAGAGGGGGGGCAGGGAGATCACGTGTTCGCCGGCAGCCAATGGGCGCGCATTCTATCCGTGAGCTTCACACAGACAAAATAAGGCAATTATATAAGTAGATTAGTTGCTCTAGTTGTTCATAAAGAATTAGTGGCTACAGTTTTATATACAGCGTTATTTGCTCTAGTTTTATTTACAGCATTAGTTGCTCTAGTTTTATTCACAGTATTAGTGACTCTAGTTTTATTCACAATATCAGTTGCTCTAGTTTTATTCACAGTATAAGTGACTCTAGTTTTATTCACAGTGGTTGTTGCTCTATTTCATATACAGTTGTAGTTGCTATAGTTTTATATATAGTAGTAATTGCTCTAGTATCATAAAGAGTATTAGTTGCTATAGTTTCATATTAAGTTAGCGTTGTTGCAGATATTATACGGTTTTGTTGCTCATGTTTTATATTGACCAGTAATTGCTATAATATAATATACATTAATAGTTGCTCTAGGTTTATATACCAGTGAAGCTGCTCTAGTTTCATAATCAATATTAGTTGTTCAGGTTTTATATACAGTATTAGTTTCTCTAGTTTAAATAAACTTGCTATAGTTTTAAATACAGCAGTAGTTGCTCTAGTTTTATATATAGTAGTAGCTGATCTAGTATTATATACAATATCAGTTGCTCTTCTCTTATATTTAAAAATAATTTCTCTCGATATATTTATAGTAGAAGTTGCTATAGTTTCCTAAACAATATTATTTGCAATAGTTTTATTTACAGTATTAGTTGATCTTGTTTTATTTACAGTATTAGTTGCTCTTGTTTTATATATAGTAGTTTTTGCTATAGGTTATATATAGTATTATTCGCTTTAGATTATATACAGTATTAGTTGCTCTAGTTTTATATATATTTTAAGTTGCTACAGGTTTATATACAGTAGTAATTGCACTAGTTCTTTATATAGTAGTTTTTTCTATAGGTTATATACAGTATTATTTGCTCTAGTTTTATTCACAGTATTAATTTCTTTAGTTGTATATAGAGTATTAAATGCTTTAGTTTTATATACAGTATTAGTTGCTCTAGTTTTATATACAGTATTAGTTGCTCCCCAGGTTTATATACAGTATTAGTTTCTCTAGTTCATATACGGTAGTATTTGCTCTAGTTTTATATACCGTAGTAGTGCTATATATAGGTTTATTTACAGAACTAGTTACTCTAGGTTTATAAACAGTATCAGTTGCTCTAGTTTTATATACAGTATTACTTGCTTTAGGGTTATATACAGTAGTAGTTTTTCTAGTATTATATACAGTATTATTTGTTAAAGTTTTATATTGAGAAGTTGATGCTATAATTTTATATACAGTAGTAGTTGCTCTAGATTTATATACACTTCTAGTTACTCCAGTTTTATATATAGTAGTTGTTTTTCTAGGATTATATACAGTGGTATTTACCTCAGTTTATATACAGTAATAGTTGCTCCAGTTTCATATACAATAGTTTATGATCTTGGTTTATATACAGTAACCTTTATCTCAGTTTATATACAATAGTAATTTCTATGGTGGAATTTATAGTTGTATGTGATATAGGCTTTATATATATTATTCGTTGCTCTATTTATAGTGGTTTATCGTTGTCCGTGTTGTGTTTGCTTTAGATCGAAGTTTGAAGATTACAGTTTCGATTCTTGGATTGGTTTTCTTAAATATTTGAAGAGATTATCGCGTTTAAAAAACCCTATTATTTGGCCATAAACTCTAAATACTTGTATTTGTTAAACGATGACAGCTATTTTGATATTAGTTATGATATCTCGTAATAGAAGGTTACTCGTTATTTTCTTTGTTAATTGACAATTGCAGATTCCAATTTTTAACTTATTTCCTATTTACATTTCTTTTTTGACTGACAAAATCCATCAATATGTTCAATATATTTTCTAATAAGTAAACTAATATTTAAAAATAAATAAATATGCTGGGTCATTTGATATTTCCTGAATTTTGATCACATTTACAAATAACTCTTCCAAGGAATAATAGAAATTTTTGAAAACTCCAAATAATATATTTTAGTAAATGAAAAGGTCAATAATTTAACACATTCTTCATATTTGTTCTTCAGGCATCAGAATAAAAAATTATAAAAAGATAAAATCACTTCGAAATATTTCTTGATAACGTGATGCACCTGATCTCAGAATATCTCGATTTCAAGGCATTCACCATACCTGGGATTAAGGCCCTCATTGGGCGCTTGGTGCTCTACCCGAGCATTTCTTCGTTTAGGATGCTTACGACGTTTTTTTCCACAAGAGAATAGAGTGGACAGTATTGTTAGGATTGCGATGAATATTCTTGGTCGCATTCTGCCTTTCTTGCCTGAAGATCTGGTTTCAAATTAGCTCCTTTAAATGTTTGTTATTAGTCAAAATATTTTGTCCAATTTCTCTGATCGATTAGAGTTTCATGGTTATATCTTGTCAAATTCAGTAATAGCCCATATTCACATTTTTTGATACTTTAAATATTTTTAAATAGGGCTGTGTGTGATGCCAAAATGTTATTTGAAATAATTATAAATTGACTTATTAACTCTTAATTGTTGAGAGGGGCTTTCGTATATGAAGCAATAGTTACATTTGAAGTTCACATCGCTGTCTTATATTCTCATGATTGACAGCAATTTATTTTACCAATTATGCATTCAGGATATCCAATGATTAAAATTATAAGTGCACAGCACATTGTCTAATATCTATCATAATTAAAGTATCAATATAAAAAAGCCACACATACAAACACAATAAACACTTAAATATAAAAATAATATGAAAATAAAATTTCCATTTAATTTATTTCATGAAAATTTATTTTTGATTCCTAATTTTTATTGTTAAATCGGTTTAAAAAACAATCATTTACATAATATATTTGATTAATATGTAGATATAATATACAAGATGTAGATAAACGCATGGACACAAAACATGAGGATATTGTACCTTGTAGAATGTATATCAAGATTAAGACAATAACTCTGAAAGGTATTAGATGCACAGTGACTTTATTGAAGACATACCAAGTGATAACCAAGTGTGAACGAAATTGCATCCGTCTCCTTAAAAAAAAACAGACGAACAGCGACAACAAAATACGAAACTTCCTTAAGTTTGTCCATGATTGTATGCAGGAAGATTTCATAATTTATCAATTTCTAGTATTTGCTCTTTTTTTATAAATTTCAAATATTATTGATTTACTGAGTTATTATATTTGAATAGTAACATGTATATATGAAATATTATTATACATACTTCGATTAAATTATACTTTCTTTAACCCCCATTCCCGACATGCGGATATTGTGTTCATACAAGGGTCACTTCAAAGGTTTTTGCAATCAATATTAAAGAATTAAAAATTATTTTAAAAAATATTTTACTATTAAAATGTACATGTATCTTTTACCTAACATAAACAATTTTATAAAAGAGTAACAACAATGTTTTATAGAGGGCGCGACTTTGTTTACAGCGGCAGCGGTAATTTCTAAACATTGCGGATCACAATGGAGTTGACTAGAGGAAGTTTAGGGGCCATGATATTTTATGCTTATAAAAGTAATTTGAATTATATAATAATCCCACTAAAGATTGATTAAGCTTTAGAAGATGAAGCTTCTTCTATTATAACAGTTTTAATTGGTTTAATAAATTTAAATTAGGAAAAACCAACCTTGAAGAATAACCTCCTTCTGGTCGACCACCAATAGCAGTGACCCAAGAAAAATTTGAGCTAGTAAGATTTTTACTTAGAAAATATAGAAGAATTATGTATCAACAGTTAGATAAAAGTGTGCGCATTGGATCGGCAGCAATCAGCACCATCATTAATGATCATTTAAAATACAGAAAACTCATTAGTATATGGGTACCTCACAGCTTGACTGAATTCCAAAAACTTGGTCGCGTTAAATGCTCTAATTTCATGTTGAAAATTTTGATTAAGGCAAATCAAAGGCTGTTTTTGATATTATTACAGGTGACGAAACTTGGATTTACAATTTTGATCCAGAAGCATAACGGCGATCTACTCTTTGGTTCTTTCAAAATCATCTCCTTCTAAGAAAGTTCGCATAGCTATAAGTGTTTGAAAACAAAAGGTCGTTTGGTTAAAAAAAAAAAGTGGTTTCAATGATATTGTGAAGTTAGAAGCTCGAAAGAGAGTTAATGGTAACTGGTATACAAAAATATGCCTTCCAGCAGTATTTGAAAAATCAAGCAAAGCACACCAAGAGCTCAACTCGAAATAGTCCTTCTTCAATATGACAATGCAAAACCGCACACCTCAGGCCAAACATTAGACTTTTTAGCCACCTCTGGTGTCTAATTAGTCACTCATCCACCATATTCGCCAGATCTTGCACCTTTTGACTTTTTATTTCCAAAAGATAAGTTATTATTAAAAGGGATAAAATTTAACATTGATGATGAAGCATTGCAAGCCTTTATCAATGCCGTAAATTCCATCCCCAAAGTTGACTGGTGTAAATGCTTCGATAATTGGTTTTCACGGATGAAATCTTGCATAGGTGCTAAAGGTGAATACTTTGAGAAACTATGAAAATTTGAAAGTTGCAGCTTTGATAAAAATAAGTGATTGTAAAATTTTGGAGTGACCTTTGTATAAATGATATTATACATATTGATTAATAAAAGTGTTTATATTTAAATTTATTGTGGTTATTATGATGTTGCCAACATATCTATACTCTCTAGAACCCTGAGCGAGTTATTAAAATAAATAATATGTGAGAAATTTTAGCAAAAACTGAGAAAACATAAACAATAGATAAATAAATGACACTACTATATTTTGATTAAAATAAATAAAAACATGTAATAATTTATATTTCTGAAGGTTCAATCAATGGGGTTTTAAGTGAGTTAATATTTAGTTCTGAAAGAGAAATAACCGCACAAAGAGAGAGTAAAAATCCATGTAGAGGTAGTTTGAACTTTTACTTTTTTACTTTCAAGTTGTTTAACAAATTTATTTTATTGATTTCCATATGAATTTTTGAGAGTGTTTGAATTTGATTAATAAATGAGGACAATTATTTTATATTTTTATTGGGGGGGATAAATACTTATATTGTTTTTTAGAAACAATATAATAAATATGGTTCCCTAACTAGAGATTTCTATTTAGAAATAGAAATCTTCTTCTCTCCATCTGATACAAGGAGAGGGAGGTCAAGTCCAAGTTGGTAGTAGGCTATCCTGAAACATATAATTGCTGAATTAGAATTAATTTTATTTTAATATAAACATAACACTATCATATATATAAAATATATTTTATAAAAAAACAGTTTTTTTTTCATAGAAGAGATATTGAAAGTTGTTTGATGAAAATATTTTTTCAGTGAGATTTTAAGTTATTTATAAAATAATCGTATATATGGGTAAAATAATATGGATATTTACATATATAAAAACAGAAAATAACATTAATAAACATTTTAATCCCTATATATATAAGTGTCAGTGTATGTATGTATTATTGATATTTGTGTCATTTTTAGCCGAGAAAATTTGAAATTGACAGGTTCTGGGCAAAAATATTTGTTTTTCAGTCAGAAAAATATGATGCCCATATTTCTGTATTATGTTTGATTATCAGATACAAAATTAAATCGGGAAAAATTCCAAAAAGCAGACACCACGGGTGGAGCCATTTCATTTTCAGTATGCAGAAATAAAATTCTAACAGAAAAACATTCATTCAAGCAGAACACACAAAGTCAGATCATCTTTCTATAAAATTATCGCTTCTCAGACACAAAGTTTGAAGCGGGAAGTTTCACAAGAGTGACATCCACGGCGCCAATTTATAATTGTAAGGAATAGTATTTGAATAAAAACATTTAATCGGGTAAAACCCCGACGCTGCCCGGGTCATTCCGCTAGTATGTAATAAAACGAGATAGTTTGCATATCATCCCAATAACAAAATATAAGTGGCGATAAAGAAAAAATATAAAAGGAAAAGTATTGAAAAAATTGAATTTTTCATATTTATTTATTATATTTTATTTTATTTTTAATTTTATAAAATTTGGACCGTTTTAAAACATATAAGTTATTTTTATTCTACGTTTATTATTTTTAATTATCTTAAGGAAAACGGGTTTAAGATATCAAATCATAGAAAATGTAATAAATATATATTTCAAAATTTTACCTATTTAAATGATACATAATTAAGCCAGGTATTAAAATCTCAACAATATATACTATAATTTGAATATATAATTTATAATTCTATATGGTATTTTATGGTCTCGAGTCCAGTTGAGTGTAATGGCTGTGTACAAATATTTAATTCAAATGTATATTTTTGGATGAAATGCCTGTAGAAGTATTCATAAACTGTAAAACTTTATTTTCATAATAAATTTGGGAAATAAACCTTTTTGCGAAGGATGTTGATTAAATATTTAAAATATTTTCTGCATTTTCCAACGCGATAGAATGAAGGAATTATAAATGTAGCACACTAGGTTTAGTATATCAGTTAGATATTGAATAATTTGCTCGTGTATGTTTCAAATATATTAAATACAAATAGATTATATCTACTAACCTCAGGTCTACGTTTGCCAGGGGGTTCAAAGTCTATCATCTTCTATATTACACTTTAGGCCGAGAATTATTGCGTTCAAAATATGGATGGTTGGTGCTGCACTGTACGTTCATTTCTGCAACATTCACAATTTTTTTTTTCTAAATTTATATTTTTTTCATGAATATTATTATTATCTCTATAAATATAAAATACCACATCTAAGTTTCCAAATATTTATTAAAATATTTATAATTAAATTAAAGAGAAAACATTTGGTGTTAAATATGTTATTATTTCCTTCGGATATTTTGAGTTGAATTAAGTATTATTACTGTGAGACTTCATTCTATCTTATTGTGAGAAATTTATTAGAGATGTAGTTTGAATTATATGTCAACACACACATTTTTGTCATTTTTAAATCAAATTTTCAACCTAATTTTTAATTTACAATATACATATATATATTGCCCCATGTTTTTTTTTTTAGATCTATATATATAAATATCTAGTTTTCCACTATATGGCGCTCTGCCATCTAAAAAGCACGTTTGCGTGATCAGGATATGCCTTCTTTCTTTTTATTATCAACACCTGATCTTTTTTATTTTTTTTAGATTATTTTTCACACGAATACATATGTGCATAATCTTAATTTTTAAAATTCTCTAAACTTTTTTTTTTCAAATAACCTTTAAATATTAATAGTATTTGATTTTAAAACATGAATATTTATAAAATTTAACTTATAGTTAAAATTCTTATAAAATATAGGATCAGTTAAATTATTATCTATAAATATATATTATTATAGGGAAGTATAAAATTAATTTACCTTGATGCTTATATTGGCCCCAACTTTCTTTTTCATTTCTGGTCCTATAAAAGTATCATGGAGAAAGTCCGGCTTCATTTTTATGTAAATTATCCCAATGATTTGTAGTTGAACTGATATAGGTGAATAGGCATATTTTTCTTCCATTTAGAACAAAAAGACGGGAATTCTCTATTTGTCTTCTGAACTTTCTATTTTCAGTGTCTCAACACATAAGAGGTCATTAGGTTTCTTGATAGCAAAGTGCTTTTCAATTCGTCTCGATTCGAATGGTAGTTCTGCTCTTATTTGCTGAACTTTTTAGTTTCCATATCGGTAAATACGGGATCAGCTTTGTAAATGCTTCAGAGATCCGACGGACTTAGGTAGCAAAAGAGCAGCAGAGTTCTTTTTAATGCCCTTTATGACCTGAAACCAACTTCACATCTAATGGAATGATTAAATATATTTTCTTATCAGTCTGATATATTGTTAGCAAATTCGAATTACAATCTAGGTAACACTTCTTGCAATTCTGGCTTTCATACATGGTGCACAATAATGAAATCGCAATTAGGAGTGTGTTGATAGGAAATGCTATTTAGTTCTTCCAAGAGAGCCAATTGATGCGCTCCTTGATAACCATTGAATGAATAACCTTGAAGTCGCGTGGCAGTCTCACCATTGACGTCATCAAAGGAAAAAATATCTTCAAGGCCCATATATTCACTAGGTTAACCTGAAATCAAGGTTCAAAATCGGTCTTCGAAATATCTATCCAGGTCTGAAATGGTTGCAGTCTAAAATATATCTTGAAAACTTGTCAGACTGACTAGCCGAGCTTATTCGAAAAATATTAAAGCAGCATTACTAGTTTAAAAAAAAACTTGATCTGCTGAGATTCTTCAATATATTTGAATGTCTATCTCGATTAATAAATGTTCGCTTGTGCAATGATAGTTATGCCATCCAATTGTTCGTAAAATATATTCAGACATAATATCTGATTGAAAATATTCTAATTAAATTGGTCTCTCTTAAAATAGTTAGCAATCTTGTTTTACACCTTTAACAAAGGTATATATTTTTTGGGTCGATTTAAAATATTTTCTTAATCATTTTCCCCAATCTCCTGTTGTCCAAACGTCCGTTCAAGAACAATGTTGAACAAGTATTCAGGCGTACTTTTTGGGCCTTGCTTGTCGTATATATCGTGCTTCTGATATATTTTTAGAATATCAGTTCATATAACCTGGTTTTTGTGCCAATACCAGAATCAATGTTACTTTCTATCCAGCATTTCTGGCATGCTATTGAAAATAGTAGGCGCGACGAATAAAGGAATTTCTTAATATGAATATTCCTAATCCCCAAATCTTCATTCATTGAATATCGCGGTGAACTTAATCCAACGGACCATAGGTAGTTCTGCACATATTACCTAGGTCAAAACAAAAAATCCTATAAGAATACAAAATATATTTATGTTAATGTTTATTGAGTGGAAGGTGTAAAAGCATAATAGTTGAATTTGTATTTATACACATTTTAAAAATTATCTTTAAAATAATATAATAATAATGAAATTTGTTCTAATATCAGTGTAAACTATATATATGTAATAAAGGAAAACACCTCTAAAATTCGATATGAACAATAAAAACATCACTGGCTTTTAAAAGTGCTACACCAAAAACGATTTCAAATAGCAGAATTATATTTATTGAATATATATATCATATAAAGAAAGAGAATTATTGTTTATATTTGAAGGTAATTTTAAATTATAGTGGGGAATAAATCAGTACATTGGTAGCCGCCTGGAATTTCAATCAACATTTTATTCCTTCTGGGAATTGATTCTAACACATATTGGATGTCAGTTGCTGGTACTGATCTCTTTCACTGACATCTTCAGGTTCTTGACACGTGGTATTGAATATCTATGTACAATCTTGCAGGGCTATATAAAAAGTATCTTTCCTCTTAGGCAGTTGTGACTGAGGACATTTGAGATTATGAATGACACTCTGAATTGCTCTATTAAAGCAATCGATTCCATATTCATATGATTTTGGGAACTCGGCCAAGCCATGCAGCAATTAACTGTAGGATACAGTACTTGGTCAGCTACAATTCTATAGCTATAGAATATAATAGAACGAGTTTGTATGGTTGCTTTCAAGGTAAAAGCACAACATAAAAGCGTTACCCAAGTCAATATAAAGTAATTAAATAATAATAAGTGTAACGGCAGCTGGCATGCCTATAGAGTAAATTATCAGTTAGCAAATTATTATCACTGATGGTACTCTGTTCGGTTGCCTTTTGATATGCCGGACATTGGTTGATTTTGTTGGATCTACCACAATTTCTGCAGTTTTCTATTATTTTGTGAATTTGGTTAGTGGTGTTTTCTTTCCTCGACTCTTTTCTATCTTCCCATTTCTTACTGTTCATCTTTGTCACACGTCGGATAGTACATGTTTCATTTGGTTTGTGGCATTTCCACATGCTATGCAAATTTGTGTGGCTTTTTCCAGATTAAGGTCAGCCTCACTAAGAAGTATTTCTCTTATTTCATTGTTAATAATTCATACAACTATTCGATCTTTAAGTAGTTCATCAGACATGACAGCATATTTGCAGTTTGCTATCTGTAATTTGATCCTAGTCAGAAAAATCATTAAATTATTCATCTTCATTTTCCGCCATGTTGTTGTTATTGTAATTATTTTTTTCTAAAAATACACTTATTTCTTCTTGCTGTAAATTAAATTATTTTTGTATATATACCTATGCAACTTGAATTTTATTTGAACATGCAAATTTGAGATGTTCTGATATACTTTAAGAAATTGGAAATTAATAAATTGTTCTTACCACGTGGTGTTGTTTACAAGCGCCGCTGCCGCTGCCACCATGTAACGTCCTCGTATTTGTTGGTTGACGTTAATCAGCAAGAAGTACTTGGAAGTTTAAAAGAAAAGTTTTTATTTTTTTAGGCTAACATCGGATATAATATCTTAATTATTAGACATACCTTGTGGATATATATCACAATAAGTCAAAAAGCAACCGCACAGAGTACCCTTTCGCTAATCTTTGCAGACCCCAGAACACAAATTCATACAAAGTCAGACAAATTGTTGGGTCACCAGAACCTGAAATGATTCAAGAATTTGTAATCCAGTCAGTTGAAAACACCAACATGACCGAAGATTGGTATGAAGAAGTAAAAATTAAAGGCAAAAAGGTAAACATGAAACTAGACACAGGTGCACAGTGTAACGTGTTGCCAATCAGCCTGGCAGGGAGATTAAATCTGGAAATCCAAAGGTCTCCAGTAAAAAGTTTAATTTCCTTTTCAGGACATCGAATTTCTGTCGAAGGACAAAGTCTAGCAATGTGCATGGTGAAAACATGACTGCCTAAATACGTTTATCGTATCCAGAGATAACACTTGTCCCATCCTAGGCAGACAAACCTGTTCCAATTTAGGTCTTGTCAAGCGAGTAAACACCTGTCAAACAATTACACAGGAATACCAAGAAGTATTCGAAGGGATAGGATGTTTGAAAGGATATGAATACGAGGCAAAGTTTCAGACTTCGGACATGAACATGCAAGTAAGACCACCCAGACCTATTCCTCTATCTATTAAAGAAAGAGTAAAGAAAGAACTTGAGGAAATGGAAGACAATGGGATTATAAAGAAAGTAAATTACCCTACCCCCATCTCCAGTCAGATGGTTATAGCAAAACAGAAAGGAAAAATACGTATGTGCATTGACCCATCGGCTATCAATAAAGTAATTCTAAGAAGCCATTTCCCATTACGGACTTTTGATCAGATTGCAGTAAACCTGCATGGTTCAAAATACTTCACAAAGTTGCATCTGAAGAAAGGATACTGGCAGATCAAAGTAGCCCCCAACTCACAACGCTACTTTACCTCCAGCACTCCATGTTATTTTAACTTCCATTTTAATGCATTTTTATAAAAAAAAAAATACTTATAGATGAATCGATCTCGATAAAATTTTTAAATGAATTTTTAAATACACACATTTTATTTTTTCAAAACACATTTTATTGTTAAACCCTTTTAAAAAATTCATACAATTTTTAGTTTAAATCATTTTAAATTATTTTCAAATGTTTTAATAGTTACATATATTTTTACATTTATCTATTAATGAATTATTAATGAATTATATTTTATGTACTTATTATACAAATATTTTAAATTATAAGATAGACCTCATTATTTTTCCTTTAATATTTTAAGATATTTAACATATTCTGATTGTAATTTTTGAATATTTTTTCATGCACAAATTTCCCCTACCTACTTTGTGTTTTAAATGATTTCAACTGTGATATTATAACACTATGTGGCGCTTAGTTTGTGTATACAAAGATGTAATGCCTCGATAAAGGTTGGCGTTCAGCCAGCCGAAATATTGGCAAAATAAATCTTTTATTAAATCCAATATATGCCTTTTTATTATCTAATGAATTAAATATGGATTGCTCTATTTTCAAAACAATATATATATATATTTTTTTTCTATTAAGGAAAACGGGGGTTGAAATTATTAAGTCATGGAAAATGTAAAAAAAATGTATTTCTAAAATTTCACCAAATTAAATGATCCATCATTAAGCCATGTATTAAAATTCCAACAATTTATAATAGCATTAATTTATGCATTTTATTATAATTGTATATTATTTTAATGGGCATGGGTCCAACGCACATGATGGGGCTGTTTGTGTCAAATATTTATTTCGAATGTTAATATTTTAATATTTTTGGATGGAATGCCGGTAGAGAGAGAGAAGTATTCATAAACTCTGAAGCTTGCTAGTTATAATAAAGTGGGAAATTCACCTTTTACGGAGTAGTTGATTAAATATTTGAAATATATTTCTGCATTTTCAACGCGATGAAATATAATGAATTATAAATGTAGCACGCCATGTTTATATAGAATATCAGTAAGATACTAAATAATTTCCTTGTGTGTGTATTTCAAATATATTAAATACAAATAGATTATATCTACTAACCTCAGGTCTACGTTTGCCAGGGGGTTCAAAGTCTATCGTCTTCTTTATTATACTTTAGGCCGAGAAATATTGCGTTGGATGGTTGGTCGTGTACTGTACGCTCATTTCTGCAACATTCACAATTATTATTTCGATATTTATTTGCATAAAGGAATTTATAATTTTATTTATAAATATTATTAATATCTATATATAAATATAAAATACCACATCTAAGTTTCCAAAAATGATTAAAATATTCAAATTCAAATGAAAGAACATAAAATTGGTTTTAAATATGTTTACATTCGAATATGTATTAGATATTTAAAATACGATGTATATATTGCTCCATGCTTTTTCAAATATATATATCTAGTGTTCCATCAGATGGAATAATGGAAAAAGATAAAAAGCACGTGCACGTGATCAAGATATGCCACAATTGTTTTCAATATCAACATTATTTTTCACACAAATACATATGTGCATAATCTTAATTTCTCAAGTTCTATGAACTCTTTTTCGAAGTACACATTTAAATATTAATAGTATTTAATATTTAACATAAACCTTTAGAAACCTATTAACATATAGGTAGAAATCTTATCAAAGATAGGGTCAGTTAGACTGATCTATAAATATACGATAAAATAAATTATAAAAATAATTTACCTTGATGTTCATATTGGAGACAACTCTCTATTTCATTTCTGCTTGTCTGAAAGTAACATTGACAAAGTCCGAGCTCGTTTTTTCTGTATAATATTTATTTTTTAAAATTGAAGTTGAACAGATATAGGTGTGTTTGGCATATTTTTCTTTATTTTAGAATAAAAAGAAGTGAATTCTCTATTTTTCTTCAAAACTTTCTCTTTTCAGTTTTCAATTTCATCTGAAGTCTTAGGTTTCCTCATAGCATTCTTGATTCGCCTTAATTTTATTGAAAATTATTTTCTCACCTGCTGTACTTTTGTGTTTGCATATAGGTGAATACGGGGTTAACCTTTTATATGCTTCAGACCTCCGATGGCTTAGGTAGCAATAGAACAGCAGACTTCTTTTTGAGATATCCTATTTTAACCAATTTCATCTGATGGAAAGAATAAATATATTTTCCTTTCAGTCCGATATTGTCAGCAAATTCTTTTCACCAGCTAGGTAACACTTCGCGAAAATCTGACTTGTTAACATGGGGCACCATAATGAATTGGCAGTTGGAATTTGATGATTGGACATGCTATTTAATTTTTCAAAGAGAGATAATTGATGCGCCTTTTGATATTCCTTGAAAGTAATTACATTTAAGTCGCGTTGCACAGTCCCATTCACTCATCAAAGGACAAAATAGCTTGAAGTCCTATATTTTCACTAGGTTAACTTGAAACACGCGTTTGCATTAATAGTCAGCTATGTCATCGAATCAATAAAATATATATATTAAGACTTAATATGTGCAGGAAAATATGCCGAATACGTTTTCTCTTTTAAAATAGTTAGTGATCTTGTTTTTACACCTTGAAAAAAAAAAAGTTTTAAAAATTTATTTGTAAATGATATGAGCCCTCTCTCTCAACTAATATGTTTCAATCTTCTGATGTCCAAACGTCTGTTGAAGATCCATGTTGAACAAGCATCAAGGCGTTCCTCTTGTTGGCCATGCTTGCCAAACAGTTCATATAACCAGGGTTATGTTACTTCATATTCAGCGTTTCTGGAATTATATAGAAAAAGCAGACGCGATGAATAAAATATTCCCTCGATGTGAGCTCTTTTCCTGAATCTTCATTCATTGAAGATTGTAGCGGACTTGATCCAACAGATCAATTTGTCCTACTGCACAGATTGCATAGGTCAAAACAAAGCCTCTATATAATACAACATATATTTATGTTTATTGATACTTTGTATCATAATAGTTCAAATTATATTATACACATTCCAAAAATTAACTATAAAATAATAATGATAATAAAATTTGTTTCAATAAATAGTGTGATTGTGGCTTGTACTTGGAGCAGATCAGATCGGTTTGTGCACCCTGATCACAATACCAGCCAATTCCATGTTTCAATAAATAGTGGTTTAACTATATATAATATATAAAATAAATCTATATCTATATCTTTAAAAAATTAATTTGTACAACATACGCATTACTAGCTTTTATAAATGTTGCGCCAGACACGAATTCATAAATAGAAGAATCATATTTATTGAATATATGGCCTATAAAGAAAGAGAAAAACAATTTTCAGGTTATATATATTTAAAATTATAGTGTGGCATATAAAAATAATTACATTGAGAAGCGGCCTCGAGTTTTAATCACAACTTCAAAATAAATAAGTAGGTAAGATATATTTTCTAAGAATCGAAGTGATAAATAAATTTGAGCAACATATAAAGAAAGCTATTATATATAATATAAGATTTTTTTTAGAAACGTATTAAAAGCATGTGAGAGAGTAAAATTGAATTTACTTTATAAATGCCGAGTTCAATTCTCTAATACAGAATTGTCCCAGAAAGAACATATAAAGGCCAAATTATTCGATAAACGGCTCTTCAATATGTCATTCATGCTTTCTGAAAAGCAAGACCTTAAATGAGCACAACAGATGAATCATTTTAAAAATTTCATTAAATCATTTTAAAATTGATATTATGATTGAAATTGATATTCGAGAAAAAAAAATCTTGTGATTTTCGTCACAGAAGAAATTCTTCAATGTCACTGAATAACGAATATTTGCGTTATTTAAGCTGGATATCGATTTGACTCTGTGTAGAAGATAATAAAAGCCACGTTCCCAAAGGGTGATGATTTAATTACACGGATATGATGAACCAAGAAATAATCTTTCGAAGATTACAGATGACAATACTTGTCTCAAGTACTGTTGATATATATTTTTATAGAACCCAATTAACAAGGCCAACATTCATGGTATTTAATGGTAGTCTTGACTATCTGGGTTCATCTTCTCAGAGATACTTTAATGTTCCTTCATGGCATTAAATTCAGGTAGATCCCGTGATTAAAATAATATATTTGCTATATTCTTTCTTGTTTCAATGATGAAATGGATACGAGACAAATCTATATATCGACCATAGAACCATATTGCCACTCAAATTCCTGTGATTTTTAATAGCTTGTATTGCCACAAAGTTTATTATTATCTTGATAGGCATTCATTCATATATGGATGCTGACACCAGAGGTTATTTTACTTAGAGGAAATTATATGATTCATTTACCTGGGAATGACTGGATCCTGATATGTAGTGAGTCAGCAAATCTTTTTTGGATAATATTAACTTGATATGGTTTTAAAGGGGTAATTCATGCGGTGTCGATTTAAAGGATTCTTCTTGTAATATTTTGGACTTACTGGTATATGAAGGTCATTGTGCATTCTTATAGATGAAGATGACCAAAGATGATTGTGAGGCATGGTGTCCCAAAAATCATTTTCAACAGACAGAGATATTTATCCTGATCCTTTTAAATTGATATTAAAGGGAAAATGATATCTTGTGATTTTCTAGATTGTGGAAAATCTTCAATTTTCACTGAATAACGAAATTTTGCGTTGTTTTAGCTGGATATCTCTTTGACTTTGTGTAAAGAATCCGTGTTCCCAAATGGTAATTATATAATTTCGATAATATCATGAGCCCAGAGAAAAATATTTCTAAGATTCCAGATAACAATATTTGTCTCAGCTTACTGTTGGTTTTTTATAGTACCCATTTAACAATAGAAGACGACATACATGATATTTAAAGATAGTTTTGTCCAACTGGATTCATCTTCTCATAGACACCTTGGTGTTAATTCATGGCATTAACTTCTGCATAATTACGTAATGAAAATAGTATTCTTACTGTATTCTCTTTTGTTACAATGATACAATATACACGAGGAAAATATATAGAATGACCTAAGCATAATATTGATATTCATATTCTTTGAATTTTTTAAATAGCTTGTGGCGCCACAAAGTTCATTGATATCTAGATGGGCATTTATTCATATATGGATGCAGACCCCAGAGGTTATCTTACTCAGGGGAAAATATTTGATTCATTTCACCTGATTTACTGGGACTTTATTTGTATTATGACAACCCAATTCCATTCTGGATAATATAAACTTGATTTGCTTTTAAAGGGATAATTGACGTGGTGTCAATTTCAAGGGTATTCCTCAAGTGGTGATTTCTTTGGACCCACTGTTAAATGATAAGAACTGGTGCATTCTTGTAGCTGATGATAATTGAATATGTTTGTAATTCTGATTGTATTGATAACGTAGATCAGGTTTTCTTCAGGAATAATAAAGCAAATCTTCGAACAGATTAGGGGGCCACTGCATGATAAGTCAAATACTACCGATTTGTGGACATGTAGTTATTAATGTAATTATTGATGGAATTTCCTAATGGCGAACTTGGTAAATAGATTGGCCTTTGGGGTATTCTAAAATCGTTAAATTGTCTTAAATGGAAGCACAATTTGAAGTTCATTCTTGTTTCTGAGTCCAAAATATACATGAAAATATTGTATCCCAAAACATTCTCCCATTGTTTTGTTATAGATTACGTGTATAAGTGGGTCTTATCTTATAAGTCTTATCACTCTTGCGTTTGAAGAATAACATTCAATTTGGTAATACATTTTTGGATGTCATACTCAATTGGAAGGTCAGAAAGTCTTTATAAAATAGATAGTTAGTTCGGGATTTTTCCAGGGACATATTGATAGCTGAATTATATTTGCTTCAATCACATTTTCATAAATATTTCCCAAGTTTCATTTTTTAGAAAAACATCACGTGATGTCACGGGCCTTTTTTAAAAACAAGGACGTTTAAAAACATGACCGCGGCTTTACTAAACTCGATTTGATATTCCTATTGGTTTAAAAGAATATTAAATTAATATTTTTCAACTAATATATAACCTGGTTCTGATGAGATAATTATTGAAATTTTCAACCAATGAGGTAAATAAATGTCGTGTTTTATGAATATTATTCGATTCACCAGTATTTTCTTTGCAAATTTGAGAAATGAAGTTTTTGGATGACTTGACTGTTCGCCTTATTGCTCCAAGTTTGTTTAGAGAGCCCAATTATTCAGTTAATATTCTCACTGAGATAATACCTATTGCTTTGTTCGACGATATTACTGTAGACTCAGTGACACTTGAGTTTGCAGTATTACTTCAAAATATTTGTCATAAACGAAACAGTATTTCCTTGAACATTTTTCATCCAAACTTGCAACTGATAGATTGGCAGATGTATCTCATAATATTTCCACCAGATTCAGAGAGTTAGATATGTTTCATTCTTGTTGAGATCAAGTTCTTTCCGCCAATTTCAGAAGATACAATAGTATTTAGTGATCTTCCGAAAATAAATAAGCGATCCTTTTAGTTTTTTTTTTTTTGGCAATGAATTATTCGCAAATGGATTTTTCAAAAATATTCGAAAAAGTAAGCTTTTCTATTATATAAACATAAAAAAAATAGGTTTAAAGTCTTTCAAAACATTCTTGAGAAAGTATTGATAGGAGATTTAGTTAGAATTGTTGTTTAGGAGCAAGAGTTAGTTCAGAAATCAGGCTGTATTCAGCATCATTGATATTCAGCATTGATGGAGAGATCCGTTTTTACTGTTTTTCTTCCCAATGACTGTTTCGAAGAGGTTGAACAGGAATATTGTTTTCTTTTGCATATATGGGCGACAGTTGATTCTCAGGTTATATAGGAGATTTGGTTTGAACAGAGCGGAGCTTCATATGTGAGAGGAGGTAATATCTGCACACATCATTCAGGTTATTTGTGAATTTATATTTATACATATTCTTAGTAAATATACTGCATTTCTATTTATATGTGCAACTTCTTTATCAAATAAATATCAATAGCTATTGAAAACATTTTTTTTTCATTTTCCACAACAAGGTTTTACCAGACATTGATTATTGAAATAAATTAGAAAATAAATTGAATGAGATAAATTTGAAATTTTTAATAGAGGTTATAAACAGTTACAAAATGTATCTAAGTATATATAATAACTTTATATTCCTATTGAATAAATTCGCTGTTTTAATAAACATAGGTTCTGGCATTTTCTAATGTATTTTTAAAGGTTGATGTGTTTTATTACACATGAATTTCTTACTACCGCTTATCAAAAGTATATATAAATGAATGGGAACCTAAATATTAACATTCCGATGTTTATAATAATTTGATATGAATGATAAAGCAATATTTATATTAAAGATACAAGAAAATAAGACCAAAACCAAAAAAAATAATGTGTGATTTTTCGTTAACAACGCTTTTACCGGAATGTCACACCATATTAATTTATTTGGATTAGGTTTTATATTCTTGTATCTATAATTTGCTATGAGTTTTTATAATATATATTTTAGGGAAGTCAGTTAATACTTATTAATAGTCAATATGAAGAAATAATGCGCCATCTACATATAATAAATTAAAATATTAAGACACGAATGTTTCTTTTGAGCATGAAATATTTTATTCTATTCTAATTGCTATTGTAAAATACATTGGGAGGTCTTGGCCAATCAGTGATGAACGCTTACCAGTAGATTTTGTTTTGTGTGTAAAAGAAACATCGTGTCTTAATTTTTTTTCATTTTATAATTATTAATAGTATTTAAAAAAAGAAAATTGAACAAAATTTCATTGAATAGCCTAGAAATCTCATATATCAATATATAAAATGGCGTATTAATAAAATGATATTTCAATCAAGATATGAAATCCCTTCATGTGAAACGCGGAATATACTAACATACGATGTATACTCGTATGTCTTATCAAAATAAAGTATAGAGTACATATGAACTATGCAATCTAAATATTGACGATAGATTTGTACTGGATGGACCTTTTGAAACAAAATATATTATTTATCATATTACAACCTTTTATTACACACATATTTTTATTGAATATAAATTTAATTTAACTTAATAGTGAATATAATAAAATACAATGAGATATTTCACTCACCTGATTGATTTAGAAAATATGACGTTGTGAATGGACAAATGATGGAAGCTATGAAGAGATACCTGAAGTTTTAGGGTGGTTTTGGACCTGAAGATAGACAGGAAGGGGCCCTGGACATAATAGTCAGTTATAGTTATGTCACTGAGGGTTAAGGCAAGTTACTTACTTTAGAAGATCCAGCTTTCTCTGCGTCCAGCCTTGCGGGACGCAACTTTGGTCATTTTGTTTTTCTTGGCAATTATTCTCACTTCAAGTTTCTTTTTGGCAATTGTAACCTTTATCTTTTTTTCGATGCCATTCATCAATGGCTTGAGATGCTTTTGAATGACAAAATGGCAATCATCGTATTTTTTCGTTTGTCTTTCAATAATGTTGTGAATCTCCTTTTGAATTGTATTTAGAAGAAACCTTTCTGAATATGTCATTTTTTGACGTTTATTATTAAGTTTCTTTATTTTAAACGTTGGTCCTTTGAAATTTATCTTTTTAGGTGAAGATACAGTTTGAGTGGCATTGTCTTTTTGTTCTGCTTTGATCTCCACATAATCAAGTGGATATTTATCAAGGTTCCGGAAGATAATCCGGCTATCCTTTCTCTTTAAATTTTTTAATCTCCTGTTCCTATCTCCTTTGAATTCTTTTCTTAAGCATTTAGGAAGAAGGTGCAGTTTTGGGCACTCCCCAAATTGAACAGATCTTTTCGAAGATTCATCCTTTTCCTACACACATAAAAATATCTGAATGTATAATATATTTGATATCTATTTTTAAGATAACAATTCGATATATATATTCTATTTTGATATCAATTTATATAATTAATAGTGTGTACCAGAAGAGGCACCTCTCCTTTTAAATATTCATTAGAAAAATGCATTTTATTTCCTCCCCTCTTCAATATGCTTACTTCTACCGTCTGTGCGTCGTCTAGTCAATGATTTATGGTCATCCATCAACTCTCGCCTTCTTTATTTTCCTGGTTTCATCCAGTGAACCTTTGCCTCCAGGACTACCCCACTGATCTACGCATCTCCTGTTCGAAAATGTGTCATATTTTGTAATTTTTCAACACCAGAAGCTGATGCTCTGTTCCCAATTGTTCATGGACCTGAATGTTCGCCATCTTATCTGTTCACGGAATTTTAAGTGATCATTTATAAAGGTACATCTCAAAGACTTCTATTCGTTTGATTGAAGATTTTTCAATGTCCATGTCTCACATCCATTTGATAGAATAGGCCAGATTATATTGCGTTCTGATCAGTCTTTGTTATATCATAAAATCAGTAGTTCCCCTCAATATATTTGTTGCACTAAAAATATTGATTTGTAATGGAAATTCGATATTTTATTTCCATGTCCAATCTTCCTTAAGATGTGATTTTAGTACCTACATATGTGTATGTCTCTCATTGATTTATAACGAGTCCAGTTAATAAAATATTGATTCTGTTGTTGTACGATATATAATTTCTAGTGATATAAATCTATATAGTCTTATTTGTATTCAAATAAAGTTTGAAATATTTCCCTTACAAAAAGGTGTATCAAATAGTTATTTCAGACTCTGTTTTGTCCCTCTAGTAAACATGTATAATATCTTAATAACTTATATTATTTTATAATGTCTTTCAATGGCCCTCATTAGTGTAGAGTTGCTTCGATGTCAAGACAGGAGAATTATATATCAATTATTTCAATGCATTTGTGTCATTATTTTCATTGAAAATTCATTTTACATATTTTTAGAACAAGCTCTGAAATATATGTAACTGTATAATCTAGTTGTATAATCAAGGTATATAGAACTTTATAAAATGGGTTTCAGATTACAGTAGAACCTCCCTTTTGCGGACACCTGCTAGCGGAGACCTCTCCACAAAGGACAGTTTTCTTTTGCAAAAATACCATTTCCACAATTTAGCAACTCTCCGGTAAGAGGAAACATCTTCCCAAAGACACTTTGGGTCTGCAATTAGATGCCCTTTACAGGGAGGTTTTACTCTACTTCAATTTTACACTATTCCATGTTCATATGTATATATGTTCATATAATATTTGAATCACTTCAATAAATTCACTTACACTGGATTTTTTCTTTCCTCCAGTGAAAAAATCTTTCACTCTCTTGAAGAAGCCAGGCTTTTTATCAGATCTGAAACAAAGGTTCGTTCAAATATATAAGGTCAAATTTGATATTCAATAAAATATATATTTGAGGAATTCTATATACAGTTACGAGCGTCATGTGTTCTTAGTAATTCTTCATCTCTGTCACCGTTTGCTTTTTTTGGAATGGCGCTCTCCTTTTGGTTGGCTACGATCACGCCACCTTTGCCCCCCCCCCCCCCCCATCATCCCCCCCCCCACTCGCTTTTTGGTTTTTGTAACTATTGTGTTGGAGCGGGTCGCTCCTTAAATAATCTATTGTTAACAATACCTCATTATAGGTCCGCAAATATCGAAAGTATAGTTATGTAGCTTTTGTACTATTAAGGTGTATATATACACATACTTATGTACATATGTAAGTACTATTATCATTAGGGATATATATGTCACATCTACATAAATGTAGATATAATACTATATATTCTACTAATATATGCATTTATATAAGGCGCCAATTTATAATTGTAACAAATAGTATTTGAATAAAAACATTCAATCGGGTAAAACACGGGCGTTGCCCGGGTCATTCGGCTAGTATTTATATATCAATGAAAATTAACCTTCTATGTCTACCAAATATCCCAAAGCAATAATTTGGTTTTTACCCGAGTTAAAGTTTACCTAACGAACATGTGTTAAAACGATACTAGAAAACATCCAATCCACCTATATATAGATTTATAAACGTATATAAATATTGTTATATTCCCTTAAATATATTTTTGAAACATAAATATTTATTGAAAACATTTATTAAATTTCAAATATATATTAATATTGAAATGTCAAGTTTTGTTACAATGTCATTGGAATATTATATTACCAAATCCTCAAATTGAATATTAAATTTTTTATACTTGGAACACATTTAGGCATTTTTACAATTTATAAATGTAATTTCACCAGATTCCGCGAGAGGCGCTGCTTGTGAGTGAAAGTGAAAATATGCAAATCAATTTGCAACGAATAATTATTTCAAATCAAATTCAAACCAGAAACCTTCCCAGTAGTATAGTAAATAACTTCCTGAAGTTTCACGGCGATTGGATAATCTTACCATTCAAAAACCTTTATCGTGTAAACAAACTAATATTCATCTGTAAACAAACTACGTGTAAAATTATTAACCGATCAAATTCATTCATCGTCGCGACAATTGCTGCGCCAAGCGGTAAAGGGCTGGAACTAATGCTTTTTGGTTTTAAATATTTGAAAAAGCACATTAACCTTTTTATTTTTTGAATAGCCTATATGTTAAACGAAATCTTCAGCTACCTACATGCGAAATTTCATAATGATTGATTTAGTAGAATTTGCGCAACGCGATAACAAACATAGATTTTGGATTTCATTTTTATATATATAATGATGTCGTAAACCCAGTTAAGCAAATTACAATATTTGGTGACAGTATTCACTTTCGTATCGTAAATATAAAATCAAAATATTGTTCTCATTTATATATAATTTAAATATCAGCACTTGTATTTAAGATAAATTCGATTTTATCTTGAGATAGGATAATATGTATTGTGCCAAATATTATTTCCTAAACAGCTTTATATATTATATATTAATAAAATCTTTAATATTTATATTCAATACCCTTTAACCAGAAAATATATATTTATTGTTAATCAATGCACAGTATTTTACAGATTAAATAAGAAAATACAGAGTATATGGATGTAAAACAGATTATAGAAGATCTGTGCCAAGGTGTTAGGGTTCACCATTTATGAGCAATATATTTCTAATATAATCAAATTAAATTTACTGATTATGCGAAATATTTACAATTTAATATTAGTAAACCCAGTGCTGAGTAATCGTTTTAGATTCAAAATCTTCACAATATATTTTATTCTTTTATTACACCACCTACAAATATAGTAAACATATTAATTAATTATATTTCACATTACATATATAATATCATCTTTTCACTTGGAGAACAATCAGATATATATACTTTAAATATCATCTTGTTTGGTTGTCACTAGAACCTATACATGATCTTAAATTTATATATCTTAACTATAAAGATAACTTGCTATCAAATATGCTTTTTCACATATTTACCTGTATTTCTCCTCAATCTCGGTTACTAGTTTAGTATTAAAGTAATTTAAGGGTTTAATTGCTTTATGCTGCTTATGATGAATTCCTTCTTTGCTCAGTATTTTGCTCCACTGGATCTTGCGATACTATATGCATTTATGTGTTCACTACACTCTTAATGTAAAAGGCTTTCCACCCCCTAAAAAATTAACGAACTTGCTACATTTAAAAGAATAATATAAAAATGAAACTGTATTAACTGATATCAGCTGGTTGATTTACAAAAAAAGGCAACTCCTGTCTGTCAAGGCAACTGAAATTAAACTTGGACGATCAGAAGATAAATTTTCCTAACTATTGTTAATTATTTTCAATTTATCGGTATATAAGAGTTTCATGTATTTTTCCCAATTTATATTTTCTTGACTTTCTAAATTTTCCTAAACCGTTTTTTAAAAGTGCATAACCTTACAATTAATTTAGAGATTTTATTAATAATCTCTTATGAATTATTTTGACATTTTTTACTATTTCATCCCAATTTTCATTTAAATTCCTGAAACCTTTAGCTAGTTTAATTATTTAAAATTATATAGAAGTTAATATGCCTGAATAGAATTCCTCCAACTTTCTTTGAGCTGTGATATCTTGTTTATAACTCTGGAATATCGTTTAGAGATGTAATATCTGTGGCGACTACACTTTGCTTCAGCGAGCCGAATTAGGACGGCCTCGGCATCCGCGGGCGTCAACCTGACTACGCATGCGCGCGGGACGTCATCAGAGACTCTGGCCACTGACGCGGTAAACATCTAGGCTAACTCCGGCGGCCGTTACTTCAACCGTTGCTTCTTTTCTATTTTTATATTTCTGGCTTTAAATAAATTAATTTTAATTATAATTTTATCAGCAGCCTTTCCACAAGCCACTCCAACACATCACGCAACAATCCTACAAATTGGTGAGCCGGACGTGATGCAAAAGTTATTTTAATCACACTTCTATATTTTATTATTATTATTATTTCATCCACGAAACTTTCAACAGCCCCAGAATGCAAGACGCAGCTACGGAACATCCGGAAGGGCCAACATCCAGGCACCCTCCCAAGTATCAAGATTGGCTTTCCATATACCACCATTCTGGCCCAACGACGTTGAACTGTGGATAAGCCAGCTAGAAGCCGCTTTCGGTCTAGCCGGGATCTCCCGCGACGAAACTAAATTCCAAGCAACGGTAACGAGCCTAAACCAGCCAACCCTTACTTACGTCGCGGACATCGTAACGGCCCCCCCACCCTCTGGTAAATACGATGCGCTGAAAGCATGCCTTCTCCAACGACTCGGTCAATCAAAACAAACTAAAATCTTACAGGTTCTGGATGGGCGTCCCATGGGAGATCAGAAGCCATCAACAGTCCTAGCCGCGATGCAACATCAGGCAGGAAGAAATTTCTCCGATACAGTACTGAAAATGCTGTGGACTCGACGCCTACCTCAGGACATAAGGGCCGCTCTCGCAGCATCCTCTGAAACAATTTTGAGTAAGCTGGCGGAAATGGCAGACAACATACACGAAGCCATACTGCCAACGGTCTCAGCAGTGGACCAACCAAGCACAGGTCATAGCGCGGAAGCCCACCAACAGCTGATGACGCAATTCCAAGACCTGCATACGCAAATCGAAGCTTTGAAGTCATCCATGGACACCCCACACAATCGCTATCCGAACGCTAGGACCCGACCCACAACATAAAAGGAAACCCAAAATTTACAAACTGAAAATTAAA
Source organism: Cordylochernes scorpioides (assembly GCA_030710605.1). NCBI lineage: Eukaryota > Metazoa > Arthropoda > Arachnida > Pseudoscorpiones > Chernetidae > Cordylochernes > Cordylochernes scorpioides. The sequence goes on from CP092865.1 coordinate 85,189,822, forward strand.
AAGAGATCCACGTGGGTGTCAATCGACCGCCTCAAGCCTGCTTTCACATCAGAAAGACCGATGTTTTCCCAAGAGCCGAACTTGGCAAGCCAATAAGATTGCATAGGATCGCTGGAATGATCCTACTGGAGGGGGAGTAGTGTGGCGACTACACTTTGCTTCAGCGAGCCGAACTAGGACGGCCTCGGCATCCGCGGTCGTCAACCTGACTACGCATGCGCACGGGACGTCATCAGAGACTCTGGCCACTGACGCGGTAAACATCTAGGCTAACTCCGGCGGCCGTTACTTCAACCGTTGCTTCTTTTCTATTTTTATATTTCTGGCTTTAAATAAATTAATTTTAATTATAATTTTATCAGCAGCCTTTCCACAAGCCACTCCAACATATCACGCAACAATCCTACATATCTGTTAATATAGCGAATTTCTAGTAATTTTTGTGATCATCTTTTATAGACGTTTCAGCAGAGCAGTTGATATCAAACCCTTTGATGTAAGCTCTAAGAGAGTATGTAAAATGTATTTACAAATAATTTAAATTTAGCGTGTAGACGGAGTTTATTATTAGATTATCGCAACTATATTATTCTGTGATAAGGCAAAATATACCCAAAAATTGTTCATGACCCAAAAATTGATCATGAATTGTTTGTAGGAAACTGTTTATGAGTTTGATATAAATTTTTAAAATAAGATTTATAAATCAAGGGTCCTGTAAAAAGGAATTCCAAAGAGTTTATCTATTTATATATACTGTATATCTACTTTTTGTTATTTTTTCAAAAATTGTTTCGGATGGAAAAATATTAGTAAATTTTTAAATTAATCTTTTAAAATTCGCGCCTCTCGCTCACAGCAAACTGCTTCTCATCACGCTCTATTTACATACTGTATTTGTAGGAATGGAAAGTGGAACATGCTCTTGCTATGCTTAGTTTGGAATTTTGGTTATGATTTCCTATCTTCTTTTATGTTTTTATATCCTTTGGGTATTTCTCAATATATTTTACTACTTCTGGTCATTTTTATATAATCTCGTATATATCCTTTGTATTTATTTTCCACCAAGTTCATTTTTTACACTTTATGCATATATATGAATTTGTTTGAAGGGCTATTATATTTATTTTAATGTTTTATCCCTACTATAATATACGCCTCTATTGGGTTATATATATATATAAATGTATAAAGTCGAATAGGCGGCGTCCAGTTTGCATGTTTGATTATTGGGTTTACTTCTATCAGGTGACCTGAATGAGACCATCGTTTTTGAGTTGATTAGCAATTCATTGGATATAATTAATTCCTCTAGTTTATATAGTTAGTTATAGCTCTAGATTTATAAACAGAGACAGTTGTTTTAGTTTTATATACAGTCGTAGTTAACCAGGTTTTATATACAGTACTAGTTGCTCTTTAGAGTTTTATTCAAAATAGTAGTTGATCTAGTGATTTATATTTCCAGTAGTAGTTGCTTTAGTGTTTATATTTTCAGTAGTAGTTGCTCTAGTGTTTTATATTTTCAGTAGTAGTTGCTCTAGTGTTATATATACATATTCGTTGTTTCATTTTTATTTACAGAAGTAATTTCAATATTTTATATAGAGTAGGAGTTACCCTTGTTCTATATACAGTATCAGTTTCACTAGTTTATATACAGTAGTAGTTGCTCAAGTTATATATAGAGTAGAAGTTGCTCTAATTTTATTTACAGTAGTAGTTTCAAAGGAAAAACAGGGTAACGTGGTAAGATTCTTTAATGGAACATGACGAGCTTTCAGGCAGCAACTGCCCTTCTTCAGGTCTTATACAAGTGTAGACAAAGAAGTACCATATTTATAAGCAAAAATATTTACATATATACGCGCAAGGAAATAAGGAATTTTACATACTGAAGATTGGAAAGGGGAATTTGCATATTTACAAATAAAACAAACTCTGTGTGAGAAATAGAGGCAAAAAACGGAGATAAAAATTAAACCTGAACGCAAAACACGGAGATAAAAATTGAACCGAAAATAACAATAAAACCCAGAACCGTATCAGCGAGTGAGGCCGTAAAATATTGTATATTGCTGTGGGAGATCAATCTTCCGGTTAAAACTGGGAGTACAGTTGGACACCAGTGCTTCCAGAACCAAGCGTTGGTACTTGTTTCCAATATCCCTGTATACAGAAATCGTATCGTCTAAATTAAAGGAATGGTCGAAATCTGCCATGTGTTGAAAAATTAGAGATTTTCGATCTTTGGAACGTATATTACGGTTGTGTTCGCGGATTCTAGTGGCGATGGTTCGACCAGTTTCACCAATGTAGCATTGCTCACAATCGTTGCATGATATTTTATAGATGCCGTTATTGAGGGATAGAGGGTTAAGTTTGATGGAGCTTTTTGTAGTTGCTATAATTTCATATAAAGTTTTAGTTTTTTCTAGTTTTATATACATTATTGGTTGCCCTAGTTTTATATACAGCAGTCGTTCCTCTAGTTATATATACAGTATTAATTTCTCTAGTATTATATACTGTAGTAGTGACTCTGGTTTCATCAACAGTGGTTGTTCGAGTTTTATATACAGTATTAGTTGCTCTAGTTTTATATACAGTATTAGTTTTTATAGTTTTATATACAGTATTATTTTTTATAGTTTTATATACAGTATTAGTTGCTCTAGTTTTATATACAGTATTAGGTGCTCTAGTTTTATATACAGTATTAGTTTTTATAGTTTTATATACAGTATTAGATGCTTCCATTTTACATACAGTAGAAGTTGCTCCAGTTTTGTATACATTATTTGTTGCTTTAGTTTTATAAACAGTATTAGTTACTCTATTTTATATACAGTATTAGTTGCTCTAGTTTTATGTACAGTATTATTTTATTTAGTTTTATATACAATATTAGTTGCTCTAGTTTTTAATACAATTTTAGTTGCTCTAGTTTTCAATACAATTTTGTTTGCTCTAATATTATATAGAGCAGTATTTGTGCTCTAGGTTTTAAATATAGTAGTATTTATTCTATTTCTTTACTTATCATTGCCGCGTGATGTATTTGCGTCTGATTAAAGTTTTGAATTTAAAATTAAAGTTTTTTTCAATTATATTGAAGAGATTTTCACGTTTATTAAAACATATATACTTGCCATCACTCCGAATACTTTCAATTGTGAAAATCTTGTCGATATTTTGTACTTAGTTATCTTATAATAAAGAGTACCTCGTAAAATGTCCTTTGGTAATTAAAAATTACTCCCCTTTATTTTCTTTGCTAACTACCTTTTTTTTTCTTATAGATAAAATATCATGCATCAAATAATTCTCTATTTTTTCTTATTTATAAATTTCACTTTCAAAATCAATTGATATGCTGGGTACTTTGATATTTCCTGACTTCTGATCAAAAACACAAATAGCTCTCTGAAGGAACAATAAAAAATTCGAAAATATTCAAGTAATATATATTATTTGGCATGCATAAGAATAAAATAAAATAAAAATACAAAATAACATCAAAATATTTCTTGATAAAATGATGCACGTTATACCAGAGTTTCTCGAATCCAGTGCATCAACCATACCTTGGATTATGACCATCATTGGGCCCCTTCTGCTCTACCTGAGCATTTCTGCGTTTTGGGTGCTTACGGCGCTTCTTTCCACAAGAACAAAGTGTGGAAAATATTGTTAGAAGTGCGATGAATATTCTAGGCGTCATGTTGCTATTCTTGCCTATAGATCTTGTTCAACTTTGCTTCTTTAAATGATTGTCATTGGTCAAATTCGATAGTTCAAATATATCTGAATAGGGCTGTGTCTTTCGTAAAAAAAAGGTTCTGAAATAAAAGTAACTTATTTACTAATTGTTGAAGCTTTCGTATATGAAACATAGAGTGACTACCGATAAAAATATATATATTTTTGTTTTGGAAAAAAATCGAAAATAGAGACAAATTTGAACTATGAATAGATTAGAGAATTTAGATTAGAGAAGAATGGAATAAACGTGAATATATATAAATACAAACTCAGAAAATATAGTCAGTATTCTATTCATTTATTAGGGTAGCATGTAACAGTTAGGTCTTATTAAAATATATATAAATGTGTTTTTACCTGATATACAGTCTGTAGGGCTGATACCTTTCCTTGTTTCAGAACTGTAAAAGTACAAGCAACAAGTTTCAAAATTTATAATCAATAATGAAGAGATAGAAGTTTCCAAATAGACATATAGGGTCGAGAGTACCCTAACGATCACTGAATTTTTATTACCATGTTTTATTTCATAGCCTATTCATATCAAAATAGTTGGTGTTAGAACACATGTGACATTTGAAGTCCATATTATTGTCCTATATCTTTATTATTGAAAGCAATTATATCATGTATTATGCCAACTATGCATTCAGAGGATATGCATGATAATGTGCACAGAACTTTGTCAAATTTACATCTAGATTGGAATATCTATATCAAAAATTTTACACTCAAAATACACGGTTATATATTATTGCACCAAGTTGCAGCTTTGCAAGGTCGTCGACCTTGGTTTCTTCCTTCTTGGTGTTATACACGGTTCCCGAGCGGATTTCCATATTCAAAGCAAATAAAAGTAAAAGTAAATAAATAAATGTAAATAAAAATAAATTACCTTTTAACGTTATTGTATTTATTTATTCGTGGTCTTCCTCGTAGGTCGTGATTCGCAGTGTTCATCTAGGTCCTCTCTCGCTCCAATAACCAATTAAGATATATCTACAATGAATATTACAGAAGGAATGAAACTATTAAAAGGAATGATGATAATCTAAATATTCTGTTTAAAAAAATATTAAATATCATAGAATATTTTGAATGAATATAAGGTGCATTAAAATTGATGTAACACTTCCCCCTCTCCAGAGGTTGTCACGTCCTCGTGAATGACCTCATCCATTCTCTCATAATAAGGCTTGATTCTTGAAACAAGAACTATCAGAGGGTCTTGGCCCGGATTATCTTTCGGTTCTATTAGATAATTGACGCTAGACATCTTCTTTAATATTCTATATGGACCAAAATATTTTCTCAGAAGTTTCTCACACTTTCCTATTTTCCTAATTGGTGTCCAAACTGCTACTAATTCTCCTGGTTCGTAGCTTATTTCCATGTGTTTCTTGTTATAGTTATTTTTCATTCTTTCTTGAGTCTTTATTCTGTTGTTAATAACGATTTTTCTTGTTCTGTCTATTTTGTCTAAGTGATGTTTTATGTATTCATCATAATTATCCTTTTCAATGTCCACCGAGATATTCCTGTCGTCCAAAAGAGACGTGGGTTCTCTTCCATAGACCAGGAAAAAGGGAGAATATCCTGTGGTTTCCTGAATTGTAAAATTGTAAGCGTGAGTGATGAATGAGAATATTTCGTCCCAATTCTTCTGATCAGTGTTGACATACATACTAAGCATATTGATCAATGTTCTATTTAACCGCTCTGTCAATCCATTAGTCTGGGGATGGTAGCTCGTTGTGAAGCAATGTTTAATCATGCACATTTTCATCACCTCTTTCATTAAATTACTGGAAAATTGAGAGCCCCTGTCACTAATAATATATTGTAGGGCTCCGTGCTGGAGAAAAAGATCCTCTACTAGAAATTTAGAAACTTCTTTCACTGTTGCTTCCGAGACTGCTCTTATTTCGGCATATCTAGTGTAGTAGTCCTTAGCACGATTATCCATTTTTTCCTGTTTTTCGTAGATGGCAACGGACCAAAAAAGTCAATTCCATTTCTTTCGAAAGGAAGGTTGGCTGGGGGAATGGGCTGTAGTTTTCCAGAAAGTAATTGGTTTGAGCCTTTCCTACTTTGGCAAAGGTGACACGCGTAACGAATTCTGAGACATCCTTTAGCGTGGATGGCCAAAAGTATTTACTCTTTATTCTGTACATTGTTCTGGCGACACCCAGATGGCCATTCGACATATGATTGTGATATTCTTTCATAATTTCTCTCTTTTACTTTTCTGTGTGTGTGTGTGTGGAACCACAAGCACCCACGCCCTGCCTTCAGGGTTCGGGTTTTTCTTAAAGAGACATCCATCTTCTTCTTTAGAGTTTTGCGCAATTGATCGCCTGCTTCCATTAAGGTTTTTCTTAACACTTTCTATAAACTCATCCTCTTCGTCTGTTATTTGATTTAAAAAAAGTCTTTCAAAATCCTCATCCCAATCAGTTTCTGGTAAGGGTCCCCTAGATAAGCCATCGGCGTCCAGATGCTTCTTTCCTGATTTATGTATTATATCGAAGTCATATTCTTGTATTTCCAATGCCCATCTCAAGGTTTTGAGCCAGCATAAGGCGTGATGGTCTGTTTTAGTTCCATTTTTCAGTGGTTGAATAATTTTGCTCCGCTTTACTTAGGGTACGACTCAAATATGAGATCACCTTCTCTTCACCATCGATGTCTTGGACAAGTGTTGCACCAATGCCGATGTAGGAGGCATCAGTATGAATATAAGTAGGCGCATTTGGATTGAAGTGACCTAAAATTGGTGGACTTTATATTGCTGTTTTTAGGATTTGAAACGCTTCCTCTAGCCTTTCTGTCCAGATAAATGATACAATTTTTTTTTAATAACGTTGGTCAAAGGGTCAGCAATTTTTGAGAAATCTTTGATATATTTTCTATGATATGAGCACATTCCCAAAAAGGATTGTACTTCTTTGACCTTTGTGGGCCGAGGAAACTTTCTGACAGCTTTGATGTTATGATCCGCGAGTTTTATACCATGTTTGCTCGTTATATAGCCGAGGATCTCCAATTCTTCAAAAGCAAAACGGCATTTTTTGTCGTTTAACCTTAAATTAGAATAACAAAAACATCTAAAAACAACTTCGAGTCTTTTGAGGTGCGTTTGAAAATCCTGGCTATATATGATAACATCATCCAGATAACACAAACAAATTTGCCATCTCAGATTTCCAAGCATATTCTCCATATTTCTCTCAAAGGTAGCAGGCGCGTTACAAAGTCCAAAAGGCATCACGTTGAATTCATATAATCCATGCGCTGTAGTGAGAGCTGTTTTCTCTTTCTTCGAATTCAACTTGCCAATATCCAGATCTGAGGTCTATTGCTGAGTAGTATGAAGATCCTTGGAGAGTATCTATAACTTTGTCTATTCTAGGGATCGGATAGACATATTTTACTGTCACATAATTCAGTTTTCTGTAGTCCACGCAAAATATGTATTTACCATCTCGCTTCTTTACCAATATTACTGGAAAAGACCAGGGACTAGAAGATGGCATAATTATGCCTTCTGTAAGCATCTCGTCAATTTGCTCTTTTATAATATCTCGATCTTTAGCACTTACCCTGTAAGGCTTGTGTTTAATTGGCTTCTCGTCTTCTGTGTCTATTCGATGTTTTGCCAAATTGCTTCTCCCTAATCTCGACGAAAACAGATTTCTATACCTTTCTAAAACTTGTTTTAACTCCTTCTGTTGCTTTGGTGAAAGACTTTTGTTTATTTGGAATCTAGGTTCTTCGTTCTCTTCTACCTATCTTTCTCGACTCATATTTATTTTCGCTGGACTACTTCCAAAAGCCAATGTTTGGTTTTTCATTATTTTTAACGGTCGAGGATAAGGTATTAGTTAAATAGATATGTGTTTCCTTATTTATAACATTGATAAAGCTTCTTGCTAGACGAAGTCCATTCGTTTGAAACATTTTGCTGCTCTCCTCGATAATATTTTCCCCATCCACTGTTTCTACCAATGCCTTGATCAATTTAATGGAACATTCCGGTACAATTATGGTCGACTTGCTTTGATTGACAGATTCTGGCGCGACGCTTAGTTTGAATCTTCCAACACGGAATATCTAATCCGAGGAGGAATATTTGTCTGTGTGTTATGACATACATCAGCATAAAGCCGAGGTCCTGATTTCTCTGATATTTCATTCATTTGGAATTTCTCTTCGACATTCTCTTGGGTAGCTGTTGGATCCTCTTCTAGAATTCTTATAAACTTGCGCCTACAATAACGGGCCACGTGCTTTGGCTCGTTACACCTGAAGCAGATTGGTCTTCCTTATTCCATCCTATTTTTGCCCCCTTCTTGGCTTTTATTGTAGGTGTTTCTCTGGATGTTTGGTTTCGGAACAAAGTTTGGATTTTAAGGACGACTAGGGGAAGAGATCTGGGGCAAGTTGCTTCGATACTGCCTGGGAGTAGGAGGGGAGACGTTCTTGTAATTTTTGGAAGCAGGGGCCTGGAAGTGGTCTGATAGTTTCGTGTGTCAGTCGGCGGCACGTTCCTCGATTGTTGTTGGGGTCTAGAATAGCGTGGGCCGTTATATAGGCTTCTGGATTTCTCCACACGTTCCTGATACTTCTTA
>CP092865.1:85198320-85551061 GCA_030710605.1 Cordylochernes scorpioides
TCTAAGGAATGCATTTAAAATTCTGATAAAGTAAAATCACGTAATATTGATCCATAAAAAAGGGCAAAATTTACAAAAGATTAACCCATTTTTAAATTTACAGAAGAAACTTCCGTGAAGACTCTCAAAGTGAATGCTTTTCAATTCTTCTGGTTTATGATTAGATGATAGATTAGCTCAGGTCAATTTTGATTTTACAGTTGGTCGAGGTGAGGCCACGAGAATATATTTGCCCTTGAAGAATTCTGTCAGCAGCTGTGGCCGAGAATGCTAGGAGTGAGTAGCTGAAGTGAACGCTGGAAAAAGCCATGGTGTTGCCGCCACGCCGTTCCTGCGCTTATTGTTACACCGGGTTTCTGCTTAATATGTTCATGACTTATGTTTTTATTCACATTTATCAAGTATCTTTCCCGAGAAAGTTTCATTATTAAATATTCGACGTACCCTCACCAGCGTACCATCTCTCCGTCGCAGCTTCTTCAGAATCCATGCAGAGACGTCACTTTTTAGTTAGTTCTTTGTTTTTGAAGTTATCTTTATAGAAAAATATATTTTTTTATTGCTGCGAGTCCGTTATGTTCTCGTCCTTCCAAAAAAAAAAAAAAAAACAATATGACTCCGGTTATCACTCTTTTAGGTTAAAGTTCTTTGCATGCATCAATTAGCTGTTGTGATGGTTTTTATCCAATTGGTTCTAAGTCTTCCTGACAAACTAAACTTGTCTATTCTGTTACGTAAATACTTTGAATCTAATGATAAGGCACAATTTGAATTATAGATTATAAGCACAAGGTAATAAGACCAAATCCTTTAAAAATAATTAGTGTGTGACGTTTCGGTAACAATGCTGTTACCAAAACATCACACACTATTTATTTGGATTTGGGCTTATCACCTTGACTTTGAATTGAGTTTGTCGGGTGTCATTCTGGCTACGTTTGTGACCAAACCACTGTTGTTGTTTCTTCTAATGATATTTGGTTTTTCTTTCGGTTTGTGCTTTTTTAAATAAAGCACAAATTGGATTATAAAATTTAGGTACAAGAAAATAAGACCTGATCCAAATAAATTGATAAGGTGTGACGTTTCAGTAACAGAGCTAGTACCGAAACGTCACACACTATTAATTTATTTTCTTGTTTGTGCCGTCTTCAACCACAAGATTATAGTAGAAGATGCAAGTATTTTAGTACTCTATTTTACTAGAATCTGCGCTTAATATGCTATAATTATGTAATAAGAACGATATTTGATGTAGATCTGGTTAATTATAGGCTGTTAAGTTTGTAGTCTGTTGACGAATTCTTAGTATTTATAGAAACAATGAACAAAATTTTCTATGAATGCAGAAGTCCTTGCATGGATACACTATAATAGAATAATATTGTAGCTTTACCATCTCGACAATATTTCTTATTGATTATAAGACAATAATGCGTCATCTATATACAAGAAATGAAAAATCAAAGCACAAATGTTTATATATATATATATAAAACTTCTTCCATCCTTATTTTGATGAAATGCCTGATTTGTGCCTAATTGGCCTGTTGGATATTGTGTGTGGAAGAACTCTGTTCGATGTACACATATATTTATATAAATTTCTACTGTCTCTTCAAAATTTTTTTATTTCAAAATATTTTATATATAAAATAAACTTCTACTGCCCTACTGTGATTATATATATATTGGGAGGGTTTGCTTATCAGTGGTGAATCCTTCCAGCGCTTTTCACAATTTAATCTACCAGACCGTTATTTAGAACTCTAATACTGTATTGGACCAGTTCGCAGAATATTAGGAACCTATGCAAATATATATTTGAAATATCATTGTAAGCGAGCTAAACCATCAAAGAATATCAGGAGTTGTCCAATGTAGAACAGCCAGCTCATCATGGAATATTAGAGGAAATTGTCTTTTTGATATGAGACATTGTTTGGATTTGTTCTCGGTAACATTTTGGGCTTTCATTGAGGTTCTATTAGAGTAGAGACTTGACTCAATTTCTCTTTTCAATTCCATTACGAGTTTATTTGCCTATGGAAACAAAGAGCTTTGTACTTCTTCTGTCGATTCATTCGGGGATCAACCTTTTAGATGTATACGATATTAAAGAGCATAAATATATTGGTATATATTCGAGAAAGTTAGAATTCACTATGTCAGGACATAATTGTTACCAAAAAAATCACAACAATCCAAGAAATCTATCGAGTGAGCAAGCTATCCAATCGAACTATCAAAGCGAGCAAGCTAACCAAGCTATCTATCAAAGCGAGCAAGCGATCTAAGCGAATATACCAAACGACTGTAAAATGGGCTGTTTTGACTTTTTAAAGTGTTGCCGGCGCAAGAAGTAAGTCGGCTATCTCCTATTATGAATTTTCCCCACCATACACAAGAGCAATAAAAGTAGAATTCACATGGGGAAAATCATTTGGAAAAAAAAAACGGGACTAATTCAACCATTTTTGATTTTAATTTGATTATAAAAATCGTATTTTGTTATTATTCAATGAATTTCTAATATAATTCGAGTATGACATCGATGTAAAGTGATGTACGCTGTTGAAATAGATGTTTGAAGAATAGTAGAGAGAACTAAATCTCTCTCTCTCTAAATGAAGAGAAAATATACAAATATTCATATAACAAGTAAATATATCAGAATAGAAAATAAAATCAAGTTGTAGAGTTGATAACCTCCTGATCAATCAAATAAAAGTGGCTTATGGCTTGCGCCTTTATATTTATAATAATTTGATGAAATATTCTAAATAGCTATATATAATTCTCTATCTATCACAGAATACAAATTTTAAGTCGAAAGTCATAAACTTGAACCATAAACATGTATAAACATGTCTGAGGATCACTAAAATAATTTGAAAATGAACATTTCAATATGCATTTTATTGTATATTGAGATATTTAGAAATTAATGAAAATTTTCAAATAAACAGAAACTACACCTCAAAATCGATGATAATAATATATGATGTCAGGATATATACAAAAACACAAAGGCATTTCTATGACGGAAAATACATATAAATATATACATAGATTCACCACAGTATCTGCCAAGGAAGGAGAGTAAAAGGGTTCATGCTAATTAAGACAATCAGTCTATTATATGTGGATTTACATGATGATAATGCTCAAGGTAATAAACCTTATTATGACATATGAGGATAAAACTTAATATGGAGATATTAAATATTTTGATAAAACATGAAAGCATTCTCTCTTTTCATCGCATTCTCAAATTTCATCCAGATAGTTCAAATGATGTAGAGAAAATAGAGAATTAATATATTCACACAGAGAACATTCCATCTTTATTTATATAGATAACGATATATATATATATATATATATAATGACTTTTACATTCATTTGTACATGTGAAAGGTAAATTTGTAATTGCCTTTTCCTTTGCTTATACAAAAATGTTAAAGTCACATAAATACTTTTTTCCTTTTATTACATACAAAACCATCCTTATATAAAGTGTTAGATATTTGTCTTAATTCTACACTATCTCTCTCTCTGTGAGCGAAATATGAGAGGTATTTAGAAATTATAATTCACTCTAATCAATAGTATTTCTTTTCACAGCAGTTACACCATTTTAATCAACCAAGACACTTCTCTTTTTTATTCTATTCTAACCTTTCATATTTGAAGTTTTATTCTTTGTGACTGTATTTATAGAATCAATATACCATTTTGACCAGACATTAAAAGCTTCCTCATACATAATAATTGAATCAGCCTATTCTACACTAAAACCAAAGGAGAAAAGGGCAATAAATAATGCAACAGTCAAATGATGGAATTCGGAGCTGAAGTTGATGAAATATTATGTTCATTATCTAATAAATTTATATTTTAGAACAAAAGATCCTCCCGATTATATCAAACAAATCTTAAAAATTATTAGAAATAAATATAATCATGAGATTAACAAAGCCAAAAGAATATCCTGGAGGTTATACTTAGAAGGAATAAACTCCAAAAATCCATATGGATACCTTTGCCGAATATACAAATATATAAAATGTAACCAGAATTGGAAGGGACATCTGAATATTTTAGATACTAACAAACAGTATAAATACTCATAAAATATAAGAAATTACAGCTTAAGACTTCTAAATGACACAGGTATAACATTCGCCATTAGTGAAATAAATAATATAATCAATAATTTAAACCCTAAAAATTCTCCAGTGACAGATAATGTTTGGAAAAATATGATTAAACACTAAGCAATTTATCGCTCCAATTTTGGTGAAGTTAGTCCGAAAATGCTTGAATCTGGGATACTTTCATGATTAATGGAAATTTGTATAGGCACTAATTATTCCAAACCCAGGTAAATCTGATATGAACAACTTTGAGAGCTATATACCATTATGTTTAAACTCTAAAATTTCTAAAATATTCGAATAGGTTTTTAATAAAAAAAAATCATTGAATATCATGAAAATTCTAATCTACTCAGAAACCGTCAACATGTATCCACAAAATCACGATCAACTACCACGGCATTAATGGAAATAATGAAAATAGCTCTCGGAAATAAAATTAAAGAATACACAGCCCTAAATACAGTTGATAAAAGCGGATATTTTGACAATGCCTGGTGGCCAAAAGTTATAAAGAGACTGGATGAAGACAATGTCCAGCTTCGATTATTAAACTAATACAATCATTCTTTAACAACAGAACAGTGAATTTCAGATATTCTTCCTCAATAAATATTACAAATAACCAGCTAAAGGATGTCCACAAGGAGGACCACTATCTCCCACATTATGGAACATACTGATTGAAGAATTATTAAACACTAATCTGGATGATAAAAGTGAAACAGTTGGCTATGCTGACGACATAACTATAATATGCTGGAACAAAAGCCATGGCGAACTGAGACAAAAATTAACAATGTACTTAGTAAAATTAATACCTGGTGTGAAATCAATAAACTACAGATATCAAAGGACAAAACGAAAATATTTTATTTATATGATTGCGGAAATGATACAAAATTTCTTAATAGCAATATAGCTAGTCCTGTTGAAACCCTTAAGATCTGGGGATTGACCTTGAAAAACCATCAATGGAGAATCAAGCTGGACTTCATGCTACACATTAATGAAATCGTAGACAAAACTAGTAGAGCTAGCGGTTATCTACTCAGTTTAATAAAGAAAGTATGGGCCTAGAATGCAGACGAAAATTAACTTTATACGCGACAATATCCCGAAGAACAATAACATATGGTCAAACAATATGGTTTTCATTTATGAGCAAGAAAGCCAAAGACAAACTAAATTCCCTGCAGTATAATATTCTAAAACACTGCATACAGGCCTATACCACAACATCGTTAAACTGTAAACATATACTAGCAGAAATACCAAAACTCACAGATTACATAAAATCCAACATATCGAAAAATGAAATAGGCTACAATATATTTAATTTATCAAACAGAAAAGAAATTGCTAACTATGAAGAAAGAAATTCACAGGAATACTATGCAGAACCCACAATAACTTCAAACGTTTCTTCAACTTCTCTAAAATACCAAAATTGTCAAACTAAAATTCTACAATGTTCAATTCTTTATTTATTTATTTATTTCAATTCAAAACGCTATGTCCTCCTAGGGACACTTGCGCTAAATGTACATACAAATATAACAAAGAAAATATTTAACATGAAAAGATACACAGAAAGTAACTTAGAAAGATTCATACATATTATTTACATATAGAGATATTCTTTGAATTTTATTTACAGTTACATCATTAAATTTTAAATATATACATATATACACACATATACACGCATACACCTATATATTGTTTACAACCATATAATATGTCCAATATTTATTTGAGATCGTTACATCAAAGACCATTTTTCTTAATGAAATCCAAAATATATTTACAAAGGAAATTAAATTTTATATATGTGTCCTTACTTTAAATTAAATCACTTGGGCCTAAAGCTATTAAATCGTTGTTGACTCTGTAATCTTGAAAGACAGGGCACTCTAGCAAGAGATGTATTGAAGTTTGTTCCCCCAATCCACAGAAACATGTCGAATCTTGCACAGCCTGAATTTTCTTAAGAAAAAAACCTGAAATTTCCATGATCTGTGATAAATTGTGAATTATAATAGTTTGGTCGAAAATATTTCGGAATTTCATAAGGAAAGACTCTTTGAAATGTTTGATTAGTATTCTTTTTCAGTAAATTATTCCTTGATATAATGAAATCTTTGAGTATACCTGGAATATACAAATCATAAAATTGTTTATCTTCTGTTGATAAATTATTCAACTCATAACCTATAATTCTTTATGGGTAATGGTAACTTCAAATCATATATCTTCAGAATTAGAAAAATAGATTCGCCCAGATGCTCTTGTAGAGCGGAAGAAAAAAACCCCAAGCACATTTGGGTCAAATCCCTATATATATAAAAGTCAGTGTATGTATGTATGTATGTATGTATGTATGTATGTATGTGGGTATCTATGTCGGCTATACACGTCCACAATACGTAACTAATCTGACTGAAATTTTAACAGTATATAGAGTAGAATCTGGAAAAACTTATAGTGAAGATATCAGGTCTCTATCCCGAATATTCTTCAAGTTATTTACAAATTGCGTTGCAAATTTGCCTTTTCGCTCGCAAGCAGCGCCTCTAGCGGTGGAGATGGGAGGTAATATCAGCTGACCTAATGTACATGTAAAACGTGTTTTGACAGGACATAGAGAAAAATCTGGAAAATATATTTATCGGAATTTTAGCCAATAAAAAAAATATAATTGCCAGGTTCTGGGCAAAATAGTTGTTTTTTTGTCAGAAAATGATGATGACAATATTGCTGTATCATGTTTGATTATCAGATACAAAATTATATCGGGAAATATATTCCAAAAAGCTGAGACCACGGGTGAAGCCAGTTCATTTTTAGTGTGCAGGAACAAATTTCTAACAGAAAAACATTCATTCGAGCAGAAGACACAAAGCCAGATTATCTGTTTATAAAACTATCGCTTCTCTGACACAAAGTTTTGAGCGGGACGTTTCACAAGAGTGACATCCACGGCGCCAATTTATAATTGTAACGAATAGTATTTGAATAAAACTATTTAATCGGGTAAAACCTGGGCGTTGCCCGGGTCATTCGGCTAGATATAAATGAAAACACGGGTATATTTACATATGATACATGCATACATAAGCCTTTATTAATATATTTCATATTATGCAAAATTTCCTCAGCTGAAAAACGGAGGTTATAAAAATTTGAACTTGTTAACTGTATTTACATTGAGAGGAAGAGAGATACAAAATAAAATATAGTCAAAGAAAAGAGAAATATATATTTTGAAAAATCATTCTAGACATTGTTTTATTATTTTGCTAAAAAAAAAAAAAAAAAAAAAAAAAAAAAACTACTCTTTGAAAATCGATATTACAACAACAACAACAGAAGCTTTATTAAGATCTTTTAGCTTTATACAGGTTCTCCAATCAGAAATGTAGGATACATGCAGGAAAAACAGTAAAAGTAACTTAATGGTAATATGAAATATATATACAATAAAAATTATATAAAGAAAATCAAGCCAATAAATAGAATAGTCTGGGTAAATTGGATGAAAATAAATCTATTGTACATGGATTAACCACAGATAATCTGGAAATGAAAAATCGATATTAAACACAAAATGCGATATCACCGTAGTTTGAAAATTATACCATAAATTTTTATTTTAAACGAAAAATATAAATTTATTTTAAGGAGTAATAACGATTATATCTAACCTTAGGGATGTAGTATGATAGGATGAATTGTGAAGAGTAATGATATTCATATCGAAATACTTACACATTTACAAATATTTATATAGCTCTATAATTTCTAATATTAGAAAGAGTTGTAAAGAAAAAAAATCATGAATATAATAACACATAATATTAAATTTTAGATACATTTCGTTTACAATAAAGCATGCACAATTTATTATTACCTCCTTCTTGTTTGGAACATTCAAACAGCCTATGTCTTGCACAGTACGAATTATAACCACAGCAATACAACTGGATCTTATACTGATACTATTTTAGGTAATAAAAAGACACTATAAAATAAATAAAAATACATATTTTGGATTGAATAAAAGAGATTGCAAAAAAAGTGCCCATTGCGGAATTCTGTTGAATAGAGAGAACAAAATATGAGATGGAAACTAATGTTGAAAAAATGAACTTTTTTCTTTCAGTTAACGCCAATTTACCTGTGAGTTTACACACACTCTGTGGAAACAATAATTAATATATATATACAACAAATCCAATCCCTGGTCATGGCTGTCGGAAATCTTCAACGATTTATACCACCCTTCCACCAACACCTACTATCACAGTTATCTTATTTTATCAATTAATAAAGTTGAGATACCACATTTTGAAAAGGGAATGTAGAATTCTAAGTATAACAATACCTAATTCAAACAGGTGAACAATGGTTATAGACTTTAAGACATCAGCATTCTCTCCTATAAACATCTCTCTCTCTTAGATTTTTATTCTTTATCTTGAAAGATTATTTTTATTTGTTTACTATTATACAATAAATAAATAACAAACGAACATTTAAGTTTTTATTAATATCCCATACATATATAACAATTTAATCAAAAATCGTAAAAGTTATAATTAAATAGATTTTTTTAATATTCTATATTCACATTTATTCTAGAAATTATGTTCACTTATAGTATGGTATTCAAAGCGGCAACACATTCAATAATATTCATCTAAAGTTTATAAAATAATAAATATACAGAAAATTTCATATTTTGGCTAGAATAATTATATATATAGGAACTGTATCCACAAATAAAAGGAAAACACATTTACTCTAAACAAACACACATGCACACTTCACTTCTTAACACTGCTTTAATTTCATTTTTATTAACATGGCAAACATGGTAGATTAATATGGCGGAGATGATATAATAACATGGATGACAAGATAATTACAACATTGTATAAATATACAAAGCAGTTGAACCTCACTTGTGTAAAATACTGAGTTATATTTTTGCAATTGTCCATTTCACATCACCTGCATTTATATTCAATAAATACTACAGAGATTTTATTTATTTTTTTAACAATAGCAGAATACACGCTATATCCACAAATCGGATATTTGCGTGTGTGAAATATATACATTTGAAAGAAAAAAAAAGAAAAAGTAGTTTAAAGGGATATATACATATTTAAATATCAGAATGCAAATTGATTACATTAGTAGTCACTTATTTAGTTAAGAACATTCTGCAGAATTTGTTGAATCTTTGGTGTATGTCCTTAGTGTAGACCTGATGTTGCATATTTGTTATGGGAAGTTGATTTAGTTCCCTAAGGTCAGCGGTCAGTGGGCAGTCAGTTAATAAGTGTCTGGTGTTCTGTTCTTCGCCTCCACACGAGCATCCAGGTGATTCAGCTTTGCCAATTTTAAACAGGTATGAGTTGAAGTCGCCATGTCCAGTGAAGAATTGCACATTATAGAAGTTAGGTTCGATATAATTAGAATTTTTTGGGCCACTGAAGAAACTTTTGAAATTTTCATTGGTCGCTTCGTAGTATTCCTGTTGTTTCTGGTTTATAAAGTTAGATATTATGATTCTTTTTGCTGGGTCAACTCGGTTGTAATCCATATTTATTTTCAATATAATTGATTCAATGAAGTGTGTGAGCTTTGGTGTTCTAGCAATGATATGCGTACAATTTGACGATGTCGTATTGTTGGCTTGTATACCATGTTTGAGAATTTTATACTGTAGCGAGTTTAATTTGTCTTTGGCTTTTTTTTTTGATGGATTGGTACCATATCGTAGATCCGTATGTTATTGTATTTCTAAATAGTGTTTTGTACAATACAATTTTTCTTTTACTGTCAAGACCCCAGGCCTTCTTTGTTAGTCCTAATAGATATCTACTTGCTCTGGTTGTTTTCGTGATAATATCATTAATGTGCGGCATAAAACAAGTTTGTTCTTATTTCTGTGATTTTTGAAGGTTATTCCCAAATTTTTTACCCTATCTACCAGAATAATGGTATTGTTATTCAAATTTATTGTAAAATGTTTATTATTGAACAATTTTGTTATATTTCTCATTATGCTTTCTATTGTACTATCAAGTTCTATCAGGTTTTTATTCCAGCATATCACCGTTATATGATCTGCGTATCCGATGATTTCACTATTCGGCTCAGTATATTTGCATAGTAAATCGTTCATGATTATATTCCATATTGTGGGGGAAATAGGTCTTCGCTGCGGGAATCCTTTGCTTAGTGTTTTTTGAACTTCAATTGATGTGTATCTAATTATAAAACTATTTTAGAGGCGTAATATTCTTTTTAAAATAAAACAATTTCTACTGTCCTTATTTTTTATTTTAAAAAGAATATTACGCCTCTAAAATAGTTTTATAATTTGATAACAGATGGCGCTCTAGTACATCGTAACATGATGTGTATCTGTATCTTATTTTTCTATTATCGAAATATATATATATGACTTGAAAAGTTTAACAAAATATGCATTCACATTATCTTCATCGATTAATTTTAGCACCATTGGCCACCATGCATTATCAAATGCTCCACTGATGTCGATTGTTATAATGGCCGTAAATGCCATAGCTTTGTGGTTTAAAGCAGTTTTGACCATCTCAGTTAGCGCTGTTTTTGTTGATCGTGATTTTGTAAATCCGTGTTGACGATTGCAAACATCTTATTTTCTTCATAGTGCTTGATTATTTTATTATTAATAATTTTTTCAAAGATTTTGAAATGTTTGAGTTCAAACATAAGGGTCTGTAGCTCTTATAATCGCAGTAATCAGCTTTACCTGGATTAGGGATAACCAACACTTTTGCTTTCTTCCACTCATTTGGGAAGTAGCTCATATTCAAACCCTTCTGAAACAGCTTAGTCAAGAGCGGAGCGATAAAGTGTTTAGTATGCAATATCATATTGTTAGATATATAGTCAGTTCCAGGAGATTTGCTTGGGTTTAATTTATCAATTATATCATTTATTTCCTTCATACTACAGAGATAATATTTTCAATAATCCAGTATAATGATACATCATCATAACAAAATACAGTAGAACCTCGCTTTAGCGGACACTTCTCTACAAAGGACAGTTTTCATTTGCAAATTTACAATTTTTACAATTTAGCAACTCATAGTAAAGGACACTTCTCTCTAAAGACACTTTGGATCTGCAATTAGATGTCCTTATAGGGAGGTTCTACTGTACTGAGAGAAAAATAAAAACATTGAAAGAGAATGAATGTTCTATTAAAGTTTACCAAAGTGGGGGGAAATATACTGATAGGAATATATTGATAATTTACAGTACTGGACTGACAGTATTCTTCCTGTGGTTACAGGACTAAAAGGAGAGGACGCAAACAGGGCATACACACCCCACCTGCCACACCTCCACCCACACCCCTCACCCCCGGCTCCACATTTCCATATTTTAACGCCATCGACACTAAGTTTGATGAGCCGGGGTTCCTCCATTGTAGGGTATACATCCCAGAACCCATTTGGGGGGGCTCACTTGACAACATCCTGCACACTGACATGCGCCGTCCAACATTTTCTAGGCACACGTCAGAACATTTCTGGGTTGAGACAGAAGTCCGCTGGCCCTTGCTCAACAGAGATGTTGAGTTTGGGTCATCGGGCTCTGTCCCCTCCCTTCTGTAGGGCCTCACTATCACAGCGTTAGGTCCAACAGCACAGTACAACATTCGCTCACATAACATGCGCGGGACTTCCATCTTACCCGCACATCAACACACCCTAGTCTTCATGGAGCACCACCACGTCCTTTGGGCAGGTAAGCTATCTTATTTTTTCTTTCTTAACAATAATCTTCATTATAATTTTAATTGTCAAATCTATTAAGAACCAATTAAAAGAACGATTTCTGAATAGGCCCTAATTTTTACTGATATTTACGATAGAACTTGTATTCTGTTGAGAGAAGTGCTAAATCCGGATCTCTCCCTATTTTCATATTTAAAAAATTATATTTTAGATTTTCTTAAATAATAGAATATTTTATAATATTCATATTCAAATTTAATATTACTATTCAAAATTTTATCACAAATTTTTAAAATATTCTGTTATAGTTATCCATAATGTGATTATTCTTAATGAATAGTTTAATCTGTACTATTTAACAAGATAATGTTACGTTTTAAATGTATCAAAAAGGTATAAATAGATAATATTAATTTGAAGAAAAATTCACAGAAAAACTAGTGTTAAGATAGATTTTGTAATGCAGCTAGGGGAGTGAGCGAATGTCGTCTGAGCAACGACGTAACCTATTACCAACCAAGTGGCGCCACAACGTGGGGCCTGCAGGCGAAGATTTGGGGGGTCTTCGTCTGTACTATCTGACGGGACTTGTGAGCCCACTTGCTGAGGAATATTTCAATGTGTAAGTACATCTACATTTTTGAATGACAATTTGTTTCTCTGCCATGACAATTATTTAGACCTATATCAGACACCAAAGATCTCTAAGTAACCTTCATAGGCTAACACAACATGGACATAAGTCAAAACCCTAATTTAGAAGAATAAAAATTTTATTATAGAGAAATATAGTATCTGTTTAATTTAGTTAGAATATTTATGTTTATATAAAGGTTTAATATAATTTTTCTATGATTGTGTAAATATTCATTGAATTTATCATCATCACCTTTTTTGTTTACAAAAAATGTTATATGAAAAATAAGGTAATGTAATAAAACGAAATGGTTGCCCTCATGTTAAATGATCCAATGTTTTAATAATATAAGGTTTATGTTGTAAGAAAATTATACATTGAGAAGAATTATACATTGGTCTACTCGAGCCGGTTGAACGTAAGTAAAAGTCAAGTTGAAATTCATCGAAAAAAAAGGGCAACTTATAAGTATTTTGTAACCATATATTTCAACTAAAAGTATTTGGGAAGAGAATTTAATAGCAATTATGGATGTAGAAACTTTAATTAAAAAATTAAAAAGGATAAAAAAAACTATAAAAGGCATAGAGGAAAATATCGAATCCATTGTGTCTATGGTAGATATTAATGCAACGAAATGCAAACTAGATTATGCAAATAATGATTTGATGAAAATGAGGGATGTTTTCTTGCAGCAACTTGAGGATGATGATTTGAATGACGAAGTGGAAATTTGTATAGATAAGTGTATAAGATTAAAGTGTGAATTAGAATTAAAGCATAATGGGCAAGAACCATCTGAAAAAAGAGAAGTTAATTTACATGTTAAAATGCCTAAACTTGAGTTGCCAACTTTCAATGGCAGATTAGAATCATGGCTTTCATTTAAAGATCTATTTTTTTCTGCAATTGGTTCTAACTCACAAATACCTGATATTGAAAAGTTACAATATTTGAAAGGCCAACTGAGAGGCGAAGCCCTAAGACTGGTCAATGCATTTCCAATTACAGCCGATAATTATGTTGAGGTTTGGCAAACTTTATTAACAAGATATGATAACCCAAAGGATCTAATTTTCACCCAAATAGATAATGCATTAAGATTACCAAAATTAGCCGATGACAACCATAATTCAATGTTTAAACTTCTAGATAGCTGCAACGAAATAATAAGAACAGTGAAGGTATTGGGTTACCAAATCGATAGTTTATCTGAGGTATTTTTCGTCAAGATCATACAAGATAAGCTTGATAAAACCACAAGAAAACAATGGGAATTGCAGAACAACCCAAGAGTTGTGCCTTTAATTAAGGATTTAATGGAATTTTTGGAAATTCACGCAAAAAGCTTGCAGAATTTACCAAATAAAGATTCAAATGTGGAGAAACATTCAATGAAAAAGGAATTACAAAAGGTGAATGTTTATAATTCATATATGATAAAATGTCTTAAATGTGAAGGTGCACATGCTCTTTCAAGCTGTAATTTATTTTCTAAATTACCTGAGTCAGAGAGAGTGAATTTTGTTAGTTCGGCTAAATTGTGTTTCAGATGTTTAAAGCCAAACCATTTAGCAAAGAATTGTTATTGCATAAACATTTGTCAAATTTGCAAGAAAAGACACCACACTTTGATTCACCAAGAAACCAAGGTTCAAGAAGTTGATGAAGGGAAATTTTAGTGTGGAAAAGACATCAAAAATACAACTTGTCTTTTAAGTAATGAGAAATATTTTTCAAATGTCATGCTTACAACCGCTAGGATTAAAATCAAGGATAACAATGGTGTGCCTCAGACATGTAGAGCCTTGATAGACTCAGGGTCTCAGGCGAACTTTATATCAGGACAATGTAGAAAAAGACTAGGACTTGAATATGTTACCTTAAACTCGCAAATATCGGGAATTTCGGGACATTTTGCGAGTCACTCTTATGGAGTTGTGGAGTTTGAATTTACGCCACATTTCAAATCAGATGAACTTTTCAAGGTGAACGCCTTGGTGTTGGATAGGTTGACAAATAATTTGCCAACTCTTACATGTCCAAGGTCAAACTTGGCGCATCTCAAAACCATGCCTCTGGCTGATCCAGATTATAATATTTCTGCGCCCATCGACATATTAATTTGTGCTGAGTTAGCTATGACCCTGTTCACTGGCGAGTCCGTTATCGGCGATGAAGAACAACTAACTGCTACTTCTCCTAAATTAGGATGGCTCCTTTCTGGAAGAGTTTCCTCTAAGGGTAGTAGGAGAAGTATTAGGAATATCATTCAGTCACATCATGCATGCCTGGAAACCCAAAATATGGTCGAAACATTTTGGAAATTGGAATCCATTCCTGATGTGACTTCTATATCTAAGGATGAAAATGAAATTGAAATCCATTTTGTAGAAACACATGGAATGGATTCCACAGGCAGATATGTTGTACAACTGCCATTTCGGAATGACTGCCAATTAGGAGATTCAAGATCCAATGCGATCATAAGACTTTGTTCTTTGAAAATATATTTGATTGCACGACCTGAAGTTTATGACCATTATAGAAGCTTCATTAAGGAATATCTTGAATTGGGACATATGAGCTTAGTACCAAAGGAAGATATCATTAAGGGAAGGTACTATCTGCCTCATCATCCTGTAATAAAGGAAAAAAGTTGCACCACCAAATTGCGAGTAGTATTTGATGCATCAGCAAAGACTGATTCAGGTTTGTCCTTGAATGATGCTTTAATTCCAGGGCCCAAAATTCAAAAGGATTTGATTCACATCATTCTGAGATTCAGAATTCATCCTGTTGCTATAAATGCTGATTTCGCCAAGATGTATAGGCAAATTAGAATATCACAAGAAGACTCGGAATTCCAAAGAATTGTATGGCGGAATGATCATCATGATAAAATAAAGGACTATCGGCTAGAAACTGTCACTTATGGGACTAGTTGTGCACCATTTTTGGCCACTCGTATCATAAAACAGTTGGCTTTGGATGAGCAGAGTAAGTTTCCAAAAGCTAGCAAAATAGCATTGACAGATTTTTATGTTGATGATCTAGTAACTGGAACTTTTTCAGTAGATGAAGGCAAGAATTTGGTGCAAGAACTCTATGGTTTACTAAGTGCAGGAGGCTTCGAACTTCGTAAGTGGACATCCAATGTTCCTGATGTTCTGTCACTTTTACCAAATCATTTAAGATCCACCAACACAAATATTGGCTTTGAGGAATCAAAGGAATTTGTCAACGTTTTAGGCCTTCAATGACAACCACGAAGTGATGGTTTCACATTTAAGGGAATAGCTCTGCCAGTGAACTCTATGACAAAACGAGGAATACTATCACAGGTTGCTAAAATATTTGATCCACTGGGTTGGATCTCACCATTTACGACCACTATTAAACTGATTTAGCAAGAACTTTGGAAGACTGGTTTGGAATGGGATGACCCAATTCCAGAGGAACTAAGAAGGAAGCTGACTTTGATAAACCAGGATCTTCCATCGCTAGAGCACATTCAGATCCCAAGATGCGTGGTACCAGGTAATTATATGAAGGTAGAATTTCATGTATTTTGTGATGCATCACAGAAGGCATATATGCTGCATCTCTGTATCTAAAGGTGATCCTCTCAAACACAAGCGCTAAGACATTTCTCTTAGTGGCAAAAAAAAAAAAAGAGTCGCACCTATGAAGGTGGTTTCACTTCCAAAGTTAGAATTATGTTCTGCTCTACTTTTGGCAAGATTAGTGAAAACTGTATATGATAACCTTCCTCTTACCATCAATGGAATTTATTTATGGTCTGATTCTACTATAGCCTTATGCTGGATCAATTCCGAGCCGTGCCGATGGAAGACATTTGTGGCAAATCGAGTTGCTGAGATACACCGGCTTGTCTCCGGGGTTTGGTGCCATGTTGATGGAAGGCAGAATCCCGCAGACTGTGCATCACGAGGAATATTTCCATCCGACTTAGTAGAACATCCACTATGGTGGAATGGGCCACCATGGCTAATTGAACCTGCCCTTGAAATTAAGAAATTCATTAATAGCTCCAAGGAAGAATTTAAAGAAGAAGAAAAAAATCAAGACGTATTTTGGTACAATTGAGTGTGAAATTCCATCCATTGTGATAAACTGCTCATCATTAACCAAACTGAAATGTATCATAGCTTGGTGCTTAAGATTTGTCAACAACAGTCGAATGCCTTCACATTCAAGGAACAGGGAGCCCTTAACATTAAGAGAGTTGAATGATGCCCTGTTGACAGTTGTTAAGTGTGTTCAATCTATTGAATTTTCCAAAGAAAAGCATTGGCCTGTTAAGCAACAAGCCAATCCCGAATAAGAGTATAATATACAATCTATGTCCCTTTTTGGATCAAGGGGAATCATTAGAGTTGGCGGGCGATTAAAAAATGTAAATGTTTATGGTGATCGGATTAATCAAGTTTTACTTCCAAGATCACATCATCTTACCACTCTTATTGTAAACAATGTTCATGTCCATAATCTTCACTCATCAACTCAAGCTACGCTTGCAGCAATAAGAAATATATTCTGGATACCTTCTGGAAGAAATGTTGTACGGAAAACTTTAAGAACATGCATGAAATGCGCTAGATTTCGTAAAGAAGCTACTTTTCAATTAATGGGAAATCTACCTTTTGCAAGGATCAACAGATCAAGGCCGTTTTTGGTAACTGGAATAAATTTTGCAGGACCTTTTCTGATTAAACGGAACATGGGACGTAAAACTTCAACCATGAATGCTTACGTTGCCTTGTTCATATGTTTCAGCACTCGGGCCATTCATCTAGAATTAATTAGTAGTCTGACCACAGATGCTCTCATATCCACAATAAGAAGGTTCATTGCTCGAAGAGGTAAACCAGCAACAATTCATAGTGACAACGCCACTAATTTTGTTGGTGCGCATAAGATTATTGGGAAATTATGTCACAATGCCAGTAAAGTTCTTACGAATTCAGAGGGAATTCAGTGGTAATTTATTCCACCATCAGCTCCACATTTTGGTGGACTTTGGGAAGCCGGAGTTAAGTCCATGAAATATAATCTTAGAAGAAAAAAAAATGGGCAGTGCCTTGCTGAATTTTGAAGAACTAACAACATTGTTAACACAAATTGAAGCTTGCCTGAATTCGAGACCTCTTTGTCCTCTTTCTGAGGACCCTGAAGATCTACAGGCATTGACTCCTGGTCACTTCCTAATAGGTGGTTCTTTAGCAGCGCTTCCCGAAGAAGATGACATCATAGCAATGAGTTTGCCAAATAGATGGCAATTAATTCAAAAATCAATGAATCATTTTTGGACAAGATGGTCCCAAGAATATGTGTCACAACTTCAACAAAGATCCAAATGGTGTAAGCCCCAACCCAACATTAAGGAAGGATCCCTGGTGTTGATAAAGAATGAACAACAACCTCCACTAGCATGGAAGATTGGAAGAATTTCAAAGGTGTTTCCAGGAGATGACGCTAGAATCAGAGTGGTAGAAGTCAAGCCTGCTAATGGGACTTACAGAAGACCTATTGTAAAATTATGTTTGTTACCTATATAATGTTTTTTGATGGTCCCCCATCAAGTTGGTGGCGGGAGAATGTTTAATTTAGTTAGAATATTTATGTTTATATAAAGGTTTAATATAATTTTTCTATGATTGTGTAAATATTCATTGAATTTATCATCATCACCTTTTTTGTTTACAAAAATGTTATATGAAAAATAAAGTAATGTAATAAAACGAAATGGTTGCCCTCATGTTAACTGACCCAATGTTTTAATAATCTAAGGTTTATGCTGTAAGAAAATTATACATTGAGAAGAATTATACAGTATCAAAACCAGAAAGGCTATACTTAGAAACTCGTATATCATCTAAATTCAAAATTATAAATATAAAAATGATCTGCTCCTACAATTTGTAAATATAATAAAATAATATCAGCTTTAAGAGTGAATTTTACCTAGCCTTGCAATGATTGTATCACGGGTCTAGTCTAGTTTTTATCTATCTCTCTTATTACATTTTTTTTTTAAATAGGAACGTATAGGAGCGTTCTCTAAACATTCAAAGACTTTATTTATTTTATTCAAAGGCAATTAGAATATTTAAGAAATTTGTGTTTCACCGAAGTTCTACACATGTCTCATCTAGATTCAAAATCTTGCTATTGTTGTACTTTCACTAGTCTTGCAATGATTTTATCATGGATCTAGTCTTGTTTTTAGCTATCTCTCTCCTTATGACCGTATAGGAATTCTCCATTCTCAAAGGATTTGTTCATTTTATTTATTTTATTCAAAGGCAATTTAAGAGATTTTTGCCCCATTACAATTGCAATTATTTTATTTCCAAAGCATTATATCCCGCAAGGGATACTTGCACCAAACAAGGAGAAAAGTTTTTCTACATAAGTTTTTTACATTATTCAACGCATGAGAACATTAGAGATCCAAATTTTGTAGAAAGTTTAGAATGTATATACAAAATGAATTCACCCATCGAAGTGCTACACAAATTTCTAAGTTCAAATTTGTTTGTTGTTTTCTTTGTTTCCTCTGTAATAGGCGCAAATATTTCAATATTACGCCTGGTTGATTAAAAAATAGACAAAGTACTTGACAAATCTCATCTGGACTGAAAATCTTATTATTGTTGTATTTTGTTATGTGATAAAGAAATTAATGAGAAAGTAATGTAATATTTTATTAAGATATAAAAGTTAAAATTTCACACAAATAAATTTACCGGCAATGCGTTTCTTTTAAATATCATCAAATATTATCTCTACAGACCTTACTGCAATGATATGAGTTATTGAATGAGAGGGCTTGGCTCATCAGTAGTGAACCCTCTCAGCGGTTTCGCAAAATTAATCTCTAGACCGCTCTACTATTGTATTGGACTGGTTTTGTTATATACCCTGCATTTTCTATGGAAGGTAGCTTAGGGGTTTTTAGTGAACTATGGACATAAGCTTTTAGGTCTGTAGAGGTACATACATATAATTTCAAGGTATTGCATCGAGCAAAGCTCTTCCGCAAAATATGTTTTCATAACCAATATATATTAGTGCTGAGAGGGTTCACTACTGATGAGCCAAGCCCTCTCATTCAATAACTCATATCATTGCAGTAAGGTCTGTAGAGATAATATTTAATGATATTTAAAAGAAACGCATTGCCAGTAAATTTATTTGTGTAAAATTTAACGATAGATGGCAATGAAATTTAATTTACTAATATACACTGCGTGACATTGAAAATGGAACACCAAGAAATAGTGGTCAAAAATTATGCAAATTTCAGGGTAGACGCGCCTAACCGAGTTATGCAAATGATGTAAAATGCGCAGCTCTCGTGCGCACATGGAGTAAGATATAAGGGAAGGAACTTGCAGAAAGGACAGTATTCGTGTCGTTATTTCTTCAAGGAAAATCATTGTAGAAATTTTGTTCTTGTGTCAAAAGACACGTGTAATAACAGAGAATGCCAGGTCATCGTAAACGGAGGCAGTTCAAGCAGACAGACGCTTTTACGAGGGGAATGGTGATCGGACTGAAAAGGGCAGGTTGGTCCATACGTCAAATCGCAGCTGATACACACCTTGATACGTCCACGGTGCACCGACTGTGGAGAAGATGGTTGGAAC
Organism: Cordylochernes scorpioides; assembly: GCA_030710605.1. Classification (NCBI taxonomy): domain Eukaryota; kingdom Metazoa; phylum Arthropoda; class Arachnida; order Pseudoscorpiones; family Chernetidae; genus Cordylochernes; species Cordylochernes scorpioides. The sequence goes on from CP092865.1 coordinate 85,218,605, forward strand.
AAGGAAATGTGGCAATTTATAGGAATGCCGGTGCAACCAGAGTGACGTCAGCACGTGTGGATCGGCGTATCCTTCGACAAGCAGTGGCGGCCCCACAAGCCACTTGTACCGCCATCCTGCAACATGTGCAAGACACCCTAGATCATTCCATCTCGACCAGAACTATTTCCCGTCGATTGGTTGCTAATGGCTTGCACTCATGCCGTCCGCTAAGAAGACTGCCATTGACCCCACCGAATAGGCGCCAACGTTTGGAATGGTGCCGGGCTAGATCGACGTGGATGACGGAATGGCACAGGGTCGTGTTCTCAGATGAGTCGCGTTTCTGCTTGTCCAGTGATAGTCGCCGTGTACGCGTGTGGCGTCGACGTGGAGAAAGGTCCAATCCGGCAGCAATTGTGGAACGCCCCACCGTGCGACAACGTGGAATCATGGTTTGGGGCGCAATCGCGTATGATTCCAGGTCAACTTTACTTCGTATTCAGGGCACTATGACGGCCCAACGATACGTTGATGATGTGCTGCGACCGGTGACACTCCCCTACCTTCAGGGGGTACCCAATGCCCTTTATCAGCAGGATAACGCCCGACCGCACACTGCTCGCATTAGCCAACAAGCTCTGCAAGAAGTACAGATGCTTCCCTGGCCACCGTACTCTCCTGATCTCTCACCAATCGAGCACGTCTGGGACATCATTGGACGCCGTTTTCATGCCTTGCCACAGCCGCGTTCAGAAGACGAACTGTGGCAAATGGTTGAGAGGGAATGGAGAGCCATCCCTCAGGACGCCATCCGTACTCTGATTGACTCTCTACCTAGACGTGTTGCTGCGTGCATCGCCGTCCGCAGTGGTCCTACTTGCTACTAAGCCGACGCCGTTCTCGCTCTGTATTATGACTATCATTTTGAAATAATGATCACTTATTGTTCGTCCCTGTCTCTCTCTGTCTGCCGAGTTTCATCACTTTCTGGCCACTATTTCTTGGTGTTCCATTTTCAATGTCACGCAGTGTATATTGGTTATGAAAACATATTTTGCCGAAGAGCTGTGCTCGATGCAATACCTTAAAATTATATGTATGTACCTCTACAGACCTAAAAGCTTATGTCCATAGTTCACTAAACACCCCTAAGCTGCCTTCCATTGAAAATGCAGGGTAAATAACAAAACCAGTCCAATACAATAGTAGAGCGGTCTAGAGATTAATTTGGCGAAACGCTGAGAGGGTTCACTACTGAAGAGCAAAGTCCTCTCATTCAATAACTCATATCATTGCAGTAAGGTCTGTAGGGATAATATTTGATGATATTTAAAAAAGACGCATTGCCAGTAAATTTATTTGTGTAAAATTTTAACGATAAATGGCAATAAAATTTAATTTACTAATATATATTGGTTATGAAAACATATTTTGCCGAAGAGCTTTGCTCGATGCAATACCTTAAAATTATATGTATGCACCTCTACAGACCTAAAAGCTTATGTCCATAGTTCACTAAACACCCCTAAGCTGCCTTCCATAGAAAATGCAGGGTATATAACAAAACCAGTCCAATACAATAGTAGAGCGGTCTAGAGATTAATTTGGCGAAACCGCTGAGAGGATTCACTACTGATGAGCCAAGCTCTCTCATTCAATAACTCATATCATTGCAGTAAGGTCTGTAGAGATAATATTTGATGATATTTAAAATAAACGAATTGCCAGTAAATTTATTTGTGTAAAATTTTAACGATATAGATGGCAATAAAATTTAATTTACTAAGATATAAAAGTCTAAATTCGAAAAATTTCATAAATACATTTATTTCTCTAACTACAGGGTCGTGTTTTCAGATGAGTCGCGTTTCTGCTTGTCCAGTGATAGTCGCCGTGTACGCGTGTGGCGTCGACGTGGAGAAAGGTCCAATACGGCAGCAATTGTGGAACGCCCCACCGTGCGACAACGTGGAATCATGGTTTGGGGCGCAATCGCGTATGATTCCAGGTCAACTTTACTTCGTATTCAGGGCACTATGACGGCCCAACGATACGTTGATGATGTGCTGCGACCGGTGACACTCCCCTACCTTCAGGGGGTACCCAATGCCCTTTATCAGCAGGATAACGCCCGACCGCACACTGCTCGCATTAGCCAACAAGCTCTGCAAGAAGTACAGATGCTTCCCTGGCCACCGTACTCTCCTGATCTCTCACCAATCGAGCACGTCTGGGACATCATTGGACGCCGTTTTCATGCCTTGCCACAGCCGCGTTCAGAAGACGAACTGTGGCAAATGGTTGAGAGGGAATGGAGAGCCATCCCTCAGGACGCCATCCGTACTCTGATTGACTCTCTACCTAGACGTGTTGCTGCGTGCATCGCCGTCCGCAGTGGTCCTACTTGCTACTAAGCCGACGCCGTTCTCGCTCTGTATTATGACTATCATTTTGAAATAATGATCACTTATTGTTCGTCCCTGTCTCTCTCTGTCTGCCGAGTTTCATCACTTTCTGGCCACTATTTCTTGGTGTTCCATTTTCAATGTCACGCAGTGTATATTGGTTATGAAAACATATTTTGCCGAAGAGCTGTGCTCGATGCAATACCTTAAAATTATATGTATGTACCTCTACAGACCTAAAAGCTTATGTCCATAGTTCACTAAACACCCCTAAGCTGCCTTCCATTGAAAATGCAGGGTAAATAACAAAACCAGTCCAATACAATAGTAGAGCGGTCTAGAGATTAATTTGGCGAAACGCTGAGAGGGTTCACTACTGAAGAGCAAAGTCCTCTCATTCAATAACTCATATCATTGCAGTAAGGTCTGTAGGGATAATATTTGATGATATTTAAAAAAGACGCATTGCCAGTAAATTTATTTGTGTAAAATTTTAACGATAAATGGCAATAAAATTTAATTTACTAATATATATTGGTTATGAAAACATATTTTGCCGAAGAGCTTTGCTCGATGCAATACCTTAAAATTATATGTATGCACCTCTACAGACCTAAAAGCTTATGTCCATAGTTCACTAAACACCCCTAAGCTGCCTTCCATAGAAAATGCAGGGTATATAACAAAACCAGTCCAATACAATAGTAGAGCGGTCTAGAGATTAATTTGGCGAAACCGCTGAGAGGATTCACTACTGATGAGCCAAGCTCTCTCATTCAATAACTCATATCATTGCAGTAAGGTCTGTAGAGATAATATTTGATGATATTTAAAATAAACGAATTGCCAGTAAATTTATTTGTGTAAAATTTTAACGATATAGATGGCAATAAAATTTAATTTACTAAGATATAAAAGTCTAAATTCGAAAAATTTCATAAATACATTTATTTCTCTAACTACAGGGTCGTGTTTTCAGATGAGTCGCGTTTCTGCTTGTCCAGTGATAGTCGCCGTGTACGCGTGTGGCGTCGACGTGGAGAAAGGTCCAATACGGCAGCAATTGTGGAACGCCCCACCGTGCGACAACGTGGAATCATGGTTTGGGGCGCAATCGCGTATGATTCCAGGTCAACTTTACTTCGTATTCAGGGCACTATGACGACCCAACGATACGTTGATGATGTGCTGCGACCGGTGACACTCCCCTACCTTCAGGGGGTACCCAATGCCCTTTATCAGCAGGATAACGCCCGACCGCACACTGCTCGCATTAGCCAACAAGCTCTGCAAGAAGTACAGATGCTTCCCTGGCCACCGTACTCTCCTGATCTCTCACCAATCGAGCACGTCTGGGACATCATTGGACGCCGTTTGCATGCCTTGCCACAGCCGCGTTCAGAAGACGAACTGTGGCAAATGGTTGAGAGGGAATGGAGAGCCATCCCTCAGGACGCCATCCGTACTCTGATTGACTCTCTACCTAGACGTGTTGCTGCGTGCATCGCCGTCCGCAGTGGTCCTACTTGCTACTAAGCCGACGCCGTTCTCGCTCTGTATTATGACTATCATTTTGAAATAAAGATCACTTATTGTTCGTCCCTGTCTCTCTCTGTCTGCCGAGTTTCATCACTTTCTGGCCACTATTTCTTGGTGTTCCATTTTCAATGTCACGCAGTGTATATTGGTTATGAAAACATATTTTGCCGAAGAGCTGTGCTCGATGCAATACCTTAAAATTATATGTATGTACCTCTACAGACCTAAAAGCTTATGTCCATAGTTCACTAAACACCCCTAAGCTGCCTTCCATTGAAAATGCAGGGTAAATAACAAAACCAGTCCAATACAATAGTAGAGCGGTCTAGAGATTAATTTGGCGAAACGCTGAGAGGGTTCACTACTGAAGAGCAAAGTCCTCTCATTCAATAACTCATATCATTGCAGTAAGGTCTGTAGGGATAATATTTGATGATATTTAAAAAAGACGCATTGCCAGTAAATTTATTTGTGTAAAATTTTAACGATAAATGGCAATAAAATTTAATTTACTAATATATATTGGTTATGAAAACATATTTTGCCGAAGAGCTTTGCTCGATGCAATACCTTAAAATTATATGTATGCACCTCTACAGACCTAAAAGCTTATGTCCATAGTTCACTAAACACCCCTAAGCTGCCTTCCATAGAAAATGCAGGGTATATAACAAAACCAGTCCAATACAATAGTAGAGCGGTCTAGAGATTAATTTGGCGAAACCGCTGAGAGGATTCACTACTGATGAGCCAAGCTCTCTCATTCAATAACTCATATCATTGCAGTAAGGTCTGTAGAGATAATATTTGATGATATTTAAAATAAACGAATTGCCAGTAAATTTATTTGTGTAAAATTTTAACGATATAGATGGCAATAAAATTTAATTTACTAAGATATAAAAGTCTAAATTCGAAAAATTTCATAAATACATTTATTTCTCTAACTATTTTGTTATTTCATTTTCTCTATAATACTTAATTTTTTTATTACATATTTGTTAGCATCGTCTCAGAATGTGCTTAGCCCCCATATTTAATATTTTAAATGTTTTAGAAAGGTGAACTATTAACATTGGTTACAGGCTTTGGCCTTCATCAGTATAGGCATATATATACGCTCATGAACAGAACTTAAGGAAGTTATACCTTTTAGCATGTATTTCGAGATTCAGACAATAACTATTGAAGATATTTGATACGCAGTCACCTTTATTGAAGACACATGAGATAACTAGGTGTAAAAAATTGCCTCCAAAAAAGTAGACGACCAGCAACATTAAAGACTTTCCACTTTCTTAAGTTTTATCCATGAGTATATATGAGACACGAACAGAATTTTAAATTGCAACGTTTTTGGGTGTTTCCTCCGAAAATACTTACCTATATGTGTATACCAAAAGTTTCCATTTTTAAGATATTATCAATGATAATAAAATTATTATCAAGCTTATAAAATTTCATAGAGCATGTTTCTGGTTTATAGTTTTCTTTTTCTTTCGTTTAATGAACTAATAGTTTTTTTAATTAATGCACCATGTTTAAATTACTTTATTTGTTTAAAATACAACATAAGGTTGCGGTAGGATATGGTATTCATGTACTGAAAAAGGCATTTCTCTCCTGTTAAAAACATCATCTCGTAGGATGTTATAAAATCGAAACTTCGATTTTACTGATGAGGGTCATAGTTCGAAACCATGTATACAGTAGAACTACGTCTCTGTAAAGGAAAACACCTAGTTACAGAGCCAAAGTGTCCTTTAGGGAGAGGAGTCCTCTTACAGGAGAGTTGCTAAATAGTGAAAATAGTAATTTTGCAAATGAACACTGTCCGTTGTGGAGAGGTGTCCTCTAGCGGGGTGTCCGCTAAAGGGAGGTTCTACTGTCTATAGATTGGCTTTTGTTTTAATTTGCATAAACTGGTGTTGTGGTTTATTCTTTATCACCACTCTAACGTTCTGTACCTGGGTGAAGAACCAAAAGGCTTTGTTTTTATTTTTTTTTATTTCAAACGATAGAGGTGACTCTTTTTGTACATGTTTATTAGTAGTTCTTTATTTATATTTCAAGAAGCTTATGTTAGATTTTGTAATGCAGGAGAAGTCGTCTGGGGAGGAGCGACTTTTCTTACATTTACTGACACCAACCGCACCTTGAGGTAAGACCTTGGTGTACAGATTGTCTTAGGGCTTAATTTGCATAAATTGGTATTTTGGATCATTTTTATCACTACATTAACGTCTAATGCTGGGGTGATAAACCAAAATGATTTGTTTTTAATGCATTTTTAACGAGAGGAGTGTCATTTTCGGTACATGTTTATAAACATTTATTGATGTAGTGATATTTTAAAAAATTTCATAATTCAAACAACAAGAAACTTAAGCTAGAATTTTAATGCAGGAGGGGCAAGGAGTCGTCTGGGCAGCGGCGAACTTTCTATCCATCTACTGACACCAACCACATCATTAGGTAAGACCGAAAACCATGGTATAAAGATTTTGGCTTAATTTGCATAAACGCGTATATTTTGGAACATTTTTATCACTATCTTAACGTCCTATGCTGAAGTGATGAACCAAATTGCTTTGATGTTTTTTTAACGAAAGAGGTGACTCTTTTGGGGTATATGTGTATAAGTATTTATTGAATTATAGTAATAGTTTGAAACTGAATTTTCTAATCCAAATCTTGAGAAGTTTAAGTTAGTTTGTGTAATGCAGAAGGAGTCGTCTGGGGAGGAGCGACCCTTCTCACCATCTACTGACAACAACCGCACCAGGAGGTAAGACCTTGCTTGGTATATAGCTTGGCTTTTGTCTTAATTTGCATAAACTGGTGTTGTAGATTATTTTTCTCACTATCTTAACCTCCTATGATTGAGTGATGAACTAAAATTATTTGTGTTTAATGTTTTTTAACGGTAGAGATGTCATTTTTGGTACATGTTTAGAAATATTGCTTGATTTAGTGATATTTGAAAAATTGAATTTTATAATTTAAATCTCAATAAACTTAAGTTAGATTTTTTAATGCAGGAGAAGTCGTCTGGGGAGGAGCGACTTTTCTCACATTTACTGACACAACCGCACCTTGAGGTAAGACCTTGGTATACAGATTGGCTTCGGGTTTAATTTGCATAAACTGGTGTTGTGGATCATTTTTGAACATAACTTTAACGTCCTATGATAGAGTGAAGAACCAAAATGATTTGTTTTTAATGTTTTTTAACGGTAGAGATGTCATTTTTGGTACATGTTCAAATCATTGCTTGATTTAGTGATATTTGAAAAATTGAATTTTATAATTTATATCTCAAGAAGTTTAAGTTAGGTTTTGTAATGCAGGAGGAGTCGTCTGGGGAGGAGCGACTTTTCTCACCATCTACTGATACCAACCGCACCATGAGGTAAGACCGTGGTTTACAGATTAGCCTAGGAATTAATTTGCATAAACTGGTGTTGTGGACTATTTTTTAATCATAACTTTAACGGCTTATGCTGGAGTGATGAACCAAAATTATTTGTTTTTCTAGCGTTAGAGATGACTCCCTCTTTCTCTTTTGATTCCTATTTATAAACCTTTATTGATTTACTGATACTTGAAAAACTGAATTTTATAATTCTAATCTCAATTGGTTTGAAATAGATTTTGTAATAGGAGTCGTCTGGGCAGCGGCACTCACCATCCTACTAGCATCGCACTGTGAGGCAAGACTGGCGGAGATTGGGACGTCTTCATCAGCAATGCCTTCAAATCATCTTACCAAACATAAGATCATCTTTACTTGATCCCGACCTTTTGCTTATACGTCGAGACAATAGTGTCGAGAAGACATCTTTTCGGATATCAAAATCTGAGTATTTAATATTGAAGCATCTTCAAGATATTAAAATCAAATTAAACTCAAATGACTTTTAATATGACAAATCAACGTTTTAAGCATTGTAGATGCCTTTAGAAAAATCTGGAAATGAGTCTTTTGCTTCTTTCAAGAAACAATATAATGATATTTATATTTTGATGTATTTTTTCATCAAGAGCGTGGACATTCAATTTGCCGCACCTTTCAAGCCATCAAGTATGATCGTTGCTAAATCATTGATTGGAAAATGCCGTCAGCAGATATTCACATCTGTGAGTCTTAATACACAAGTGAATATATTTGCATCTAGTTGCTCACTCAAGATGATCAATGCAACGGTGAATCTTCAAAATGTATCAAATGATTCTTTGTCAAGAACCAGCGATATTCTGTTTATCAATATAATAAAAATGTTTAATCATCCATATTCAATACTTGGGTATTCTTCTCTCAACGTGGGAATCATGCATAAATGATATCATGATGACAAAACGTGGCTCAATAGCTGCCCTTTAAACTCAATTTGTAATCGATTGAAGCATTCTAGTGGAAGCTTGTCTGTGACATCAAAGAATGAAATGTTTTCTATTTAAAGAAAAAAATTGCAGAATATATACAAAATGTTAACGCGGAAGACATGGAGAAAGCTCAAAATTATGGCGTGGTTTGATATTTGCAATATTTTCTTTCAAAGCATTTCAAAACTGGAATGAGCGTATGAAATTCACAACTGATCAATTTTCACTTCTTGAAGATATCCAAGAATCTTTCAATTGCATCAAATTACTATCAAATATATCAGTTTTATCGAATGCCAAATAATTCAAATTGGAGAAATCCCATCTAAAGCGATTATAGCTTTAATATCTATCGTTATTGTTTAGTAATAATATACCAGCTATCTAAATGTGATTTGCTTCAAATGACTTCACTCGAGTAAATTTAGTTATGGATTTCAACAGTTGAATGATGCCAAATTTGAGACTTTCTCAAGCATTGCCAGAAATGATATCCGCACGCGTCTCGTGAAAATCAACACGATTTCTTAGGAAGATATTCAACACTTTTCAAAAGCTAAAATCTCAACTGAATGGGTTAAATTGCTAATTTAATATTTTATTCTTCCAAACCAGAGATTTAACTATCCCAATATTTGAAATTTGCAGCTTCTATATCTGTGAAGATATACTGTGAAGATCATAATCCATTAAACTCTTTTTGACGATGAAAAAATACCCACTTTATAGATTTTTAAAAACTTTTGGCACAGTTTGAAACACTATTTCATACTTTCAAACTTTGATAATCAGAAATATTTCAAGCCTCAAAATAAGTGAAAATATCAGGATATTCTGTAAAGTTCGCAAATACGAAACTTCCGATTGAATCTCATGTTCAAGAAGATTATGTAAAGGACATAGAAACCTGACTATCCTTTGTACTTCCCCATCAGCTGCCCACAATGCTATTGAATGCTATGTTCACAGCATCTTTTAATTCCCCCCATCAGCTGCCCACAATGCTATTGAATGACATGTTCCCAACATCCTTTGATTCCCCCTATCAGCTGCCCACAATGTTATTGAACCATGTTCCCAGCATCCTTCAATTCGCCTAAAAAGCTGACCACAAAGCTATTGAATACCATGTTCTCAGCATCCTCTAATCCCCCCATCAACTGCCCAAATGCTATTGAATGCCATGTTCCCAACGTCCTTTAATTCCCCTTAAAATCTACCCACAATGCTATTGAATGCCATGTTCCCAGCATCCTTTGATCCTCCCCAACAGCGGCCCACAATGCAATGGAATGCCATGTTCCCAGCATTCTTTAATTCCCTCATCACTTCCCACAATGCTATTGGATGCCATGTTCCCAGCATCCTTTGATTCCCCCCATCAGCTGCTCACAATGCTATTTAATGCCATGTTCCCAGCATTCTTTGATTTCCTCCATCAGCTGCCCACAATGCTATTGAATGCCATGTTCCCAGCATTCTTTGATTTCCCTCATCAGCTGCCCACAATGCTATTTAATGCCATGTTCCCAGCATCCTTTGATTTCCCCCATTAGCTGCCCACAATGCTATTGAATGCCATGTTCCCAGCATCCTTTGATTTCCCTCATCAGCTGCCCACAATGCTATTAAATGCCATGTTCCCAGCATTCTTCAATTCCCCCCATCAGCTGCCGACAATGCTATTGAATGCCATGTTCCCAGCATCCTTTAATTCTTCCCATCAACTTCCCACAATGCTATTGAATGCCATGTTCTCAAAATAATTGAATGCAAACCATCTTCCCATTACTATGAATGCTATGTTTCAAATATTTTTATATTTCCCATCGCTTACCGAATCTTCATATATAACCAAATATTAAGCCTGATCTATAAAGAGGAATTCTGCATATATATTTAATAAACTTTCTGATCAGTTTGATTTGTAACGCTTGCTCGCATACCAAACTATCAACAATTGTAACGCTTGCTCGCATACCAAACTATCAACGATTGAAAAGCTTGCTCGCATACCAAACTATCAACGATTGTAACCCTTGCTCGCATACCAAACTATAAACGATTGTAACGCTTGCTCGCATACCAAACTATCAACGATTGTAACGCTTGGTCGCATACCAACCTATCAACGATTGTAACGCTCGCTCGTAAACCAACCTATCAATGATTGTAACGCTTGCTCGCATACCAACCTATCAAGATTGTAACGCTTGTTCGCCTACTAAACTATCAGGATTGTAACGCTTGTTCGCATACCAAACTATCAGGATTGTTACGCTTGTTCGCATACCAAACGATCAACGGCTGTCACGTTTGTAATTTTCCTATCCCCACATTACTATGAATATCATATTCCCGGCGTTCTTCAATGCCTGCCATTAGATGACCATTACCAACAATTGTTATTAAATGCAATCCTCTCTGAATGCCTTACAGCAGCTTCACATTGCTATTAATTCTTATGATCCCAACAATTAGTTGGGATAAACTCTATTGATTGCTACATATTCCAGGCAAGAAGCAGCCACTAGAACTGCTCCATTTCCAGTATAGGATTGTTGGAATGATTCTGGAAAACCTGTCATCACCTCTCCTCTCTCCTGGATCACACAAGATTTCAAGCAAACATCTTCAAAAATAAAACTCCTTTTTTGTAAATGAGAATAATAAAACTTTTTGGGGATATATGCTTTTTTAAATTATTTTAACAAATCATCTCATCATCTTTTATATACACCTACTCAGTCTTTTAGTTCTCTGGCAGTCATTTCTTACACAAGAGACAACCTATTAATAGTGATAAGGTACAATTTGGATTATAGATTATAAACACAAGGTAATAATCTGGTATTATTACCTTGTTTTATAACCTCTTATTAACTTCTTGCAAAGGTCCAACCACAACAGTGAGTGCAAGTAACCAAACAGGGCAATCTAGCACATTTATGAGTGCAAAATGCTTTCTACATGTGTAGACATGTGGTACACTTACAGTAAGAGCAGTCGCCAACTTCTAACCACCATGATTACCATGGACTGTACCATGGGCTGTAAGTTAAAAGGAAAAATAGGAGGAGGGAACTGCAGAGGAATCATCTTGTAGCTTGTCAAGTTTAATTAAAGCGAGAGAGAACCTGAAAACATTATACATTAGAACCTCCATGGGAAGACACTCACGCTAATGGACACCTTTCTACAAAGGACATTTTTTAATTCGAAAAATTACCATTTTTACTATTTGTTAACTCTCTGTTAAGAGGACACCTCTCTTTAAAGGACACTTTGACTCTGCAACTAGGTATTGTCCTTTAGAAAGAGGTAGTTCTACTGTAGCAACTCTCATAGAAAGAGGATTGATCTCCCAAACGGACACTTCGACTCTGCAATTATATGTTGTCCTTTACAGAGAGGTAGTTCTACTTTAGCAACTCTCATAGAAAGAGGACATCTCTCTCTAAAGGACACTTTGACTCTGCAATTATATATGCTGTCCTTTACAGAGAGGTAGTTCTGATGTAGCAACTCTCTGGAAAGAGGACACCTTTCCTTAAAGGACACTTTGACTCTGCAGTTATATGTTGTCTTTTACAGATAGGTAGTTCTTTTGTATTAGCATGCATTTACTAGCAAAGGTAGCTTTATAAAATTTAGGGAACCTATGGACAAATAGCTTATAGAACATACATTTCCCATATATAGGTTTCCTATTGATCCATAAGTTACCTTCTTCAGTAAATGCAGGGTGTTTAAGAAAAAAAAATTCAATACAATATTGAAGCAGTCAGGAAATTAATTTGGTGAAACTACTGAGAGGGGTCACTACTGATGAGCCAAGCCTAGTACTTAATTTATATCATTGCAGTAAGGGATAATTTTTTATAATATACACTCATGGACAAAAATACAGGAAATTGTACTTTTTAACATGTAAATCCGGATTCATACAATAACTCTAAAATATATTTGATACAAAGTAACCTTTAATGAGGACACAGAAGATAACCTAGGGTGAACAATATTGCTTCTGTCCTGTTAAAAAAAATGACCAGTGACATCAAAGACTTTCCAATTTCTTAAATTTTGTCTATGAGTGTATATTGAGAAAATATTTTTTCTTTCACAGATACAGGTACGCCCTTTTTATATACAGTAGAACCTTCATGAGAGGACACCTTTCTACAAAGGACAGTTTTCTTTTTTGCAAAATTACCAATTTCATTATTTAGTATCTCTCTGGTAAGAGGACACCTCTCCCTAAAGTACACTTTGGCTCTGTAACTAGGTGTTGTCCTTTACAGAGATGTAGTTCTACTGTAGCAACTCTCTAGTAAGAGGACACCTCTCCCCAAAGAACACTTTGGCTCTGTAACTAGGTGTTGTCCTTTACAGGGAGGTAGTTCTACTGTTGCAACTCTCTGGTGAGAGAACACCTCTCACTAAAGAACACTTTGGCTCTGTAACTAGGTGTTGTCCTTTACAGAGATGTAGTTCTACTGTAACAACTCTCTAGTAAGAGGACACCTCTCCCCAAAGAACACTTTGGCTCTGTAACTAGGTGTTGTCATTTACAGGGAGGTAGTTCTACTCTAGCAACTCTCTGGTGAGAGAACACCTCTCCCTAAAGAACACTTTGGCTCTGTAACTAGGTGTTGTCCTTTACAGAGATGTAGTTCTAATGTAGCAACTCTCTAGTAAGAGGACACCTCTCCCCAAAGAACACTTTGGCTCTGTAACTAGGTGTTGTCCTTTACAGGGAGGTAGTTCTACTGTAGCAACTCTCTGGTAAGAGGACAACTCTCCCTATAGAACACTTTGGCTCTGTAACTAGGTGTTGTCCTTTACAGAGAGGTAGTTCTACTGTAACAACTCTCTGGTAAGAAGACAACTCTCCCTATAGAACACTTTGTCTCTGTAACTAGGTGTTGTCCTTTACAGGGAGGTAGTTCTACTGTAGCAACTCTCTGGTAAGAGGACAACTCTCCCTAAAGAACACTCTGGCTCTTTAACTAGGTGTTGTCCTTTACAGAGATGTAGTTCTAATGTATCAACTCTCTGGTAAGAGGACAACTCTCCCTAAAGAACACTCTGGCTCTGTAACTAGGTGTTGTCCTTTACAGAGAGGTAGTTCTACTGTAGCAACTCTCTGGTAAGAGGACACATCTCCCTAAAGAACACTTTGGTTCTGTAACTAGGTGTTGTCCTTTACAGAGATGTAGTTCTAATGTATCAACTCTCTGGTAAGAGGACAACTCTCCCTAAAGAACACTCTGGCTCTGTAACTAGGTGTTGTCCTTTACAGAGAGGTAGTTCTACTGTAGCAACTCTCTGGTAAGAGGACACATCTCCCTAAAGAACACTTTGGTTCTGTAACTAGGTGTTGTCCTTTACAGAGATGAAGTTCTAATGTATCAACTCTCTGGTAAGAGGACAACTCTCCCTAAAGAACACTTTGGCTTTGTAAATAGGTGTTGTCCTTTACAGAGAGGAAGTTCTATTGTATTCATTTTTAAAATATCAATAATACTAAGAATACTTTTAAAATTTGAATAGAAATGTTAGAGCAATAAATATTCATAGAGAGCAAGATTATTCAAAGTACAAAATGTCCAAAAAAAGGCAGTGATTTCATTTAAAACCTCGATCATCTCAGAGAAACCTCAATAAATGAACAACCTAACTGGCCTTGTTCTTATTGTTTGTGGAAGAGCATTGCTTGATGCAAATATAGATATGTAATTCTACTGTTCTAAAAGCTTATGTTCATAGTTTGCTTAAACTCCACCCTACAGTGCAGCATATATAAGTAGAATGATCCAATACAGTATTAGAGGTCTAAAGAAGAGATCTGGTAGATTAAATTTGCGAAACAGCTGGGAGAGTTCACCACTGATGAGCCAGGCTCTTTCAGTATTTTTTCTTTGCAGTGGGGACAGTGGAGGTTTAATTTGTTTGTGATAGAAACATTAGCATCTTTGTGCTTTGATTTATAGATTTAACGTTATTGTGTGGTAGAAATGAACAACATCTTATAAATCAATGACTAAGAGCTGCATAATGGCTGAATAACAGAGATATCAAGTTTATGCAAATTTCACAGACAATTTGGAAGATTTATCAAATTTTATTTATAATTCTCTATTAGCCAAAATATTCAATCTATAAAAATTACCTTAGAACACAATCTCTGCCATTTTTACATAGAAGGATTAGGGTTAGGGGGGTCGGTGGAAAGATGGCCTAAACTGTTGGTTTTTAGCCGCTTTAACTCTGGATCGATTCCCGCATTAAGCACTTTTTCTGATTTAAAAAAAAAAAGCACAATGGCACCCCGATTCTTGCAAAGGTCAAACCCCACCAGCGAGTGCAAGTAACCAATCAGGGCTCTGGCACATTTGTAAGTGCAAAGTCTAACTCCTTTTTACATGTGTTGGCATGTGGTGCACTTTTAATAAAGGCAGTCAACTACTTCTATCCACCATTGATTATCATGGCCTGTACCCCTTGTAATAAGGATAAGCAAAAAAAAAGTTGTTATAAAAAATGATAACAACTTTTAACGCCTGGTCAAATTCTTTATTTTTATTTCTCCTGACGAAGACAAAATATTTCTGTTGAAACGTTCAGAAAATAATACTTTAACTGGATGAAGTGTCTATTTTTTAAGAATATAAAAAATGGAATTTTTGCTGCGAAGAAAAAAATTATTATTCAAGAAGAATCACAAAAAGAGAGAGATGATATACCTAATACAACTAGAAATCTACAAAGGATAAATCAGAAGATGGCATATAATGTAGAATATTTAAATTGTAAAAAGGAAAAAAGCCTAAATAACTATGCGCTAACAATTGACCGTCTCTGAATTCAAGAAAACACAGGTCAGTAACCAAGACATAACAGAACTCTTGTAAATGTAGTACGCACAAAAGAGAATGCTTTTTGAGCTATAGGCATTTCACTTAAGGGCAATCTTCGATTTAATGATATCCATAAACGATATATATTTCTGAACAAGACACCACGACCACGATATACATAATATTCAGAATTTGTCAAAGATATATGTTAAGTTTCAATAAAAATTGAATATTGCTTGGAAAACATTAATTTAAAAAGAAAGAAGTTACCTCCTCCTTACACGCCATTTAGACGAGACAACTATGCGCCTCCTAATAACCATCTCAAGGTGGACGTTCTGATCTGCTAAACCTGGTAACCTGGATTTCTCAGAGACCCGAGTAGGCATGATTGCTGAGACGGTCAATTGGTGACGTATAGGTTTTGCCTCAATTTGGATGAAAAAGAAAGAAGCAGCATTTGCACTTCAACAACAAATATTATACAGCAAAGGTTCTATCTCTATATGCGCCATAGTTTGGTCTAGACACTTTGCCAGCTGAACATCCTTGAGAAAAATTCGGAATAAGTCATATATCCTTTGGGATTCAATGTTTCCTAAGAATAACGAGGATTCTTAATTTCCTGTACTGTAAAAGTGCCACATAACTCCAATCGATGAATAGGTAATTATTGTATGGGTGCCAACTTAGTTTTTGTGATGATTATCTCACGCGTTCTATCCCGCCAGACTGTAACGCCAATTAAATGCTCCGCAACAAAAATCCCTTTATCCGCAGTCTGATCAAAATGCTATAACACCACGATGCCTACCTTCTGGTGAGAAACGACACATCACCTTTCTTTTCTCACCTATTTTATACGAAATAAGATGTGCCTTCTCGTTTTATTCAATCATTTCATTATTTCTTTCTCTACCTAACCTGTTCTTATCTACCGATACTTATAACCACACACAGTTTTATATTTTATGTGTTTTTCAATGTCCAATGCTCAACCTGTCATGATATTCATTTCATGGCACACTCAATCTCTATGGACCAAATAACTCGTGTATAAGGAGCTTGTTAATTGTAAAAAAAACAGCCCTCGCTTAAATATTTTTTAAATGATGATCGCAAACTTCCCCTCTCTCAATCAATATAGAAGGTGTTGTGTGCTGTGCCTTAATTTAGCCAGCAAAAGATATTTATTTTAACTTCCACCCACTTCTCAATACTGAAAGAGCTCTAGGAAAATAATATATAACACTAGGGCTTTATTTCTCTATAACGTAGACCTGTTGTTCAACTTATTACACAGAAGACGTGACCGTTATGGAAAAATAATTTAAATTTTTTTTTATATATTTTTATATATTTTATATATTGCCATGTGGGAAATTAGGAAAGACAAACTTCAGGATGAGACAGCAATTTTATTTAAGGCAAGAACAAACTATGAAGGATAAACAAAAGATAAAAAATGATGGAAGTTTACAGAGTAGTAAAATATAAACATAAAAAATATACTCTGTTAATACTAGTGTAAAATAATAAATGCTTGTAAAATAATAAATACCTCTCTACAATATATATTTTTAAAATTTATATAGATCAGTGTTCATGTATTCACAGTTAAATAATAAATTGGTTGTGTGAATACTTTTATTTCAAAGGTATAGAATTATAGAGACACCAGACAAAATTATATTCAGAGTATACTCCTCTTACCTATTACAATAGAATAATCATAGAGTGATTCATAAGCATGGAATTTTAAAGGGAGTTTTTTCATATATCAAATTTCTAACGAAGATATGAGTAAAGACCCTAATAATTCTAGGTAGGTGGTGACATTACTCCATTCTCTCTCTAGAAACCTGGATCGGTTAATTTAATAAAATAACTATTAACAATTTTATGAAAATTCGAAACTATTATAGACGCGTATAATTCTTTTTAAAATTAAACAATTTATATATCCTTTACTGCAATGGAGAAATTAGAGGAAGGACCTGGCTCATCAATTGTAAACCCTCCCAGCGGTTTCGCCAGTTTAATTTACCATCCCGCTGTTATATTGCAATTTTCGATCTTCATTTTATATTGATACTGATGCCAGACTCTTGCAATATGGGTAGTTTAGATGGACTATGGACATTAACTTTGAGTACAGAAGAATTACGTACTATTTAACTATATAATATGCCTCGAGCAAATTTTCATTGCAGTAAGGGAAGTAGAAATAGTTTAATTTTAAAAATAATCATACGTGTCTTTAATAATTTCGAAATTTCATAACGGAAGTAGCGCTAATGCATTATTAATTTTATCTTTAAAATAGTTAATATATTTAAATTTGGAAGGTATATTATGGCATATATATAAACAAACCCTCTGTCTGAAGGTTGATTTTCAGCATCCAGCGGAAGGTAAGGAACCTAATTATTTGGTAGTTGGCCACATACCAATACTTTAAAGAATCTTTGGCTAGTAGAGAGAGAGATTGAAACTACCATATTACATCGTTCATATAAGGTTAGAGACAAAATAAAGAAATAGTATTTATTCAAATAAATACAATTAATTTTTAAATATCGTTTCACAATCATAAGCCGCATTATATTGTATTACTTTTTTTTGCTCATCCCTAGTACACGTGGTACAGCCCATGGTAATCATGGTGGGTAGTAGATGGCGACTGCTTTTACTGTAAGTGTACCACATGTCTACATGTGAAAAGTAGTTTGACTTTTGCACTTACAAATGTACCAGAGCACAGTTTTGTTACTTGCACTCGCTGGTGGGGTTGAACTTTAGCAAGATGCGGGGGCCATTGGAACATTTCTTTTAATCAGAAAAAAGTCCCCAATGCGGGAATCGAACCCGAGTCGTAGCGGTTGAAAAACAACGGTTCAGACCATCCTTCCACCGACCCCCATATAAATAAATAAATGTTAGAAGCATTATCTAAATTACCTATAAATGTGGAAGATAATACAAAAATGTATCAAACTATATCAAGCAAAGTTAAAAAGCTTAGGGACGAAGGAAAAAAAAAAAGATTAACAGAATTATAAATGCTAGGAAATCTGTAATAATAAAGACCCCTACAGAATCAGACGTGGAATCTCTAAATGATGAGTTAGGCAGGGCAGAGGAACTCGCTAATATTAGCAAAATTTATATCCCCAAACCAAGAGATCCTACAGTAGTAGTTAAAAATGTTAATAAACTTACAGAAACCTCTAATTTTACTAAAACAATCTGTAGTATGAACCCTGAATTAAACGAAATGGAAAATGATATCCATGTTCTGTTTAGCATGAAATCGAACACGCCCCACCACAACATAGTTCTTAGGGTTTCTCCAAAGGTTACCAGATCCTTAGAAATATGAATAATAAATTATATACAGACTTTGAACGCTGTTTTGTGGAAGATAAGATTCTGGTAAAGGAATGTCAGAGATGCCTTCAATTTAATCCCAACCATAAATTGGCCGATTGTACTAACGTCGAGATATGCAAATTATGCGGCGCGCAAGGAATTCATGACTGTTCAAAAATTTGCAATTGTTATAACTGTCTAAAACATCCTAAATTTAGAAACTCGCCGAATCATAGAGCTAATTCCCCGGACTGTTCTCTATACAAAATACAGATAGATAGAATTATCCAACGAACGAGATATCATCCAACCGACAATTAGGCAAATTTCGCAGCTGAGATTATTGTTTATTTAGTTTGAATATCATGCAGGGAAAAGGAATTAAATGTTTACAACAAAATGTAAGAAAAAGTATCTGTTGTGATATGTAAATAACCTTTGTTAAGTGTTATAATTGTTACCTATTGTTGGCTATGCAAAATTATTCCATTTGTCAATTGTTTTAAACTTATGTAAATTATTTCCTTTTTATCTCTATCTTGTATATAAGAAGATTGCTAGATTGAATAAACATTCAGTTCAGCTTGTAAGTCGTAGCGAGTTTGTTCAGACAACTCATACACATTACAACATGGCGCAGCCGACAAAAGTATCGAATTAAAACAGATTAATTCAACATTGAGTAGAATGGAAGGAATCAAGCCGCCGGCGGAATTTGTCCCGTACAGCAACGAGAAAAAATGGGAAACCTGGAGAGAGTCGTTTGAAATTTTTGCAATAGCGGTAAATTTAGAAAGCATGCCGCTGGTGCGTCAGCGAGCAATCTTGAAGCATATTGCTGGTGAGAAAACAGTGATGATATACAAAACATTTCACATAAGTGAAAATGATACCTACCCAAATGTAAAGGAAATGCTTGATATGCTTACGAACCATTTTAAGCCCTTCAAAAATACGATTCAAAGGAGAAATGCATTTTTTACCTGTGTACAAAAGGAAAAGCAGGGAATCATGGAATTCGTCACAGAATTAAAGCATCTGGCACAAGAATGTGAATTCGAGAATTTAACAGAATCTCTCATAAGGGATCGCCTTATAATTGGAATACTTGACCGAGAAGTGAAAAGAAAATTGTTAGAAGATCCACAGTTGACACTACCAAGGGCAATTTCGATAGCTGTGATCTCCGAGTCAACATGTTCACAAGTAGCATCGTTGAATGAGCAAAAAATGATTGAAAAAATTGAAAAACGTAATTGGGTGAGAGATACAATTCGAATGGAAAATGCAGAAGCAGGACCAAGCGGTATAAACCCGAGAAGAGAAAGAATAATAGAACCATGTAAGTGGTGTGGACAACGACACAAGTATGGAAAGTGTCCAGCATATGGGAAGAAATGTAATGCATGCGGAAAAACCAATCATTTCTCAGTAGTTTGCCGAACAAAACGTATAAGAAATCTCTTAGCGGAAAGTGAAGCTGAAGAATCCTGTGACGAGATAAATCTTAATGAGGTTGCTGTAAAGACTGTTCGGTCGGACAAGTGGTCCGCGGTAATAATAATTAATGGCAAGAAGACCACGGTACATTTGGACACTGGCGCACAGATAAATGTGCTTCCTCATAAAGTAATAAACCAATGGCCATCAAGACCAGAAATCAGACCCACGTCATTAAAGGCGTTCGCATATGGAAATACAGAATTGCCTATCGTCGGCAAATGCAATGTGCTATGCCAATATGGTGAAAAGAAAGGAATGTTTGAATTTATCGTAGCCGATGTAGAAGCGCAGACACTTATCACGGGCGATAATTGCGAGAAGCTTGAAATCTTGAGGCGAATCAATCATATAAACACGGATGAAATGAAATTGTGTTCTGAAACTCAAAAAATCCTCGAACAATACCACGAAGTATTTCAAGGAGTAGGATTAATCAACTCGGAATGTAAGATTTACACAAAGCCTGAATATTCTCCTGTGCAAGTCCCTCCCAGGCGCATCCCAACAAGCCTCGGAGCCGAAGTTCAGTCTGAATTGGAAAAGATGGTGAAGCAAGGAATCGTAACAAAAATATATCATGAAACAGAGTGGTCTCATCCTATGGTCGTTGTAAAAAAAAAAATCTGGTCAAATCAGAATATGCCTGGATCCTCGGAAATTAAATGAGGCTCTTGTGGGAAGACATTTCCAGACTCCGGCTCCAGCTGAACTATTGCACGAGATACCCAAAGCTAAGTATTATACCGTGTTAGACGTGAAATCAGCCTATTGGCATATTCCGGTTGCAAAGGAATGCAGAGATCTGTTGGTGATGACCACGCCATTTGGCAAATTCAGATATAACCGATTGCCATTTGGTTTGAAAATATCGGCACAAATTTTTGTTGAGAAAATGACGAATATCTTTAGGGATAGCTTTCAAAATATTACATATGTAGACGATTTGCTGATATATGCGGATACCATTCAAGAGCACAATAAAAAATTAAAGGGAATTCTAGAAAAAGCAAAAGAAAAAAATATCAAATTTGATTTAACAAAGGCTCAAATATGTCTATCGAAAGTTCGTTTCTTGGGCCATGTGATATCACAAAATGGAATTGATCCAGAGCCAAATAAGATTGATAAATTAATTACCTTTAAAAGGCCAGAGGATAAAAAGTCGCTGCAAAGAATCATGGGTCTTTATAATTACTTAGGAAAATTCATTCCAAACTTAGCTGCGTCCACATCCAATATAAGAGGAATCTTAAGAAAGAATGTTGTCTGGCATTGGGGGCCTAAACAGGATGGGGAATTCGATCATATTAAGGAATGCGTGAGGAATGCTCCTTCGTTGGCACATTTTGACAAAAGCAAGATGCTGATTTTGCAGTGTGATGCCAGCAAAGATGCAATGGGAGCTGCTCTGCTACAGGAAGATCGACCTCTAGCATTCGCATCCGCGTCATTTAGCGACTCGCAGAAACAGTACTCTCAGATTGAGAAGGAGTTATTGAGTGTTTATTATGGATGCAAAAAGTTCGAATATCTATTGTCAGGACACACTTTCGTTGTCCAGACGGATCACCAGCCTTTATTGCCTCTAGTCAAAAAACCGCTGAGTGATATATCACCGCGTCTACAAAGATTAGTAATGAAGCTTATAGCATTTGACTTCAAATTGCAGTACAAACCAGGAAAATACTTGATTGTGGCTGATACCCTATCCAGGGATACTCACCCCATGGACGAACTACCAACGCCTTTTCTTGAAGACAAAAGAATGGTCAAGATGGTACGTGTTAATATCTCGGACGAAAAACTGGTAGCGATGCAGAAAGATACCCGAGAGGATCCTGCTTTGGTTAAAGTAATCGATTATGTGATTGAGGGATGGCCTATATGCAAAAAAGACGTCGATGAAGATGCCAAAATATTTTTCGATTTCAGACACCGTTTGTACTTATGGAATGATCTATTATGTATAGGATCGGCCATAGTGATTCCGAAGACACAAAGGAATGCTATGCTTAATTTGTTGCACCAATCGCACCAAGGGATATCTGCAATTCAGGGTTTGGCGCGAGAATCTTTATTTTGGCCGAGAATGTCCATCGACATTGCTGAAAAAGTAAAAAATTGTGAAATTTGTCAAAAACATCAGAAATCAAAAATACGGCAGCCGTTAAAACCTTTCCCAGTTCCAGATTATCCATGGCAGACAGTATCATTGGACATATTTTATATTCAGAAAAAGCCCCATTTGTTAGTGGTCGACAGATATAGTGGCTACCCGGAGGTATTTACATTGGACCCACCTACGGCGATTAATGTAAAAAATAAATTGAGAGAAACATTTGCACGATTCGGGATTCCGGAAACCATGATGTCCGACAATGGACCACCGTTTCGCTCAGAGATTATGACTGACTTCTGTATAAGATGGGGTATAAAACAGCTATTTTCAAGTCCACACCTTCATAGATCTAATGGTCTGGCCGAGAGAAACATTCAAACAATAAAAAATCAACTAATCAAATGTAGAGATGAAGGGTCCGACCCATATCTGGCTATTCTGGCATATAGAAATACACCAAAAAATGACCTACCGTCACCCGCACAGTTATGTTTATCGAGGAGCCTTCGATGTCAGATCCCCAGAATTACACCGCTATATAGACCCTATCAAACTAATTGGAGAAGTATAGAGAATGCCAAAAGAAAAAGACAGAGCTCAATGAAAGAGCAGTATGACAGAAATAGTAAAAGCTATCCCAAGGTCAATGTAGGAGAAGATGCATGGTGTCAAATACATCCAAGGGAGACATGGACACCGGTGAAGATTTCAGCGCAGGCTGATTCTCCTCAGAGCTTTGAAGTTGTGACACCATCGGGAAATAGGTTGATAAGAAATCAACAATTTATTAGGCCAAGGGATGGAGGCTACGAGAAAAGCCAGTTGTCTTCAGAACCAATTACCGCCTCCCCAGAAGCTCAACATCCGCAGTGCTACAGTCCAACGATGGGCGAGTCATCCACAGCCCCGATACAGCGGTCAAGTGAAGAGACCAATATTGACCAGAGGGAAGGCGCGACTACATCCGCTGGGATTGCACCAGAACCATCCGGAAGGCCCCGGTTTTCAAGGTTTGGAAGAGAGTTAAGAAAACCACAAAGATTTGGTTTTTAAACAGAGGGGAGGCATGTCAACCGCCTTTTGATTTGCCTGATCTGATTGTTGATGGTTGTCTAGATTCGTGACATTCTTTAATTGTTGTACCAGAGGGGAAACATGTTGTGATATGTAAATAACCTTTGTTAAGTGTTATAATTGTTACCTATTGTTGGCTATGCAAAATTATTCCATTTGTCAATTGTTTTAAACTTATGTAAATTATTTCCTTTTTATCTCTATCTTGTATATAAGAAGATTGCTAGATTGAATAAACATTCAGTTCAGCTTGTAAGTCGTAGCGAGTTTGTTCAGACAACTCATACACATTACAACATTGGCACTGAATGAGCTTCAAGCTTCTATAAAAGACAACCCACCAGATATCATCCTAAAACAGGAGCCTTATCTGATTGATAGAGATGTAATTTTCGATTTAGAATCTCTAATAGTGCATTCAACAACAGATGAACAAATATACACTGCAACGATCTTTATGAATAAGTGTTTAAAATACAATAAAATCAATAAATTCACAAACTCCTTTTGTACAACCACCTCTATAAATTCAGCGGAATCAAATACTGTTATTGCAAACTTTTATATTCATTCACATATATTTAATGACACTCATCAAAAATTTATCAAGGAGCTTCTAGATACCTACAATCAACAACCTATTATACTATGTGGCGACTTCAATTCTAGACACCCAGTCTGGTTTGATCCGACGACTAATTCCAATGGTTTCAAATTCTACTCCATCATAGAAGAACATAGCCTATTTATCCATAATCTTAAGATACCCACCTGCCGAAATTCAAGCATTATAGATCTTACGATATCAAACAAAAAATCAATAAGTTTTGTACAAAACTGGAAGACGACTATTTTGACGAGCATTTCAGATCACGTTGCAATAACCTTTGACATTTATCATAATTTTAACAGGCAAAGGACAGTTCAAAACTCAACATGGAAATTTATAGAGAAAGATGCTGATTGGAAAACATTTACCGAAAAAATTTCAATACAAGATGTAGATAACATTATCACCAAGATAAACCACGCGTCAACCATCGAAGATATTGACAACATTGTAAAGACTCTCACACAAATAATTAGAGAGGCAGCTTATCTGTCCCTAAATGTCAAGACAAGAAGCGGAAATCATAAAACAAATACATACTGGTGGGATGGGAAGTTGGAGAAATTGAAAAACGATTTCCACTATATTAGAAATTTGTACCATCGGCATGGAGCGATCTATGAAAAGACCTATAAATCAATGAGAAATAAATATTTAAATAAAATTAAAAAGGCAAAAAGAGCGAGTTGGAGAAATTTTATAGAAGAAAGTCATTCAACTAACGCATTTGGCAATGCTTATAGGATTTACAAGTCATTGAGATCAAAAAATAGAAATTTAGGATTACCTCTAATTGATAATTTACCAGATCATTTAAAGATCGACAAAATAAAAAGTTTAATGAACGATCTATTTCCGGATGATATTGTAGGTTTGGATAAAGATGATCATATTTTGATTAGAAATTATACTCCTAAATATAAAAATAAAAGTAGTGTTCATATCGAATCTAAGGAAATAGAGGAAACAATTTTAAAAACTAATATTAAAAAAGCACCGGGCCCTGATTACATTAGTAACAATATGATCAGACAAGCTAAAATAAAAATAATCCCAATTCTGCATCAATTATTCAATAAATGTATAGAAATGGGATACTATCCGGATGAATGGAAAAATCATTCTTAAAAATAATTCCAAAACCAGGCAAAACGAGTTATGAAGTAAATAAAAGTTATAGACCTATGTCATTGACATCTAATCTATCTAAAACATTTGAGAATATAATAAAAAATAAATTAAGTAACTATTATTTAGAAAATAATCTAATGAGCTCAAGGCAGCATGGCTTTATGAAATCTAGATCAACTATTACTGGAATGGAAAAAATTATAGAAACTATATTGAAACATAAACAAAAAGAATTGACTTCCTTGATAGCTATAGATATAGCTGGTGCATTCGACAATGCATGGTGGCCTGCGATTATAAAACGAATGGATAATGACAACGTTCCCTCAGATTTAATACGGATCATAAAATCTTATTTGAATAAAGAAAGGGAGGTGAAATTTACATACGAATCAGAAACTTTTTATAAGAAAATAACTAAAGGATGTCCACAGGGTGGACCTTTATCACCACTTCTGTGGAATATTTTGCTAAATGATTTGTTGATAAATTTCGAATCAATTAATGCAGATATTATATGTTATGCAGACGATGCTACAATAATTTGCTGGAATAAGACTATTGAAGGACTAAAAACCGCAAGTGAACACACCTTAAATTATGTGATCCAATGGTGTAATAGAAATAAATTAACGATCAGTACAGAGAAAACTAATTTGCTATACCTGCATAACAGAGAAAAAATACCTATCGAGGTTAATAACAATATAATCAGGCCGGTCAAGCAAGTAAAAATTCTGGGAATGAAATTTTCAAATCACAAATGGAAAAATAAAGTTAACTTTACTCCACATGTGAATGATATTCTGTGTAAGGCAGGGCGTATGAAAAATTTATTATGTTCACTAAGCGGCAACGTGTGGGGTTTAGATACACAAAAGAGGTTAACTTTATATAAAACTATAATAAGGCCTGTACTTACATACGGATCAGAAATTTGGCTTAAATATTTAAACAATCGTTCTAAACAAAAACTGAATTCCATGCAGTACCAGATCATTTTATGGGCAGTTAGAGCTTATAAAACCACATCATCTAACTGTGTGCATAGTTTGGCAAAAATTCCACTCCTAATAGACTATATAGAATCTAGAATAATCAAATATGATCTAACTCATCTGTCCACTGAAGATATAATTACTTATGAACCCCATGCTCCAAGTATAGTCAAATCATTCTTACACGCAAAAATGAAGGAAAATATTGACAATACTAATGAAATTTTCAGAAGCTTTTTCGTGTCTGGAATCCCAAGATTTTTCCGTCCAAATTTTTATAATATCCAATTCATTATAGATCATGGTAATTTTGGGAAATTTTTGGCAACTATCGGCGCGGTGAAGGAACCAGGATGTTTCTGCGGAGGTGAAATTCAGGACTCGAAACATCTACTTATGAATTGCCCAATTTTCCGGGTTTATAGAGAAGACAAATTTGGTCGTATTGGACGGCTTGATGAATTTGTAGGCAATAAAGAGAGGTGCAAAAGTTTTGATCAATTTTGCAAATTTATTTACAACTTTCTTTTAAATTGGAAAAGGGAGAGGGAAAATTAGAAGGAAAAGAATTGCGATGCCTGCTTTGTGTGTTTTGCTTTGTTGTTTGTTTTTCTCTTCGGACAATTTTCTTTGTTAATTATGTAAAATAGTGAATTGAACAGGATTGTATATAGCCGATTTGTTGGGATGTTGTGATGTAGAGAGAGGTCTCGACGCAAATATCCCTGAGTTTGGGATATCGCGTTTCATGATGTTAATAAAGTAATCTAAAATGATAAAATGTAAATAATGGACCAATGTTAAACACATAATCTATCTTTCGGTTAAATTATATATAAATATAATTGTGTTTATAAAAGAGTTATATGTCTGAAGATTAATTTTAATTTTTTTCATTGAGGTAATGTATTTCTCTGTCGGAAGAAAATATTATCTGACAAGTTCTGAAAGGGTAATGTGATCTTGTACTTATATTTTGTTACTATATAAATTTGAGAGTGTTTGTGTATCATTAATAAATGAGGCAAATTATATTTTCTTTTTATTTGGGTTATATACTTATATTGCTACTTAAAACAATATAATAAATAGGTTTCCCTAACTAAATATTTCTATTTTAAAATAGAAATCTTCCTTCTCTCCACTTGAGACAAGGGAGAGATGGCGATGTCAAATCCGGTAGAATGGCTGATCCTGAAACAAATAATTTTAATAATGATTTATATGCGAATATAGAATTGATTTGTATGCAAATATAGAATTGATTTGTATGCAATAACCTTAGTAAAATTTTTATAGAAGTGATAAGGTATAATCAACTCTAGTTAAAATATTCTTGAAAACCATTTCTGATATTCCATCCTTCAGTGCTGCGTATATAAGCAGAATCTCCAATACAGTATTAGAGCTCTGAGAAGCGGTCTGGTGGATTAAATTGGCGAAACCGCTGGGAGGGTTCACCACTGATGAGTCAAGCCCTCCCAATATATTTTTTTTCATCGCAGTAAGGGCAGTAGAAGTCTATATTATTTATAAAAGAAACATTTGTGATATTTAATCATTTCATTTTATATGTATACATGGCGCGTTATTGCTTTGTGTTAGTCTAGTTAAAATATAAAACCTTGAAAATGGATCTATAAAGAGTTATTTCCAAAGCGGGTGGTACGCGTGTGTTTATGTACTTAGCTCCAAGTTTTATCAAAGCAAAGAGATCATGGGTCAAATAACAGATTTTTAAAAAAGTAACTAGTCTCTAATAATATTTTTTAAATTTTAAATTCATAAACAATTAACTTACCGAATACTATGATCTTGAAAATAAATATGTAATATTATTTTTTTTAACAAAATAATAAATAAAATAAATAATGAAAGTATTAACAAAAGAAGATTTCACAATATTATATATAAATTTATATCTATTATGTACAATTCATTCATTCAATTCATTCACTAAATTTGAAAATGAAGCAAATTGTTGTGGTATATCTGCAAACATTTACAGTTCTCGTGAAAATCCCTCTAAAAATAGTCTCCCTTTTTTAAATTTTATATTCCTGTAAAATATATTTCCAATCTGGCCTATTTCCTGTATATAATGCATGTTTCCCAATTTTACCTAAGGCCCTTCTTCCCATTAGGTATTCTTTGATTCTGTTTTTTAAGATATTAAATTTTATTGGGTGTGTTAAATGTATTAAATACTAACCAAATCAAATCCGCTATCTTCAGGTCCGTTTTCAGAAACTGTCTTCTATCGAATATGGGGGATTGGTGGTCTACTGGGCGTTCATATCTGCAGCATTCACAATTAATTATTATAAATAAAGTGTGATATAGAAAGGAATTTATTAAAATGTTTATTTATGAATATATCTTTCATATATAAATATAAAATTCTATCTGGAAGTTCAAATAATGATTCAAAATTCGAAGATTTAATTAAAGAGCATACATTTGGGTTTTTAAATATTTTTCACATATTATAATAAATTCTTTAGAACTTTTAATATAATTTATTAATATTACTCAAGAATCATCGAATCTTAATGTGGAATGTTATTTAGAGATTTTTAAAAAGATTCTAAGTTAACTTTTTGTAATATTAAATATATACATATCCATGGATTTCAAAACTATTCCCTATATACACAAACATTAAAGTTAATTTCTCTTCTTAAGATTCAATTGTATAAACGTGTATTTTTGTAAGTTCATTAAACTATTTATTCTTGACTAAAAGTTACATTTAAATAATCATTAATATTAAGACAGAAACATATTAACTTTATACTTAAATGCTATAACAAAATAACTAAGAATATAAAGAGGGGAAAGTAAAATTGATTTACCTTGATTATCAAATAGGTCAACTCTCTATTCCATATCTGATTCTTAAAATAAATCTAAATTCATTATTCTGGGATTGTCCAAAGAATTGGCAGTTGAACTGATCTAGATATTTCGAATATTTTCTTCATATATCAGAAGAGAAATACGTGAATTCGCTATTGACTTCAAAACTTGCTCTTTTCTGTTATTTCAACATAACATAGATCGTTTGATTTCTTGATAGCAAAGTTATTTTCAATTCATCTTGATTCAAATGGCAATTCTATTCTTACTTGCCGGACCTTTTGAATTAGCATATCATTCATAACAAGAATATCTTTTTGAATTCTTCAGAGATCTGATGGGGTTATGTAGCAAAAGAGCGGCAAATTTCTTTTTAATACCCATTTTCAACCAGAAACCAAATTAACCGAATGGAAATGTTTAGATATATTTTATTTTTTGTCCGATCTCGTTAGCGAATTCTGATTATTATCTAATTCACACCTTCTTTAAAATCTGACTTTTTAACATGACGTACCTTAATAGATTTAGCATTTGGGATTTTGATGATTGGGGATGCTCTCATATTCCTCCAATAGAGTCAATGGATGCCCTCCTTGGTCGTTGAATGAAGAACATTGTAGTCGATGACCAGTCTCACCATTGACTTCATTTGATCAAAGGGAAAAGTATCTTTCGGGCCTCTCTTTTCCTTAGGTTAATCTGTAATTAGAAGAGATTAACCTTAAAGAAAACACGTACGGTTGTGAAATGGTTGAAGCTTTAAATACATTTGAAAGTTTACTATATTAGACAGACGTCCTACAAAAATGAAAGCAGCATAACAAGTTATCGACACTTGCTGACAATATTCTTGTAGTCGAATTAACAGGATTAGATAAAAAATAAAAATTCTGTGGGTGTTAGATCATTTAGGATGTTATTCATCTATAATTATTAGATATTTGTTTGCTTTTATATTCAGTTATGTCTCGAAATATTCGGAAAGGAAACTCTGCCATAATATGTGACTGCAAATTTAACGAATACGTTTGCCTCCCAATTTAGTAAGTAATCTTGATTTGCACTTTTAACAAAGGTATAAAATACTCTGCGTTGATTAATGCTCTTTCAACTTCTTTCCAAATCTTCTGTTGTCTAATCGTCTCTTGGGTTGGATCAAATATTTGGGGTTGAATCAAGCTCTATCTTTATTCTTTTCCCAAGCTTGTTTTGTTCAATCGCCTGTTGAAAAACTATGTTGAACAAGCATCCATATTAAATATATGATATTTCAAATGAGTATTTCACAGGCCAAATTTCAGTTTTCTGTGAATTTCAGATT
The DNA here is from genome assembly GCA_030710605.1 of Cordylochernes scorpioides. Lineage (NCBI taxonomy): Eukaryota > Metazoa > Arthropoda > Arachnida > Pseudoscorpiones > Chernetidae > Cordylochernes > Cordylochernes scorpioides. The sequence goes on from CP092865.1 coordinate 85,248,767, forward strand.
CTTAAATGATCCCAACAGATAAATTATTGTTCATTCAATTCACATTATTTTCAGCCTTTAAAATCTTCAAAAAGTACTTGGTGGTCTGAAATTCAATTTCAATAAACAGAATAATTTATTCTGATCCATTGAATCTGATATTATCAAAGTGATTTTAGAGAAACTATGTAAGGCTTTTCTTTAATGAAGGTTATTTTATCGTGATTATTGCAATTACGCCCATATCATGAGCTCGGAATTTTCCATAATCTTTAGAGTTAGCAGCTTACTATCATTTTTTAAAATAGAATATCCATATAACAAAAGAGGCCAACATGCATTATAATTTATAAAATTTTGGCTATCTTGGTTCATGCCATATGTCCTGGTACTACATCATGACTATGCTGTTTGGGAATTCGCGTGATAAAAAAGGTATACTTCCCATATATCTTCTTGTTTGAACGATGAAATTGGAGCAAGACGAATTTTGAGTCTGATAGTTTTACTATTTCAATACGAAAATTTTATTTTAGTGTCTTGTCCATGCGCAACGCAAATTTTCTTCATTTTTTCTATCAGCTTGTTTTGCTACAAGGTTCATTAATATCTTCATTGTTTTTATTCGCATATGTATTTGAGTACTGAAACTAGCAGTTATCTATCTTAGTTGAAAATATTTGATTCATTTTACCTGGGCGCGAATGTGAATCTTGATATTTTTAATTTTGAATAATATGATCTTTAAATCGTTTTTGAAAGTCCAATATTCGCGGTGTGAATTTCAATGGTTCTCCTTTTCGAATGATTAGGTTGAGGCTTCTGTTAGATGAAGAGAATTGTATAAATTATTGTAGCTGAAGATAAGAGAAAGTGATTTGCAAGAGTGATTATTCTGATAATATATCTTAGATGTTCTCAAAGCTAATAAAGAAAATCCACCAACAGAAGGGGTGAGTTACTTAATGACAAGTCAATGATTTCCCCTTTGTGGACAAGAAGTAATTAATTCGATTATTAATTGAATTGAATAAGAGAAAACTTTCAAACAGATTTGGCCTTTGGGGTCATCGAATAAAATACGGTCCTCTGAAATGTGAACATCCTTTTTCTTGAAGTTCAAAATTTCCAGGAAAATAATATGATTTCCCAAGCCATTGGTTGTGTTAGAGATTAAAATTTTAGTTAGAGTTATGTCATTAGTGCCTTATGAAGCTTTCTTGTGCTTGAGAAATAGCATTTAATTTTTAATGCAACATGGGTTGATGTAATCATTTGGAAGGTCAGAGGGTCTTTATAATAGGTGGTTTGTTTGAGGCTGTTTGAGGCACGAATTTTGATCGCCACATTATATTTGCTGCAAAAGGTTTATACAAAGAATCTTGGTTTTATTATTGTTAGAGATGACCAACACGTGCTTACAACGGGCGTTTCTTTGAAAATAGAGATTACATGATCGCTGCTTCAAAAATAACTAGACATCATATTCTATTGTTTTATCAATATGTAAACTTGATAATTTCACTAAATATCCTCGGTTCTAGTGAGCTAAATCGAAAATATATTTTATAATTCGAGAAAAAAAGAATTTCTTCTTCAATATTATTCAATTTACTTCTCTGCGAATAGGTGGGAAATTTAGTTCTTGAATGGCTTGTCTGTTCACTGTAGTAGTTCAAGTTTTTCGAGAGAGCTCAAATTATTATTTTGTTTGATGATATTCCTGTAGACCAGATGATAAGCACTTAAGTGACAAATATTACTCAAACGTATTTATCACCAAACAGTCGTGCCTTGTTAAATCCATTATCCAAACTGCAACTGATAGGCAGATATATTTTCTTTAGAGCACACCAGTTTTTGAAATATTCCTTCTGTTTAAAATGTAGTAATCATGCAGCCATGTTGAGAACAGGTTCTTACCATCAATTTCAGAAGAGAAGTTGGTATATAATGATATTTGGCAGGTAAATATAGATTTAGTTGTTTAGGCAATCAATTATGCGCTATAACCTTTTCATCAGAAAAGCTTCTAAGCGGAAGCTTCTTTTTCAAAGATTCAACAAATAAAAGACGTTCAAATTCTTTGCAATAATTTCTGATAGGAAATAGATAGTAGAGGTAGATAGACTTGTTAGTTGATAGCAAGATTTGAGTCCAGAAATCAGATAGAAGGCAGTACTTAGTTCCATTAATATCCAACGTTGATATAAATATTCATTTTGACCGTTTTTATTCTTTCAGAATTTATTGAAGGAGGTAGACAGGAATATTGATTACTTCTGTATATGGTCGACAGGTGATTATCAGGTTATATTGAAGATTCAGTTTTGAGCGGAGCTTTAAATGTGAAGGGGGTAAAACCTGCACATATTACTCAGGTTATTTGAGAATTTTATTTTATTTAAATATTTTCTAAATTGTATTATATAATATATATATATATATATATATATATATATATATATATGTAGTACCTTTAACACCTATATTGGAAAATAACCATTAAAAACATTTTTATTCATTTTCATCGGTATATCCCTGTTTTGCATAACATTAAATTGGGTTTAGATTAATTGTTTTAGATTTTTTTATAGGTTTGATTTATATATATGCCATAATTTGTATAATATCAAGATGTATAATTTCTTTTCGCCAAAATAAGTATGTAAATATGTTGAGCTTGTGCTAAAATGTAAATATGCAAATTCATCCATCTATTAAAAACTGTACAAAAATAAACGTGGCAGACATCGCGGGCGAATGCTACGGCACATCGCGGGTAGGCTGCTCACTTGATTGGAACTAATTTTTGGAGATTGTAAGCATAACTGTTGCACCCTCCCATTCGATCATGACATATCGATTTCTAATTGTTCTTTTAATAAATATAATAACTATATTTAGAGAATATATGCCAAGAGATTCCATTGTCATTTTATATAAAACAGTTAAAATGTTTTCAATGTATTTTCAAAGGAAGATTATCTTTATTACACATATAAATATAATACTTTATAACTTTCACAATATATATAAATATATTTATACTTATTTATATACATTTAATTATTCATAAAATTAGGTATACAATTTTTATAATATAGTTTTTTAGAGATTTTATTATCAAAATATTTAAAACAGAAGAATATTCGAAATTGCTGTTTGATTTTCAAGAAATGTTGTGTATATTAAAAATTGAGCATATTATTTATATGATGTATCAATGAACATGTAAACTAATTTCTCAAATATTTAAATAAAGTATTTAAATGAAGACATAAGATATGGGCTGAATGGACCTTTCCAATGAAATATATTATTTCTAAATTAAACCTGTTTTATATATTTTTATTAAATATATATTTCATACCTTTTGATAGCATAGCATTTATACTAATACCCAATGTGATATGTATTTGTGCTTACCTGATTTATTGTGGTGAAAAAATTGATATCTCAGACAATGATAGAGGCAATGAGGAGAAATATGAGGTTATAGGGCGAGTTTGGGACCTGAGGATAGACAGGAAGTGGGCCCTGGAAATGATAGACATTATAGGCCAAGTTATTTTACTTAGTTGGTGGCAAGTTACTTACATTAAAAGGTCCGAGAGATATTCTTGCGTCCAGACTTACGAGACCCCACTTTGGTCATTTGGATCTTGGCAATTATTTTGAAATATAATTCCTTATTGCCAATGGACAGCTTTATCTTCTTTTCTATGCCATTATTCAAAGGCCTAAGATATTTCTGTACAACGTAATGACAATCATTATATTTCTTCATTTCCTTTTCAATAATGTTGTCAATATTCATTTGAATGGTATTCAGAAGAAACTTTTGTGACTTTGTCATTCTTTGACGTTGTTTATTGAGTTGTTTTATTTTGAACGTTGGTCCTTTGCAACTTTTATTTTTAATAGCGGGATCAGTCTGGGTATAATGGTCAGATTTATCTTTATGTTCCACTTTGACTTCCACATATTCTAGTGGATATTTATCGAGGTTTCTAAAGATGATTCTGCTATTCTTTCTCTTCAGATTTTTTAAGCGCCGGTTCTTATCGCCTTTGAATTCCTTCCTGAGGCATTTGGGAAGAATATGGAGTTTAGGGCAATCTCCAAATCGGACTGACCTTTCAGCGGATTCATTATTTTCCTACACACAAAAAGTATTTTAATATTATAATCTATATTTGTACTTGATATTTATTCTGAACAATGTCTATATTTGTGGCGACAACACTTTGCTTCAGCGAGCGCGAACTGGGACAAAGCTCCACTACACACACGGGCAGTGTGACGGCCTCGGTAACCGCGAGCGTCAACCTGACTACGCATGCGCGAGCATCAGAGACACTCTGGCGACTCGGCGGTAAACAAGAAGGCTTGATCCCAACGGCCGTTACTTCTTTTCTCTTTATATATTTCTGGCTTTAAATAAATTAATTTCAATTATAATTATATCAGCGGCCTTTCCACAAGCCATACCAACACATCACGCAACTATCCCACATATTTAGTAATGTGAAGAAAAATAGGCAATTCTTCTTTTAATTATACATCAGAACGAAGCAATTATGTTTCTAATCCTAGTAAAAGACTTTACTAGTGGTAATGAAGAATGATAAACTACACAAGGTTCTGCAAATTCAGACAAAAGGCAACCTGTCTACCATGGTTTCGGGCTTTGGCCCTCATCAGTACAAGTGGGACTTCGATTCCATAACATTCTACGAGATAACTTATTGAACAAGTCGAATTTACTAAAAAGGTGTTTAGGCTTATGAAATTGCAGGGTCTGATTTTCAGGCTTGAATACAAAATAGGTGTGCAGAAGGATATGTACTGATGAGGGCCATAGCATTAAATCATGGAATACAGATTGACCTTTTGTTCAAATTTGCAATTACTAAGGTTTTGGCTAATGTTATGATTACTTTTAAGACATTTACTGGTGAGATAAACAAAAAAAAATATTGTTCTAATGCATAAAGGTATAGGAGGTCTTATTTGTTAATGTTATCATCCTTTATGTTGTATTTAATGATGTTTTGTACAATATTCTTACACACAGAATATATACAATATTATGAATAGGTCTTCGTTCTCTCTATTTTATATATTATTAATATGAGGACCTATATATACTATCCGTTGATTCTATATATAATAAAATATATCACTAATTCAACTGGTGAAACCTAAAGTAGAGTTTACTACTGACGAGCCAAACTCTACCAATATTATCATCATAGTAAGAACAGTGAAAAGTTTGTTTTGTTTGGAAATAAAACAATTTTTGTTCACCAAGCTTTAGTTGAGGAGGCATCCTTCTGACACGACTATTAAAATAGAACTTGGTTCGCTGTTGGTAGTTGTTCTGAGTTACTTTGTCTTTTTCGGTTTCCTTTAACTAGCATTGTTAATTGGGGGGAATTTCGAGTGTTTAAACAAGGAGGAGACACCTAGGTACGAAGTGTATCGCCTATTATAGCAACGTACAATGCTTCTAGGCAATTCTTCTATCCACCCTTAAATTCGGGATAACAAGAAAAGAAAGTTTTAAACTCACGTAGAGTTCTTTCTGCCTAACCATTTCATGCTGGGTGATAAGGTAGAGTGGTAATCAGTCGGATGCCTTTGGATGCTCTCCACTTGGGAATTTTCCGTGAACAAATGATGTTCCTGGTCTGAGACGATAGTCTGTACATTCACCATTCACAGTTTACTTTGAAACATTTCACTAAGGCATATCCATGCAGTTTTATCGCTTTAGCCTGCACCAATCGTGTCACTTGCTCAATAAAAAAAAAAAAGATGGATACTTTAAAATCAATACTGGATTTAAACTGATCATAATGTTCATATATTTCCACAAAATGAATTTACTTACACAGGGATCCTTCTTCCCTCTGGTGAAAAAATTCTTCATTCTACTGAAGAATCCAGATTTTTTTGCGGATCTGAAACAAATATTCATTCAAATATAGGTTCAAACATTATTTTCAATAAACATCTGTTCTTTTAAAGATTATTTATATTAACGTGAAGTCTTACTTTATATTTCAAGAAATATTCCAAAATAATAATGAAAATTCTCCCCGGAAAAGGTTACTTTATATATATTTGATTCACGAAGGCATATGTATAAATATTATTAGGTTGCACTATTTATGATCATATCATAATGATAAAAATAAATCATTGTTAATTTATGAGAGGATTTTCTAGTTATCTTTTTCAAGATAAATTAGAACACATTATTTAGAAATAGAATTAAATGTATTTTGTGTCATATTATTTCATCAAAAGACTAGATATTTTGAGCGATTAAATCTTCAAGATTTATACTTAAACCACCGAAAAAGATGCAAAATTTCTATAACCACGAAAATTAAAATTTCTAGTTTATCGCAGTGTTACGAGTTAACTAACAAAATCCAGTTATATAGGTATAATAGAATATAGAAAATCTTTGGCGATATGGTAGATGCAGTTGGCGAAGCCCTTGTGAGGGTTCAATATTGATTAAAAGAGCCCCCTTCTGCTATTTATCAACTAACATTTACTGATTGAACGAATTTGTAAATTAGAAATCAATAATTTGTACTTAGTACTGTTGTTGGATTGATTGTTTTGGTAATATATTTGATGCGCTTGTATTCAAACACATTATATTATATTATTCATGGTGGTTGTTAAACTTTACATGCTTGATACCTTAGTGTGATTGAGTGGAGATGAACAAGAAGAAGATATTATATTATAAGCCATTATAAATCGCCTTCTATATTTAAGAAGTAAAGGAATTAAAAAGCAGAAATGTTATTTCTACACATTAAACAAATATCCGTGCTTTAATTATTTCATATTATATATATGACGCGTTTTCCCTCATGATTAATTCATGCCTAACTGGCTTTGTCCTTTATTGTTTGCGGAAAGGCATTGATCAGTACAAATTTTTATATGTAATTCTGCTATCCTATAAGCTTATGTCCATAGTCTTTTTAAATAACATTTCTGAGATTCCTCCCTCCAGTGTTGGAAGTTGTATGTTAGGAATTCCAATACTGAATTAGAGCTCTAAAAACAGTCTGGTAGATTAAATACCCGAAATGGCTTGGAAGGTTTACCACTGATGAGCCAAAGCCCTCCCAATATTTTTCATCTCAGTAAGGACAGTAGAGTTTGTAGAACATTCGTGCCCTAATGCTTACATTAATCACATTATATTTTACATTACATATCACTTTCTCCTTGAGCAACAATCAGATAATTGAAGTTTTTATTTTACAAGAAACTACTCAGGGTCTTAAATAAACATATACTGAATATTAAAAATAAATATAAATCAAATGGGCCTTTTAAAATTATATTTACTTTATATATTTTATTCTCTCTTTTTTATTAGTTTCTATTTATTTAATTATTAAAGTAATTTGAGGGTTTAATTACCTTGTGCTACTGTTGTATTCTTCCTTTGCTAGGTTTGATATTTCAGAGTTCTATATGCTCATCTCAATATACTAGGTTCAGCCATTAATGAAATTTTATTAATTCTGTTTCATAAACACACGCTGGATCTTTCAATACTAAATACATTTATATTCACTACATTCTTAATATCCGAGGTTATATCCACAAAAACTAACAAACATACTACATTTAAAAGAATAATAAAATCTTGAAACTGTATATACTGGGAAAATCTGGTTGAATCAATAAAAAGGCACCTCCTGATTGGGGAACTGAAAGATAAGTCTTCTTAATCGATTTTCTTATCGTTTACAAATTAACCCAAGATTATAATGTATTTTGATCACACACACACACACACAATACATATTTTATTGACATTCCAAATTCTCTTATAAACTAATTTTTAATAAGTAACAGTTCGAATAATTTCTAAGATTTTGTAATTTTCACTCTTCTCAATTATATTTAAATATTTTAATTCTTCTTGAATTTAAATTTTATAACTTATTCAGATTTATATAAATTATGGCGTTGATTGCAACTTATTTAAAGTATATTTTCACAACGATGGCCCTTCACACAGATTCTAAATTGTCTTTAATCTTGGAATTCAAGTATGGGTTTCTCGAAATAATTCTAAAATGACTTCCATTTATAATTAATGTTCTATTTTACTTCTAATTTTTTGTATGTCGACAATTTCAACTATAATCCTTATAATCTTGAGGAAGCTCTGCAATAGAGATATTGTTTCTGAGTTAAATATGGATTTGAATACTTTTTAATGGTAAGTTTAAATTTATATCGCATAATAAAAAACGATATTATAATACTATTTCTCTCTGTGCAATAATATTAATAATGAGTAATGCTTCCTTTCTGTGAATAATTCTTGTTACAAAATTATTATCTCGGTATAATATAAATACTATATTTTATCAATTTAGTATTTTATGAAAAGGATGGTACGTATATAGCATTATAGGTGGAGTGAAGTAACAATATAACAAAGGTGTTAGTTAATTACAAGCTTATATTATTAAAAAATATATATTATATTGAATTTATAAATAATCTACTTTCACGGCAAATGATTTATTGAGTTCAAACTGAAAATGTCACTAGAATTTTATTCCAAATTGACATATGTGCATCATCACTGTCAATCATGACAATTTCCAGTTTCGATGTGTATTTTCCTTAGAATATAGTTTTATTCTTCACAAATTACTAATTTTTAAAATCTCAATATTTCACAGAACTCTGCCTGCCATTACTTTAGTACAGTTAGAATTATCTGTTTGATTTTAATGTCAATAATATATAAAATGTATCTTGAAACCCGACTTGTTTTATGAATCTCTGTTGCCATCGAGGTGCTTTGTTTATATTTAAATAAAATTATAAAATATTCACTCATTTTTAACACAGGCAAGCTTGCGAACAAATATCATTCTTCTAGCGGCATTGATGACAAATTGCGACTATTCGTAGTTACTGCTATGAAGTTGTATTCGCGTTAATATTGTTTTTTTTTTCCTGTAATTTGTTCAAATTCTCAATCCTGTAATAATGAATACCAAGGCTAACGGCGCTTCTGAATATTTATTAATTTTATATATATATATGTTTGAAAGCATATATGTAGTATCTCGTATTAAACAAATCATGTTTTTACTCTGAATAATAATTGTATTAATAATTAGGCATTTATATGGATGAAAAAGGTGTAGCACGACTAGTAATACTATTTATAAGGTCAAAACAAAAAGGTTATACTAGTCGTTATTCTTAATGCTCAATGATGTAAATTAACACTGTATTTGCTAAATCTTAATTTGTATCATTATGCACATCATTTCGTGACAATAGTAATTTTGAAATTTAAGTAAAACACAGTAACATAACATATAGTTCGACCAATATCTGGAGATCAGGTTGAAATTAATAAAATTGTATAACTTTGCCTTGCGATATCCTGTGTAAAGCTAAGAAAGATGGGATTTTCAGACATGATGTCTGGTCAGTGTTTCGCCAATTTTAGAGTATGTGTTTTATAGACTTTGGTCTTCAACTTCTATAGCCACGCTACTGTCGGGTAGTAGATATCAAACCTTTTGAGATAATATCAAGGAAGTAAATTAGTTTACAAATATGTTTATATTCAGCGTGTAGATGTAGTTTAATGGTAGATACGTTTTCTCAAAACTAGATTAATTTTGTGATGAAGCAGAGTGTAACCAAATGTTGTTGATAAACTGATTGCGCGGAAATTTGGGACACGTGTTAAATTGAATTTTTCTGAAAGAGGTTACTCTATTTACAGTTATATTATTTATAGATACAAGGAAAATTATAGAGGTTGTATAAACTTATCATTTGTTTTTAAAAAATAATATACTTTTCAAATATTAAAAAAATTGAGATTAGAATTTTGGCGGTTTTGTCGCTTCATAGTGAACTGCTTCCCATTAAATTCTATTTACATACAGTATTCAATAGCATGCAACTTAGCAGACGTTCTTCCAATGTATCGTTTGGATGTTTTGGCTATAGAGCAGTAGTTTCTCTAGTTTTTTATGTATTAGAAGTTTCTCTAGTTTTATATGTATTAGAAGTTTCTCTAGTTTTATATGTAGTAATAGTTGCTCTAGAAGTAGATACAGTATTAGTGGCTTTAGTTTTATATACAGTAATAGTTGCTCTAGAATTATATACAGTTATTAGTGGCTTTAGTTCTATATACAGTTTAAGTTGCTCTATTTTATATACAGTAGTAGTTGCTCTAGTTTTATATACATAAGAGTTCTACTAGTTTTATATAGTGTATTAGTTGCTCTAGTTTTATAAAGAGTTTAAGTTGCTCTATTTTATATACAGTAGTAGTTGCTCTAGTTTTATATACATAAGAGTTCTACTAGTTTTATATACATAAGAGTTCTACTAGTTTTATATAGGTATTAGTTGCTCTAGTTTTATAAACAGTTTAAGTTGCTCTATTTTATATACAGTGGTAGTTGCTCTAGTCTTATATACAGAAGAGTTCTACTAGTTTTATATAGAGTATTAGTTGCTCTAGTTTTATATACAGTAGTTGTTGCTCTAGAATTATATACAGTTATTAGTGGCTCTAGTTTTATATATAGTTTAAGTAGCTCTATTTTATATACAGTAGTAGTTGCTCTAGTTTCATATACAGTGTTAGTTGCTCTAGTTTTATATACAGTTTAGTTGCTCTAGTTTCATATATGGTAGTAGTTTTTCTAGTTTTATATACAGTAGTAGTTGCTCTAGGTTTAGATACAGTAGAAGTGAATCTAGTTTTACATACGGTAGTAGTTGCTTTAGGTTTCTACAAAGTAGTAGTTTCTCTAGTTTTTATACAGTATCAGTTGCTCTAGTTTTATATACAGAAGAGTTGTTCTAGTTTTATATACGGTAGTAGTTGCTCTAGTTTTATTCACAGTTTAGATCTCTAGTTTTATATACAGTATTAGTTTCTCTAGTTTTGTTTTTTAATGATATTTTTCAAAATATACGAGGGTGAGTAGAAAAGTAAGGTCTCCTATTTTTTTTTTCATAGAAAAACACATTTAATCACAACTTTTTATACATCATTGGAAAGGTTGGACACTTTGCTATTTTTCTACATAGTCGCCTTGATGCTCAATCACTTTTTTCATCCTGTCAACCAACTTTGTAATTCCGGTGTTGTACCACTCTCCCGCCGCCTCTTTGAGCCACTTGTCGACCCACCTGGCGGACACCTTTCTGTAGCCGAGGGTCTCAGACACAATCTTGTGCACGGAGAAGTGGCTACAATCTTCATTCAGGCCATCCTCGATCTCTTCAAGGGTTATCCGCCGGTTTGCGCGCACCATTTCGTCGATTCGAGCCACGGTTGATTCCGGCAAACTCGGCCGCCCAGACCGCTGTTCATCGTGGACGTTTATCCGCCCCTCGTTAAACTTCCGGCACCATTTCCGCACATTTTTGATGTCCATGCACTTCTCACCATACACTTCCACTAACTGACGGTGAATTTCGACCGGAGAATTATTTTTCGCATTTAAAAAGCGTATAACTGAGCGCAACTCGCACTTGGCGGGAGAGCTATGGGGAAGCTCCATCGCGAACGGCTGCCAGACAGCGACTGAGCGTCCCAAAGTCACCGGGAAGGTTCTAGACGGTAGAGGGGGAACCAAGGAAGGCAGCGGTGTTGTCGGATTTCACTTAGCAACGCGCGTTCGGAAATTATCTCGTAGAGAAGACCTTACTTTTCTACTCACCCTCGTACAACGCTGATAGCTAGAAAGTAATTTAATTAGGTAAGTCGTAGAATATATTCATCGCAGCCATTCGATTCGGTAAAATTGAAAATATGCAAATATTCGCTTGTCTTTATAAGTGTGCTATTTGGCGTGTCGTTTAACCCATCTAAGAATTGTCCTATTATAATTTTATTTAATCCTTAGTTAATTATGAGTTTACGAAAAATTTTAGCAGATGATTTAAAATGGAGAGCTGTTGGAAGAATGGAGGCTGGGCAATCACAAGTTGAAGTAGCAAAATGGCTAAATGTGAATAAATCTGTGGTCAGCTAAATATGGAAACAGTTCATTGAGACAGGAACCATCAAAAGAAAAGAAGGTTCTGGTAGAAAAAGAAAAACAGCTACCTCTGAAGACCGTTATCTGGTCGTAACTGCCAAGCGCCATAGGGAGATGTAGCTATTCAACTCTCTAATGAACTCTCAAGTGCTACTAGAACGAGAATTTCAAGACAAAATGTTTACCGAAGGCTTCACGAAGGTGCTCTTTATGCAAGACGACCAATGGTCTGTATCCCTTTAACCTCTGCTCACAGGAGAGCCCACTTGAATTGGTGCTTGGAATATTACGCCTGGACTCATGATCAGTGGCCAATGTTCTCTTCAGTGACGAGTCAAGATTTAGTTTAAACACAGATTCTCGACGAGTTCTCATCTGGAGGGAGCCTGGAACCCGCTATAATCCCAGTCACATCAGGGAAATAGACAGTTTTAGAGGGGGCAGTCTCTTAGTCTGGGCTGGCATCAGTTCTAGCAGACGCACACCCCTCCACATTTTTTTCTGGGGGCACTTTCACTGCCCAAAGGTACAGGGACGAGATCCTTGAGCCCTATCTAAGACCTTATAGAGATCAAATTGATCACAATTTAATTTTAATGGACGATAATGCTCGTCCGCATAGAGCTAGGCTAGTCAATGAATATCTCCAGAGTGAGAATATTCGAAGGATGGATTGGCCAGCCAGATGTCCGGACCTGAATCCAATAGAGCATGTGTGGGATGCTCTAGGGAGGCGTATTGGAGCTCGTCACCCCTCTCCCAGAACCCTCGTTGAGCTAAGAACTGCTCTTTCGGAGGAGTGGGGTTTACCACCCCTGGACCTCCTCCAAAGCCTGGTAAACAGTATGAGGGCTCGCTGTGAGACCTTGATAGCTGTTAGAGGTGATCATACTCCCTATTGATATCTTATTTATTTAAGATCTGGAACCTTAGCTTTGGGTATGTTGGTAATAATTTGCATATTTCATAATTTCAAATATATATTTTTTTATTTTCATATAGCTAGTCAAATCCCCCATAGTTTAAACTATTTGTATACTATATTTTATATTTGTTAATAAATTAGCTTTTGAGAAATTTCAATATTGGTTAAGTTTCTTATTTTTTGGACAACAGTGTATATAGAGTATGATTTGCTCTAGCATCATATACACTTGCTCTAGTTTTATATACAGTATTAGTTGCTCTAGTTTTATATATAGTTTAAGTTGCTCTAGTTTTATATACAGTAGTAGTTGCTCTAGTTTTATATACAGTAGAAGTTGCTCTAGTTTTATATACAGTAGTAGTTGCTATAGTTTAATATAAAGTTAGTAGTTTTTCTAGTTTATATACAGTATTAGTTGCTCATGTTTTATATTGAGCAATAGTTGCTTATGTTTCATATTGGGCAGTAGTTCCTATAGTTTTATATACAGTATTAGATTATCTAGTTTTATATAAACCTTTAGTGTCTCCAGTTTCTTATACAGTAGAAGTTTCTCTAGTATTAAATACAGTACCAGTTGTTCTAATTTTATTTACAATTAGCAGCTGCTCTAGTTTCGTATACAGTACTGTTTTATAGCTTTATATACAGTATCAGTAACTCTATCTCCATATACATTTGCTATAGGTTTATATACAGTAGAGGTTTCTCTAGTTTTATATGCAGCAGTGTTCGCTCTAGATTTAGTAACAGCATTAGTTTCTCTTGTTTTCAATACAGTAGTAGTTGTTCTTGTTTTATATACAACACTAGACGAATGGCCCGGGCAACGCCCGGGTTTTACCCGAGTGCGAATATATTTTAAAAACGTTTTAATCTTCATCTAGATCTTCATCTTGTCTACACCTTGTATACATCTTGCTTCCTAGGGTTGCCTAGAGTGGCCGCTATAGACAGGGTGGTCTGTATAGACAGGTGGATGTATCACACAGCTGATAACAGGGTTGTCTAGAGTGGTCGCTATAGACAGGGTGGTCTGTATAGACAGGTGTATGTATCACACTGCTGATAACAGGGTTGCCTAAAGTGACCGCTATAGACAGGGTGGTCTGTATAGACAGGTGAATGTAACACACTGATGATAACAGGGTTGCCTAAAGTGACCGCTATAGACAGGGTGGTCTGTATAGACAGGTGGATGTATCACACAGCTGATAACAGGGTTGTCTAGAGTGGCCGCTATAGACAGGTGTATGTATCACACTGCTGATAACAGGGTTATCTAGAATGGCCGCTATATACAGGGTGGTCTGTATAGACAGGTGGATGTATCACACAGATGATAACAGGGTTGTCTAGAGTGGTCGTTATAGACAGGGTGGTCTGTATAGACAGGTGGATGTAACACACTGCTGATAACAGGGTTGTCTAGAATGGCCGCTATAGACAGGTGTATGTATCACACAACTGATAACAGGGTTGTCTAGAGGGGGGCAGGGAGATCACGTGTTCGCCGGCAGCCAATGGGCGCGCATTCTATCCGTGAGCTTTAGACAGACAAAATAAGGCAATTATATAAGTAGATTAGTTGCTCTAGTTGTTCATACAGAATTAGTGGCTACAGTTTTATATACAGCATTATTTGCTCTAGTTTTATTTACAGCATTAGTTGCTCTAGTTTTATTCACAGTATTAGTGACTCTAGTTTTATTCACAATATCAGTTGCTCTAGTTTTATTCACAGTATTAGTGACTCTAGTTTTATTCACAGTGGTTGTTGCTCTATTTCATATACAGTTGTAGTTGCTATAGTTTTATATATAGTAGTAATTGCTCTAGTATCATAAAGAGTATTAGTTGCTATAGTTTCATATTAAGTTAGCGTTGTTGCAGATATTATACGGGTTTGTTGCTCATGCTTTATATTGACCAGTAATTGCTATAATATAATATACATTAATAGTTGCTCTAGGTTTATATACCAGTGAAGCTGCTCTAGGTTTATATACCAGTGAAGCTGCTCTAGTTTCATAATCAATATTAGTTGTTCAGGTTTTATATACAGTATTAGTTTCTCTAGTTTAAATAAACTTGCTATAGTTTTAAATACAGCAGTAGTTGCTCTAGTTTTATATATAGTAGTAGCTGATCTAGTATTATATACAATATCAGTTGCTCTTCTCTTATATTTAAAAATAATTTCTCTCGATATATTTATAGTAGAAGTTGCTATAGTTTCCTAAACAATATTATTTGCAATAGTTTTATTTACAGTATTAGTTGCTCTTGTTTTATATATAGTAGTTTTTGCTATAGGTTATATATAGTATTATTCGCTTTAGATTATATACAGTATTAGTTGCTCTAGTTTTATATATATTTTAAGTTGCTACAGGTTTATATACAGTAGTAATTGCACTAGTTCTTTATATAGTAGTTTTTCTATAGGTTATATACAGTATTATTTGCTCTAGTTTTATTCACAGTATTAGTTTCTTTAGTTGTATATAGAGTATTAAATGCTTTAGTTTTATATACAGTATTAGTTGCTCTAGTTTTATATACAGTATTAGTTGCTCCCTAGGATTATATACAGTATTAGTTTCTCTAGTTCATATACGGTAGTATTTGCTCTAGTTTTATATACCGTAGTAGTGCTCTAGGTTTATTCACAGAACTAGTTACTCTAGGTTTATAAACAGTATCAGTTGCTCTAGTTTTATATACCGTAGTAGTGCTATATATAGGTTTATTTACAGAACTAGTTACTCTAGGTTTATAAACAGTATCAGTTGCTCTAGTTTTATATACAGTATTACTTGCTTTAGGGTTATATACAGTAGTAGTTTTTCTAGTATTATATACAGTATTATTTGTTAAAGTTTTATATTGAGAAGTTGATGCTATAGTTTTATATACAGTAGTAGTTGCTCTAGATTTATATACACTTCTAGTTACTCCAGTTATATTTATAGTAGTTGTTTTTCTAGGATTATATACAGTGGTATTTACCTCAGTTTATATACAGTAATAGTTGCTCCATTTTATATACAATAGTTTATGATCTTGGTTTATATACAGTAGCCTTTATCTCAGTTTATATACAATAGTAATTTCTATGGTGGAATTTATAGTTGTATGTGATATAGGCTTTATATATATTATTCGTTGCTCTATTTATAGTGGCTTTCGTTGTCCGTGTTGTGTTTGCTTTAGATCGAAGTTTGAAGATTACAGTTTCGATTCTTGGATTGGTTTTCTTAAATATTTGAAGAGATTATCGCGTTTAAAACCCTATTATTTGGCCATAAACTCTATATACTTGTATTTGTTAAACGATGACAGATATTTTGGTATTAGTTATGATATCTCGTAATAGAAAGTTACTCGTTATTTTCTTTGTTAATTGACAATTGTAGATTCCAATTTTTAACTTATTTCCTATTTCATTTATTTTTTGACTGACAAAATCCATCAATATGTTCAATATATTTTCTAATAAGTAAACTAATATTTTAAAATAAATAAATATGCTGGGTCATTTGATATTTCCTGAATTTTGATCACATTCACAAATAACTCTTCAAAGGAATAATATAAAATTTTGAAAACTCCAAATAATATATTTTAGTAAATGAAAAGGTCAATAATTTAACACATTTTTCATATTTGTTCTTCAGGCATCAGAATAAAAATTATAAAAAGATAAAATCACTTAAAATATTTCTTGATAACGTGATGCACCTCATCTCAGAATATCTCGATTTCAAGGCTTTCACCATACCTGGGATTAAGGCCCTCATTGGGCGCTTGGTGCTCTACCCGAGCATTTCTTCGTTTAGGATGCTTACGACGTTTTTTTCCACAAGAGAATAGAGTGGACAGTATTGTTAGGATTGGAATGAATATTCTTGGTCGCATTCTGCCTTTCTTGCCTGAAGATCTGGTTTCAAATTAGCTCCTTTAAATGTTTGTTATTAGTCAAAATATTTTGTCGAATTTCTCTGATCGATTAGAGATTCATGGTTATATCTTGTCAAATTCAGTAATAGCCCATATTCACATTTTTTGATACTTTAAATATTTTTAAATAGGGCTGTGTGGGGTGCCTAAATGTTATTTGAAATAATTATAAATTGCCTTATTAACTCTTTATTGTTGAGAGGGGCTTTCGTATATGAAGCAATAGAATAACTAACGGTTAAAAATAAAATTTGACATGGAATATATTCAAATAAGAGACAAATTCAAAATATATATTTTATATTATAGAAAAATGAAAAAAACGTAAATATATAGAAATAAAAAAATCAGAAAATTGTCAGAACTCAATTATTTTTAGGTGAAAAAGGTATTGGTGTAGCATTTAATAGTCAGTTTGCAATGAAATTTATATAAATGTGATGTATTGAGTCCATATGTCTGATACCTCCCTTGTGTCAGTTATGGAAAAGTACAACCAACAAGACACGGAGTTTATAATCAATAATAAAGAGATAGAAGTTTACAAACAGACATATAAGCTTCAGAGTACCGTGACGACCACTGCGCTCATATTTCCATATTTTATTCCAGACCCTATTTATATCTGACTAGTTGTTATTATAATAGATGTGACATTTGAAGTTCACATCACTGTCTTATATTCTCATGATTGACAGCAATTTATTTTACTAATTATGCATTCAGGATATCCAATGATTAAAATTATAAGTGCACAGCACATTGTCTAATATCTATCATAATTAAAGTATTAATATAAAAAAGCCACACGTACAAACACAATAAACACTTAAATATAAAAAATAATATGAAAATAAAATTTCCATTTAATTTATTTCATGAAAATTTATTTTTGATTCCTAATTTTTATTGTTAAATCGGTTTAAAAAAGTATCATTTACATAATATATTTGATTAATATGTAGATATAATATACAAGATGTAGATAAACGCATGGACACAAAACATGAGGAAATTGTACCTTGTAGCATGAATATCAAGATTAAGACGATAACTCTGAAAGGTATTAGATGCACAGTGACTTTATTGAAGACATACGAGATAACCAAGTGTGAACGAAATTGCATCCGTCTCCTTAAAAAAAAACAGACGAACAGCGACAACAAAATATGAAACTTCCTTAAGTTTGTCCATGATTGTATGCAGGAATATTTCATAATTTATCAATTTCTTAGTATTTGAATTTTTTTTATAAATTTCAAATATTATTGATTCACTGAGTTATTATATATGAATAGTAACATGTATATATGTGAATATTATTATACATACTTCGATTAAATTATACTTTCTTTAACCACTATTCCCGACATGCGGATATTGTGTTCATACAAGGGTCACTTCGAGGTTTTTGCAATCAATATTAAATAATTAAAAATTATTTTAAAAAATATTTTACCATTAAAATTTACATGTATCTTTTACCTAACATAAACAATTTTATAAAAGAGTAACAACAATGTTTCATAGAGGGCGCGACTTTGTTTACAGCGGCAGCGGTAATTTCTAAACATTGCGGATCACAATGGAGTTGACTAGAGGAAGTTTAGGGGCCATGATATTTTATGCTTATAAAAGTAATTTGAATTATATAATAATCCCACTAAAGATTGATTAAGCTTTAAAAGATGAAGCTTCTTCTATTATAACAGTTTTAATTGGTTTAATAAATTTAAATTAGGAAAAACCAACCTTGAAGAATAACCTCCTTCTGGTCGACCACCAATAGCAGTGACCCAAGAAAAATTTGAGCTAGTAAGATTTTTACTTAGAAAATATCAAAGAATTATGTATCAACAGTTAGATAAAAGTGTGCGCATTGGATCGGCAGCAATCAGCACCATCATTAATGATCATTTAAAATACAGAAAACTTATTAGTATATGGGTAACTCACAGTTTGACTGAATTCCAAAAACTTGGTGGCGTTAAATGCTCTAATTTCATGTTGAAAATTTTGATGAAGGCAATCAAAGGCTGTTTTTGATATTATTACAGGGGACGAAACTTGGATTTACAATTTTGATCCAGAAGCATAACGGCGATCTACGCTTTGGTTCTTTCAAAATCATCTCCTTCTAAGAAAGTTCGCATAGCTATAAGTGTTTGAAAACAAAAGGTCGTTTGTTTTTAAAAAAAAAAGTGGTTTCAATGATATTGTGAAGTTAGAAGATCGAAAGAGAGTTAATGGTAACTGGTATACAAAAATATGCCTTCCAGCAGTATTTGAAAAATCAAGCAAAGCACACCAAGAGCTCAACTCGAAATAGTCCTTCTTCAATATGACAATGCAAAACCGCACACCTCAGGCCAAACATTAGACTTTTTAGCCACCTCTGGTGTCTAATTAGTCACTCATCCACCATATTCGCCAGATCTTGCACCTTTTGACTTTTTATTTCCAAAAGATAAGTTATTATTAAAAGGGATAAAATTTAACATTGATGATGAAGCATTGCAAGCCTTTATCAATGCCGTAGATTCCATCCCCAAAGTTGACTGGTGTAAATGCTTCGATAATTGGTTTTCACGGATGAAATCTTGCATAGGTGCTAAAGGTGAATACTTTGAGATACTCTGAAAATTTGAAAGTTGCAGCTTTGATAAAAATAAGTGATTGTAAAATTTTGGAGTGTGACCTTTGTATAAATGATATTATACCTATAGATTAAAAAAGTGTTTATATTCAAATTTATTGTGGTTATTATGATGTTGACAATATATCTATACTCTCTAGAAACCTGAGCGAGTTAATCTAAAGAATAATATGTAAGAATTTTATCAAAAACTGAGAAAACATAAACAATAGATAAATAAATGACACTACTATATTTTGATTAAAATAAATAAAAACATGTAATAATTTATATTTCTGAAGGTTCATTCAATGGGGTTTTAAGTGAGTTAATATTTAGTTCTGGAAGAGAAATAACCGCACAAAGAGAGAGTAAAAATCCATGTAGAGGTAAGGTGATATTTTACTTTTTTAGTTTCAAGTTGTTTAACAAATTTATATTATTGATTTCCATATGAATATTTAAGAGTGTTTGAATTTGATTAATAAATGAGGACAATTATTTTCTATTTTTATTGGGATAAATACTTATATTGTTTTTAGAAACAATATAATAAATATGGTTCCCTAACTATAGATTTCTATTAAGAAATAGAAATCTTCTTCTCTCCATCTGATACAAGGAGAGGGAGGTCAAGTCCAAGTTGGTAGAAAGCTATCCTGCAACATATAACTGTTGAATTAGAATTTATTCTATTTCAATATAAAAATAAACCTCTCAGTATATATAATTTTACTGATGTATGTTTTTTTTTGATATATTACTTATATATGAAATATATTTTATTGAAAAAAAAAACAGTTTTTTTCATATAAAGAGAAAATGATCGTATATATGGGTAAAATAATATGGATATTTACAAATATAAAAACAAAAAATAACATTAATAAACATTTTAATCCCTATATATATAAGTGTCAGTGTATGTATGTATTATTGATATTTGTGTCATTTTTAGCCAAGAAAATTTGAAATTGACAGGTTCTGGGCAAGAATATTTGTTTTTCAGTCAGAAAAATATGATTCCCATATGTCTGTATTATGTTTGATTATCAGATACAAAATTAAATCGGGAAAAATTCCAAAAAGTAGAAACCACGGGTGGAGCCATTTAATTTTCAGTATGCAGAAATAAAATTCTAAAATAAAAACATTCATTCAAGTAGAACACACAAAGCCAGATCATCTTTCTATAAAATTATCGCTTCTCAGACACAAAGTTTGAAGCGGGAAGTTTACAAGAGTGACATCCACGGCGCCAATTTATAATTGTAAGGAATAGTATTTGAATAAAAACATTTAATCGGGTAAAACCCCGACGTTGCCCGGGTCATTCCGCTAGTATGTAATAAAACGAGATAGTTTGCATATCATCCCAGTAACAAAATATAAGTGGCGATAAAGAAAAAATATAAAAGGAAAAGTATTGAAAAAATTGAATTTTTCATATTTATTTATTTATTTTTATTTTATTTTATTTTATTTTTAATTTTATAAAATTTGGACCGTTTTAAAACATATAAGTTATTTTTATTCTACGTTTATTATTTTTAATTATCTTAAGGAAAACGGGTTTAAGATATCAAATCATAGAAAATGTAATAAATATATATTTCAAAATTTTACCCATTTAAATGATACATAATTAAGCCAGGTATTAAAATCTCAACAATATATACTATAATTTGAATATATAATTTATAATTCTATATGGTATTTTATGGTCTCGAGTCCAGTTGAGTGTAATGGCTGTGTACAAATATTTAATTCTAATGTATATTTTTGGATGAAATGCCTGTAGAAGTATTCATAAACTGTGAAACTTTATTTTCATAATAAATTTGGGAAATAAACTTTTTTGCGAAGGATGTTGATTAAATATTTAAAATATTTTCTGCATTTTCCAACGCGATAGAATGAAGGAATTATAAATGTAGCACGCTAGGTTTAGTATATCAGTTAGATATTGAATAATTTGCTCGTGTATGTTTCAAATATATTAAATACAAATAGATTATATCTACTAACCTCAGGTCCAGGTATTACAGATGGTTCAAAAAGTCTATCATCTTCTATATTATACTTTAGGCCGAGAATTATTGCGTTCAAAATATGGATGGTTGGTGCTGCACTGTACGTTCATTTCTGCAACATTCACAATTTTTTTTTCTAAATTTATTGTGATAAAAAAAATTATATTTTTTTCATGAATATTATTACTATCTCTAAATATAAAATACCACATCTAAGTTTCCAAATATTTATTAAAATATTTATAATTAAATTAAAGAGAAAACATTTGGTGTTAAATATGTTATTATTTCCTTCGGATATTTTGAGTTAAATTAAGTAATATTACTGTGACTTCATTCTATCTTATTGTGAGAAATTTATTAGAGATGTAGTTTGAATTATATGTCAACACACATTTTTGTCATTTTTGAATCAAATTTTCAACCTAATTTTTAATTTACAATATACATATATATATTGCCCCATGTTTTTTTTTTAGATCTATATATATAAATATCTAGTTTTCCACTATATGGCGCTCTGCCATCTAAAAAGCACGTTTGCGTGATCAGGATATGCCTTCTTTCTTTTTATTATCAACACCTGATCTTTTTTATTTTTTTTTTAGATTATTTTTCACACGAATACATATGTGCATAATCTTAATTTTTTAAATTCTCTAAACTTTTTTTTTCAAATAACCTTTAAATATTAATAGTATTTGATTTTAAAACATGAATATTTATAAAATTTAACTTATAGTTAAAATTCTTATAAAATATAGGATCAGTTAAATTATTATCTATAAATATATTTTATTTTAGGGAAGTATAAAATTAATTTACCTTGATGCTTATATTGGCCCCAACTTTCTTTTTCATTTCTGGTCCTATAAAAGTATCATGGAGAAAGTCCGGCTTCATTTTTATGTAAATTATCCCAATGATTTGTAGTTGAACTGATATAGGTGAATAGGCATATTTTTCTTCCATTTAGAACAAAAAACGGGAATTCTCTATTTGTCTTCAGAACTTTCTATTTTCAGTGTCTCAACACATAAGAGGTCATTAGGTCTCTTGATAGCAAAGTGCTTTTCAATTCGTCTCGATTTGAATGGTAGTTCTGTTCTTATTTGCTGAACTTTTTAGTTTGCATATCGGTAAATACGGGATCAGCTTTGTAAATGCTTCAGAGATCAGACGGACTTAGGTAGCATAAGAGCAGCAGAGTTCTTTTTAATGCCCTTTATGACCTGAAACCAACTTCACATCTAATGGAATGATTAAATATATTTTCTTATCAGTCTGATATATTGTTAGCAAATTCGAATTACAATCTAGGTAACACTTCTTGCAATTCTGGCTTTCATACATGGTGCACAATAATGAAATCGCAATTAGGAGTGTGTTGATAGGAAATGCTATTTAGTTCTTCCAAGAGAGCCAATTGATGCGCTCCTTGATAACCATTGAATGAATAACCTTGAAGTCGCGTGGCAGTCTCACCATTGACGTCATCAAAGGAAAAAATATCTTCAAGGCCCATATATTCACTAGGTTAACCTGAAATCAAGGTTCAAAATCGGTCTTCGAAATATCTATCCAGGTCTGAAATGGTTGCAGTCTAAAATATATCTTGAAAACTTGTCAGACTGACTAGCCGCGCTTAATCGAAAAAGATTAAAGCAGCATTACTAGTTTAAAAAACTTGATCTGCTGAGATTCTTCAATATATTTGAATGTCTATCTCGATTAATAAATGTTCGCTTGCAATGATAGTTATGCCATCCAATTGTTCGTAAAATATATTCAGACATAATATCTGATTGAATATATTATAATTAAGTTTGTCTCTCTTAAAATAGTTAGCAATCTTGTTTTACACCTTTAACAAAGGTATATATTTTTTGGGTCGATTTAAAATATTTTCTTAATCATTTTCCCCAATCTCCTGTTGTCCAAACGTCCGTTCAAGAACAATGTTGAACAAGTATTCAGGCGTACTTCTTGGGCCTTGCTTGTCATATATATCGTGCTTCTGATATATTTTTAGAATATCAGTTCATATAACCTGGTTTTTGTGCCAATACCAGAATCAATGTTACTTTCTATGCAGCGTTTCTGGCATGCTATTGAAAATAGTAGGCGCGACGAATGAAGGAATTTCTTTATATGAATATTCCTCATCCCCAAATCTTCATTCATTGAATATTGCGGTGAACTCAATCCAACGGACCATAGGTAGTTCTGCACAGATTATCTAGGTCAAAACAAAAAATCCTATAGAATACAAAATATATTTATGTTAATGTTTATTGAGTGGAAGGTGTAAAAGCATAATAGTTGAATTTGTATTTATACACATTATGAAAATTATCTTTAAAATAATAATAATAATGAAATTTGTTCAAATATCAGTGTAAACTATATATATGTAATAATGGAAAACCTCTAAAATTCGATATGAACAATAAACACATTACTGGCTTTTAAAAGTGCTACACCAAAAACGATTTAAAATAGCAGAATTATATTTATTGAATATATATATCATATAAAAAAAGATAATTATTGTTTATATTTGAAGGTAATTTTAAATTATAGTGGGGAATAAATCAGTACATTGGTAGCCGCCTGGAATTTCAATCAACATATTATTCCTTCTGGGAATTGATTCTAACACATATTGGATGTCAGTTGCTGGTACTGATCTCTTTCACTGACATCTTCAAGTTCTTGACACGTGGTATTGAATGTCTATGTACAATCTTGCAGGGCTATATAAAAAGTTTCTCTACTCTTAGGCAGTTGTGACTGAGGACATTTGAGATTATGAATGACACTCTGAATTGCTCTATTAAAGCAATCGATTCCATATTCTTATGATTTTGGCAACTCGGCCAAGCCATGCAGCAATTAACTGTAGGAGACAGTACTTGGTCAGTTAACATTTCTATAGCTATAGAATATAATAGAACGCGAGTTTGTATGGTTGCTTTTAAGGTAAAATCACAACATAAAAGCGTTAACCAAGTCAATAAAAAGTAATTAAATAATAATAAGTGTGATGGCAGCTGGCATGCCTATATAGTAAATTATCAGTTAGCACATTATTATCACTGTTGGTACTCTGTGCGGTTGCCTTTTGATATGCCGGACATTGGTTGATTTTGTGGGATCTACCACAATTTCTGCAGTTTTCTATTATTTTGTGACTTTGGTTAGTTGCAGTAACACATGAAAACTCCGAGGATAAGTTTCTTTATTTCATAAATGATATCTCGAGCTTTCGGGTATCATAGACCTTTGGTTAGTGGTGCTTTCTTTCCTCGGCTCTTTTATATCTCCCCACTTCTTACTGTTCATCTTTGTCACAGCAACTTGTTTGTCTGAGTCGGATAGTACATGTTTCATTTGGTTTGTGGCAATTTCACATGCTATGCAAATTTGTGTGGCTTTTTCCAGATTAAGGTCAGCCTCACTAAGAAGTCTTTCTCTTATTTCATTGTTTATAATTCCTACAACTATTCGATCTTTAAGTAGTTCATCAGACATGACAGCAGATTTGCAGTTTGCTATCTGTAATTTGATCCTAGTCAGAAAATCATTAAATGATTGATCTTCTTTCTGTTTCATCTGATTGAATTTGAATCTTTCAATTGTAGTGTTCATCCTTGGAGAAAAATAGTTGTTGAACTTGTCTTTTACAATGCTCAGATTATTTTTATCTGCATTATTTAAGTTGAAAGATTTAAAAATATTTTGAGCCTCTCGTCCCATTGCAGCCATAAAGATAGCAACCTGTACCTCTGGTGCTTTACTACTTAATTGGGTAGCAATTTCATACCATTCAAAGCTTTCAAGCTAAGATTCCCAGCCCTCTTTGTTTAGTTCGTTTAGGCCTATTTGTTTTGGGGTTCGAATAGCATTTTCCGCCATGTTGTTGTTATTGGAATTATTTTTTTCTAAAAATACACTCATTTCTTCTTGCTTGTAAATTAAATTATTTTCGTATATATTCTTATGCAACTATTTTTTTATTTGAACATGCAGATTTGAGATGTTCTGAAATACTTTAAGAAATTGTAAATTAATAAATTGTTCTTACCACGTGGTGTTGTTTACAAGCGCCGCTGCCACCATGTAACGTCCTCGTATTTGTTGGTTGACGTTAATCAGCAAGAAGTACTTGGAAGTTTGAAAGAAAAGTTTTTATTTCTTTTAGGCTAACATCGGATATAATACAAGGTGCGTTCATTAATTTCCAGGACTGGTTAAAAAATAAAATAAATAAAAAAGCTAGAGAAAATATTTTTTCACAGAGTTGAATTTTGGACATTCGACCACACCTGACTGAAAGCACGAGTCTCGTGGCGCACGCGCCGATATCTAAAAAAAAAAAAGAACAAAACAACTTCCTTGTAAGGTTCGCATTTCTAATTTTAAAATGACCATTTTCGAAGAGCAGAGAATATGCATTAAGTATTGTTTTAAATTGAAGAAAGTGCTAATGTGACCTATGAATTGATTAAAGAAGCTTTTGGCGATGCAGCTTTATCCCGTTCAAGAACTTTTGACTGGTTTTCACGTTTACTAAATGGTCGGGAAAAGGTAAGCGATGATCAGCATACTGGGCGTCCAAGATCATTTCGTTGCGGGGAAAACAAGCTCAAAATAAAGGGGGGGGGGATTAAATTAAATATAACAGAATAATTTCTATTAAATACTTATCTTCAGAGACTGGACTATCTGTTTAATTGGGGATAATGAGGTGCTTAAGGGAGGCACTGCGCCTTAAAAGACCTGAAAGATGGCAAAACAATGACTGGATACTTCACGTCGGTAATGCGCGGCCGCACACAGCCCAAGTTGTTTTGCAGTTCTTGGCCAAGCATTCAACCATACAGATCCCTCATCCACCCTATTTCCCCGACTTAGCCCCCAATAACTTTTTCCTTTATCCTAAATTGAAAATGAACTTGAAAGGAAGGAAATTTGACAACGTTGATATGATACAAGCTGAATCGAAGGCAACCTTGAGGAACCTCTCAAAAAGTTATTTTATCTCCTGCTTCGACAATTGGAAAAAATATGGAACGGGTGTATTGAGGCAGGAGGGGCATATTTTGAAAAATATTAAATTAGTTTTTCATTTGTTTTATTTTTTCAAAGATACAGAGCAGTCCTGGAAATTAATGAAGGCACCTTGTATCTTAATTATTAGACATAACTTGTGGATATATATCACAATAAGTCAAAAGGCATTCCCACAGAGTACCATTTCGCTAATCTTTGCAGATCCCAGAACACAAATTCATACAAAGTCAGACAAATTGTTGGGTCACCAGAACCTGAAATGATTCAAGAATTTGTAATCCAGTCAGTTGAAAACACCAACCTGACCGAAGATTGGTATGAAGAAGTAAAAATTAAAGGGAAAAAGGTAAACATGAAACTAGACACAGGTGCACAGTGTAACTTTTTGCCACTCAGCCTGGCAGGGAGATTAAATCTGGAAATCCAAAGGTCTCCAGTAAAAAGTTTAAGTTCCCTTTCAGGACATCGAATTCCTGTCGAAGGACAAAGTCTAGCAATGTGCATGGTGAAAAACATGACTGCCTACATACGTTTCATCATATCCAGAGATAACACTTCTCCGATCCTAGGCAGACAAACCTGTTCCAATTTAGGTCTTGTCAAGCGAGTAAACACCTGTCAAACAATTACCCAGGAATACCAAGAAGTATTCGAAGGGATGGGATGTTTGAAAGGATATGAATACGAGGCAAAGTTTCAGACTTCGGACATGAACATGCAATTAAGACCGCCCAGACCTATTCCTCTATCTATTAAAGAAAAAGTAAAGAAAGAACTTGAGGAAATGGAAGACAATGGGATTATAAAGAAAGTAAATTACCCTTCCCCCATCTCCAGTCAGATGGTTATAGCAAAACAGAAAGGAAAAATACGTGTGTGCATTGACCCATCGGATATCAATAAAGTAATTCTAAGAAGCCATTTCCCATTACGGACTTTTGATCAGATTGCAGTGAACCTGCATGGTTCAAAATACTTCACAAAGTTGGATCTGAAGAAAGGATACTGGCAGATCAAAGTAGCCCCCAACTCACAACGCTACTTTACCTTCAGCATTCCATGTTATTTTAACTTCCATTTTAATGCATTTTTATATAAAAAAAATACTTATAGATGAATCGACCTCGATAAAATTTTGAAATGAATTTTTAAATACACACATTTTATTTTTTCAAAACATATTTTATTTTTAAACCTTTTTTAAAATATTCTTACAGTTTTTTGTTTAAATCATTTTAAATTATTTTCAAATGTTTTAATAGTTACATATAATTTTACATTTATCTCTTAATGAATTATTAATGAATTATATTTTATTTACTTATTACAAATATATTTTAAATTATAAGATAGAGAGAGAGACCTCATTATTTTTCCTTTAATATTTTGAATAATATTTAACTTATTCTGATTGTAATTTTTGAATATTTTTTCATGCACAAATTTCCCCTACCTACTTTGTATTTTAAATGATTTCAACTGTGATATTATAACACTATGTGGCGCTGAGTTTGTGTATACAAAAATGTAATGCCTCGATAAAGGTTGGCGTTCAGCCAGCCGAAATATTGGCAAAATAAATCTTTTATTAAATCCAATATATGCCTTTTTATTTTCTAATGAATTAAATATGGATTGATCTATTTTCAAAACAATATATATATTCTATTAAGGAAAACGGGGGTTGAAATTATTAAGTCATGGAAAATGTAAAAAAAAATATTTTTCTAAAATTTCACCAAATTAAATGATCCATCATTAAGCCATGTATTAAAATTCCAACAATTTATAATAGCATTAATAGATGCATTTTATTATAATTTTATATTATTTTAATGGGCATGAGTCCAATCGAACATGATGGGGCTGTTTGTGTCAAATATTTATTTCGAATGTTAATATTTTAATATTTTTGGATGGAATGCCGGTAGAGAGAGAGAAGCATTCATAAACTCTGAAGCTTGCTAGTTATAATAAAGTGGGAAATACACCTTTTACGGAGTAGTTGATTAAATATTTGAAATATATTTCTGCATTTTTCAACGCGATGAAATATAATGAATTATAAATGTAGCACGCTATGTTTATATAGTATATCAGTAAGATACTAAATAATTTCCTCGTGCGTGTTTTTAAATATATTAAATACAAACAGAATATATCTACTAACCTCAGGTCTACGTTTGCCAGGGGGTTCAAAGTGTAAATCATCTTCTTTATTATATGTTAGGCTGAGAATTATTGCGTTGGATGGTTGGTCGTGTACTGTACGCTCATTTCTGCAACATTCACAATTATTATAGACAAAAGAATTGCTATAAATTATTAAATAAAAACAAACGATAGCAATGCGTCTCTATAAAGAGACGCATTGCTATCGTTTGTTTTTATTTAATTCACAATTATTATTTCCATATTTATTTGCATAAAGGAATTTATAATTTTATTTATAAATATTATTAATATCTATAAATATAAAATACCACATCTAAGTTTCCAAAAATGATTAAAATATTCAAATTCAAATGAAAGAACATAAAATTGGTTTTAAATATGTTTATGTCATAATTTGTATATAATTAAATTCAACCCCGACCCACTATGTATGTACCATGTATGATTTTCAAAGACTTAATAAAGAACAAGGTAACTGGAGGAAAGCAAGTAGCAATAAGACATAGGAAGTAGGCCTAAAGCTGGCACGACTATTCTTGGCACCCCTGTGTCAATATTGCAGGGGCAAAGACCGGACGTATCTAGTGGCCGCAGAAGTTATATTAGTCAAGAAGCACTCAATACTTCCTGACAAAGCAGGATGTATCTGGTGACCAGAAGTTATAAATGTTAAGCTAACACCCAATATTTCCGGCAAAGACAGGACGTATCTAATATCCGCCGAAGTTATAAGCGTCGAGCTATCCAACACTTCCTGACGAAATCGGATATATCTTCCAGCAAAAGCAACACCAAAGGAAACCGCCGGCCAATCAGAAGACAGCACCTAAATAGGTCGACCAATAGGAAAAGATCATGTGATCATCTCTCGACCAATCAGAAAGAAACTGAGTCTTGGTGTTAAATCGAAAAGCAAGAATTGTCAGTTGCCCCTTCGCTTCCAACAAGGTAACATCTACTCTCGAGACCTCTCTCGCCGCTCATTTCATCTAAATCCAATCATTGCCATGTGATCAACTAATTAATCATCAAAAACCGCTCTGCCTTTCTCAAAAGCTTTCTTTCCTCCAACCCGTTGCCTTATGTTTTCAACCATCAAGTGTCCCGGCTTATTTCCCCTGTGTGTAATCCTTTCACTCAGCCACCACGACTGCATCATCCACCACGACTGCATCATTCACCACGACTGCGTCACCACTTCAACAACCTTCAACACCAAGAGTAAGGTTTCCCAACATAGTAGAATACCACAGCTATTCCTAAAGTCGACAGGATTCTACAACAGTGTAATACATCAAATATTGCAGTGTAATAACTTTTGGATCACATATTACATAAAGTCGACAGGATAAAGATGGAAATTAGCCCAGGCGCCAGCAAAACAAAAGGCAATAACAAAACGAGCGGAAAGAAACTGACAACGAACGAAGCGACAAGACATACCCTGGCGACGGTAATTTTAGAACTGACCGCCGCGCTACAAGGGGCAAGATCCACGCAACTGGAAACGGTCTTCCGGAGCGCCACCCACGGGGCAACCGACGCCCGCACCGCCGGTACGTGTCCGAACAACCTGACACCCACCGAGGAGTCGCCACCCGCCATGCCGTACCCGTGCACCCGGAAGCAATCCACGCGACACGGGCCCAGTGTACCGACAACGCGGTCCACTCGAATGGAAGCAGTACAAATGACTAGATTTCCCTTTCAATTGCGCGGACAGTGCAAACGGTCCCGATCCGGCCCAACAGACATTCCAAGCCAGCCATCCCAAGCCGAAGACGCCACAGTGGAGACCTTTCGAGACTAAGGTAGGCAATCCACCCAATGACACCATCAAATTAACTTTGGACTTGTATCTGACCCAGGACCTACCATGTACCTTTCTAATTGAACCAGACGCAGGTTCGAACATATTGCCGTATCATTTATACAATAGATTAAAAGCACAACTTCCCAACATAAGTATTAAAAATCCTTCCCTTGATCTATCCACCCTAAATAGTTTTACGAAAATAATAGGACATTTAACTTTCCCTCTGACAATAGGCCAAATAACCCGTAGAGAGAACTTCCACGTGGTAAATGCATCCTTGCCATTTGGAGTTCTTACCTTAAAAACCCTTTATCAGTATAAATTAAAACTAAATTATAATCGCGGCACTATTTTCCAACTTGGCGTCCCATTGTCTAATACTATCTACCACTTTAAACATGTGTCAAATGAATGCAAGCACGGGCTAGGCCAAAACCTGTCCCAAAGGACTCGCACAGCACCCAAAGCTTTCACACATGGAAACCCTTGCCTGCATTCATTGCCCAAACCCCAAATATTTACATGCCACCATTCTAATCTCACACCACGCAACTTTTCACTCAACCCAATTGCCAATACTTTATGCCCACCACATATAAAGCCACCACGACTTCAACCTACAATTCCAATAATGCCCAAAAAAGTGTCCGTACACCGACACAGCTCACCCACTTACCACACAAAATCCACACATGACCACACTTCGCCAAGCCATAATTACGCAAATGTACCTCACAACATACACGCACCCATACGTCACCACGCGACAAACACGCACAACCCGCACAACAAATGCAACACGCGCGCCAAAAGACAACAACAACAAACAAGCGCATGCACAACCGTTAAGAATAATACAATCATCCCGTCTACACAAAACATAGAAAAAATTCACGCCACCAAACAACCACACAATCGAAAAACATTGCGATCTTTCCTAAAAGCTGTGAACGCCTATAAAGAATTCATTCCGGACCACGCCCGCTTGCGGACGCCACTTGTCAACCTTCTAAAAAAGGATGTCGTGTGGGTCTGGGATGACGAATGTCAGAAAGCGTTCACTAACCTGAAAGAAAACCTTACCACACACCCCACATTACACCTTTACCAGGAAGGTCTGCCATGCCAGGTGTACTGTAACACCTCAACATTCAGCATTACAGGCGTTCTTAAACAAGTCTACCCTGATGGGAAGACATACACCGTTCAACATTTCAGCCGATCTCTGCGTAGTCACGAGCGAAATTATTCAGACTTGGAACTACAATGCCTAGCCATTGTGGAAAGTGTGGATAATTTCCGCACCTGTCTAATGGGCAGAAAGTTTACAATATTTTCTGACCATCCCGCATTGCAGTGGTTGAAAGAGATCAAAGCTCCGTCAGGCAGATTGTTTCGATGGAGGTTAAGACTGTCAAGATACGAATATGAGGTCCGTAGCATAAATGGAGTACAACAATACGAAACGGGCGTTGTAACTCGTATCCCATTTTGTGGCTTTCTAGATGCGCCACTCATACAGAGCCAACAGTCTTCTCCACCGGGAAAATTTCGCGTGACTATGGATCCCAATAAACTGCGCACCGTCTCCCGAAAAGGAGTACTTAAAACTATAGTCCCAAGTTCACTTACAACCAGACTTCTTAAGTCCGTACACACTCAACACCACCATCCAAACATCTCCAAGATGACGAGACTCATCTCGTCACAATATTATTGGCAGAACATGACACAAGACATCGCAAAACAGGTAAAAACCTGCCCCACCTGCCGATTCGCTAGAAGAATCGATGAATACAACCAACCTTCACGTAAAAATACCGACACAGGCACCAAAGCAAAACAAAATTCGTACATAAAGCACAGCGTACACACAACACAAACAATGCCAAAATCACCACATCCACGTCAGAGAAACGATCACACATCTCAACCTAAACCAATTACCGCCGACATATCTCTAATAAAACCATTGACGATCAAACAGGAGAACTGTAAACCTGACAACCAGTTCAATCATATCACACCACTCCCTAAAGATATCAAACAGGAGAACTGCGAACCTACCAATCATTTAAATTCTACAATTAATAAGGATCAAGCAAATATTTCAAAATCCCCATTTACAAAAATACGGGAGAACATGGGGCAATATCCTATATTTCATCTGATTTTTATCCTTTGTTTGTTACTTCTGCCATACAACTGTATCCCAATTTTATTCATTAATTACTTGTTTATCTATACCATGTCCGCTCATAAAATTTTCGAACTACAAGAGGCAGTTTTTAATGTTGGACAAACATTTATAAAACTTCTCGTAATTTTAGGAACCATTTTTGCAGAAAATCTAAATAAACTCCGAAAAGATAGCAGTAAATGAAAGATGACCAACCAATGTCGGAGAAATCATACTCCAAAAACAAGACCCGAACCGCACCCCAAAACAAATAAGCGGAAGGAAGTGAGAATTTTGAGACACAGCGACAAAGACGTGACGCCCTTACTTCAAATTACATGCAAATAGTGTGGGAGGGTAATTTTTAGATCGGACCTCGCGTCCCCGACACGTCCCGCTTCCGGCGTCTCATTACAGGGCCCCGCTCATCCAAATTAGGTCACCGCTCTCCCCAGCCACAGATTCCTCTATGCCACCAATTTTGGATTCCAGTTCAAGCCTGCGTATCGATTTTTACAATGTAGTCAAATCAACTGTCACTCGGAAATCTAAAAAAGGTACAAGACGTCACACACATTTAAATGAGTTCATACCCCCATCATAATTGATCAAATACTTTACAAACTTTCAAAAAAAAAAACGCTACACCTTCCATCTACGCATAAATACCACAAACCTTAGGATCTCGACAACACATAGAATTCACACACACATTTCTTACACCAAAAACTACTAACATTTTTCACAATACACACAAAGACAAGAAATTTATAGGGCATGTAGATATACAAAAGGGTTCAAAAATACACCTTATTGTTCATATTAATCATTTTCATTATTTTCTCTTAATTAAAAACGTAAATATTTAATCAATTTATCAATTTATTCAACTTAACATCACTTTTAATCATTAATTATCATATATTTACCACTTAGTTATGTTATCATAGTTTCCAATCAACAAAAACTCATTGGTTTTCTTTCAAAATTGGATATTATATTTCATTTTGATTTACAAAAACATTCTTTTTTTTCTCTATCTTTTTTTCACCATGCAACCAAGCATTTACTTTGATTTCTCCCAACTTTTATATTATTTTTTGATTTCCTCCAACTTTTTATTTTTAATTATTTTTTGATTTCTCAAAAGCCCTAATAAAAATCCCTCGTTCTCCATTCCCAATTTCGAGCGAGAATATGGTTAGGCATTTTTCTTTTTTTTTCACCATGCATCAAGCATTCACTTTGATTTCTTTCAACTTTTTATTTTACTTTGATTTCTCAAAAGACCTTATGAAATTTCCTCGAATTCTTTTCCAAAATTCGAGCAAAAAAGTAACTAGGCATTTTCCCTTATCACCATGCAACAAAACAATTTTTTTTCAACCAAACACATTCAATTTTGATTTCATTCAACTATTTTTATATTATTTTTATTTTGATTTCAAAAGCCTTAATAGAACTCCCTCGATTTCATTTCCTATCTCGAGTAGAATTCGTTTAGGCGCATTTTCTTTTCTTTTTAATCCACTATGTACCATAACATTCATTTTGATTTCTTACAATTAAAAATTTTTTTGATTTCTATTAATTATACTCAACCTATATCATCAACACCATTCTATTTTACTTTTATATCACCAGCAATGCTTGTATATAGCCCCTCAATACCCACAACTAATTTTCCCACAAAATTATTTTTCACTTTACAGAATTCTCTCAGGCTAACCCCTTCTTGAATTCTTCACATGTAGGGGGCGCATCTGTCATAATTTGTATATAATTAAATGCAACCCCGACCCACTATGTATGTACCATGTATGATTTTCAAAGACTTAATAAAGAACAAGGTAACTGGAGGAAAGCAAGTAGCAATAAGACATAGGAAGTAGGCCTAAAGCTGGCACGACTATTCTTGGCACCCCTGTGTCAATATTGCAGGGGCAAAGACCGGACGTATCTAGTGGCCGCAGAAGTTATATTAGTCAAGAAGCACTCAATACTTCCTGACAAAGCAGGATGTATCTGGTGACCAGAAGTTATAAATGTTAAGCTAACACCCAATATTTCCGGCAAAGACAGGACGTATCTAATATCCGCCGAAGTTATAAGCGTCGAGCTATCCAACACTTCCTGACGAAATCGGATATATCTTCCAGCAAAAGCAACACCAAAGGAAACCGCCGGCCAATCAGAAGACAGCACCTAAATAGGTCGACCAATAGGAAAAGATCATGTGATCATCTCTCGACCAATCAGAAAGAAACTGAGTCTTGGTGTTAAATCGAAAAGCAAGAATTGTCAGTTGCTCCTTCGCTTCCAACAAGGTAACATCTACTCTCGAGACCTCTCTCGCCGCTCATTTCATCTAAATCCAATCATTGCCATGTGATCAACTAATTAATCATCAAAAACCGCTCTGCCTTTCTCAAAAGCTTTCTTTCCTCCAACCCGTTGCCTTATGTTTTCAACCATCAAGTGTCCCGGCTTATTTCCCCTGTGTGTAATCCTTTCACTCAGCCACCACGACTGCATCATCCACCACGACTGCATCATTCACCACGACTGCGTCACCACTTCAACAACCTTCAACACCAAGAGTAAGGTTTCCCAACATAGTAGAATACCACAGCTATTCCTAAAGTCGACAGGATTCTACAACAGTGTAATACATCAAATATTGCAGTGTAATAACTTTTGGATCATATATTACATTTACATTCGAATATGTATTAGATATTTAAAATACGATGTATATATTGCTCCATGCTTTTTCAAATATATATATCTAGTGTTCCATTAGATGGAATAATGGAAAAAGATAAAAAGCACGTGCACGTGATCAAGATATGCCACAATTGTTTTCAATATCAACACCTGACCTTTTTTTATATTATTTTTCACACAAATACATATGTGCATAATCTTAATTTCTCAAGTTCTATGAACTTTTTTTGAAGTACACATTTAAATATTAATAGTATTTAATATTTAACATAAACATTTAGAAACCTATTAACATATAGGTAGAAATCTTATCAAAGATAGGGTCAGTTAGACTGATCTATAAATATACGATAAAATAAATTATAAAAATAATTTACCTTGATGTTCATATTGGAGACAACTCTTTATTTCATTTCTGCTTGTCTGAAAGTAACATTGACAAAGTCCGAGCTCGTTTTTTCTGTATAATATATATTTTTAAAATTGAAGTTGAACAGATATAGGTGTGTTTGGCATACTTTTCTTTATTTTACAATAAAAAGAGGTGAATTCTCTATTTTTCTTCAAAATTTCTCTTTTCAGTTTTCAATTTCATCTGAAGTCTTAGGTTTCCTCATAGCATTCTTGATTCGCCTTAATTTTATTGAAAATTATTTTCTCACCTGCTGTACTTTTGTGTTTGCATATAGGTGAATACGGGGTTAACCTTTTATATGCTTCAGACCTCCGATGGCTTAGGTAGCAATAGAACAGCAGACTTCTTTTTGAGATATCCTATTTTAACCAATTTCATCTGATGGAAAGAATAAATATATTTTCCTTTCAGTCCGATATTGTCAGCAAATTCTTTTCACCAGCTAGGTAACACTTCGCGAAAATCTGACTTGTTAACATGGGGCACCATAATGATTTGGCAGTTGGAATTTGATGATTGGACATGCTATTTAATTTTTCAAAGAGAGATAATTGATGCGCCTTTTGATATTCCTTGAAAGTAATTACATTTAAGTCGCGTTGCACAGTCCCATTCACTCACCAAAGGACAAAATAGCTTGAAGTCCTATATTTTCACTAGGTTAACTTGAAACACGCGTTTGCATTAATAGTCAGCTATGTCATCGAATCAATAAAAAATATATATTAAGACTTAATATGTGCTGGAAAATATGCCGAATACGTTTTCTCTTTTAAAATAGTTAGTGATCTTGTTTTTACACCTTGAGAAAAAAAGTTTTAAAAATTTATTTGTAAATGATATGAGCCCTCTCTCTCAACTAATATTTTTCAATCTTCTGATGTCCAAACGTCTGTTGAAGATCCATGTTGAACAAGCATCAAGGCGTTCCTCTTGTTGGCCATGCTTGCCAAACAGTTCATATAACTAGGGTTACGTTACTTCATATTCAGCGTTTCTGGAATTATATAGAAAAAGCAGACGCGATGAATAAAATATTCCCTCGATGTGAGCACTTTTCCTGAATCTTCATTCATTGAAGATTGTAACGGACTTGATCCATCAGATCAATTTGTCCTACTGCACAGATTGCATAGGTCAAAACAAAGCCTCTATATAATACAACATATATTTATGTTTATTGATACTTTGTATCATAATAGTTCAAATTATATTATACACATTCCAAAAATTAACTATAAAATAATAATGATAATAAAATTTGTTTCAATAAATAGTGTGATTGTGGCTTGTACATGAAGCAGATCAGATCGGTTTGTGCACCCTGATCACAATACCAGCCAATTCCATGTTTCAATAAATAGTGGTTTAACTATATATAATATATAAAATAAATCTATATATATATCTTTAAAAATTTAATTTGTACAACATACGCATTACTAGCTTTTATAAATGTTGCGCCAGACACGAATTCACAAATAGCAGAATCATATTTATTGAATATATGGCCTATAAAGAAAGAGAAAAACAATTTTCAGGTTATATATATATTTAAAATTATAGTGTGGCATATAAAAATAATTACATTGAGTAGCGGCCTCGAGTTTTAATCACAACTTCAAAATAAATAAGTAGGTAAGATATATTTTCTAAGAATCGAAGTGATAAATAAATTTGAGCAACATATAAAGAAAGCTATTATATATAATATAAGATTTTTTTTAGAAACGTATTAAAAGCATGTGAGAGAGTAAAAATGAATTTACTTTATAAATGCCGAGTTCAATTCTCTAATACAGGAATGTCCCAGAAAGAACATATAAAGGCCACATTATTCGATAAACGGCTCTTCAATATGTCATTCATGCTTTCTGAAAAGCAAGACCTTAAATGAGCACAACAGATGAATCATTTTAAAAATTTCATTTTATCATTTCATTAAATCATTTTAAAATTGATATTATGATTGAAATTGATATTCGAGAAAAAAATATTGTGATTTTCGTCACAGAAGAAATTCTTCAATGTCACTGAATAACGAATATTTGCGTTATTTAAGCTGGATATCGCTTTGACTCTGTGTAGAAGATAATAAAAGCCACGTTCCCAAAGGGTGATAATATGATTACACGGATATGATGAACCAAGAAATAATCTTTCGAAGATTACAGATGACAATACTTGTCTTAAGTACTGTTGATATATATTTTTATAGAACCCAATTAATAAGGCCAACATTCATGGTATTTAATGGTAGTCTTGACTATCTGGGTTCATCTTCTCAGAGATACTCTAATGTTTCTTCATTGCATTAAATTCGGGTAGATTCCGTGATTAAAATAATATATTTGCTATATTCTTTCTTGTTTCAATGATGAAATGTATACGAGACAAATCTATATATCGACCATAGAACCATATTACCACTCAAATTCCTGTGATATTTAATAGCTTGTATTGCCACAAAGTTTATTAATATCTTGATAGGCATTCATTCATATATGGATGCTGACACCAGAGGTTATTTTACTTAGAGGAAAATATATGATTCATTTACCTGGGAATGACTGGATCCTGATATGTAGTGAGTCAGCAAATCTTTTTTGGATAATATTAACTTGATATGGTTTTAAAGGGGTAATTCATGCGGTGTAGATTTAAAGGATTCTTCTTGTAATATTTTGGACTTACTGGTATATGAAAGTCATTGTGCATTCTTATAGATGAAGATGACCAAAGATGATTGTGAGGCATGGTGTCCCAAAAATCATTTTCAACAGACAGAGATATTTATCCTGATCCTTTTAAATTTATATTAAAGGGAAAATGATATCTTGTGATTTTCTAGATTGTGGAAAATCTTCAATTTTCACTGAATAACGAAATTTTGCGTTATTCTAGCTGGATATCTCTTTGACTTTGTGTAAAGAATCCGCGTTCCCAAATGGTAATTATATAATTTCGATAATATCATGAGCCCAGAGAAAAATATTTCTAAGATTCCAGATAACAATATTTGTCTCAGCTTACTGTTGGTTTTTTATAGTACCCATTTAACAATAGAAGACGACATACATGATATTTAAAGATAGTCTTGTCCAACTGGATTCATCTTCTCATAGACACCTTGGTGTTAATTCATGGCATTAACTTCTGCATAATTACGTAATGAAAATAGTATTCTTACTGTATTCTCTTTTGTTACAATGATACAATATACACGAGGAAAATATATAGAATGACCTAAGCATAATATTGATATTCATATTCTTTGGATTTTTTAAATAGCTTGTGGCGCCACAAAGTTCATTGATATCTAGATGGGCATTTATTCATATATGGATGCAGACCCCAGAGGTTATCTTACTCAGGGGAAAATATTTGATTCATTTCACCTGATTTACTGGGACTTAATATGTATTATGACAACCCAATTCCATTCTGGATAATATAAACTTGATTTGCTTTTAATGGGAAAATTGACGCGGTGTCAATTTCAAGAATATTCCTCAAGTGGTGATTTCTTTGGACCCACTGTTAAATGATAAGAACTGGTGCATTCTTGTAGCTGATGATAATTGAATATGTTTGTAATTCTGATTGTCTTGATAACGTAGATAAGGTTTTCTTCAGGAATAATAAAGCAAATCTTCGAACAGATTAGGGGGCCACTGCATGATAAGTCAAATACTACCGATTTGTGGACATGTAGTTATT
The DNA here is from genome assembly GCA_030710605.1 of Cordylochernes scorpioides. Lineage (NCBI taxonomy): Eukaryota > Metazoa > Arthropoda > Arachnida > Pseudoscorpiones > Chernetidae > Cordylochernes > Cordylochernes scorpioides. The sequence continues at coordinate 85,288,511 of CP092865.1, forward strand.
AATGTAATTATTGATGGAATTTCCTAATGGCGAACTTGGTAAATAGATTGGCCTTTGGGGTATTCTAAAATCGTTAAATTGTCTTAAATGGAAGCACAATTTGAAGTTCATTCTTGTTTCTGAGTCCAAAATATACATGAAAGTATTGTATCCCAAAACATTCTCCCATTGTTTTGTTATAAATTACGTTTATAAGTGGGTCTTATCTTATAAGTCTTATCACTCTTGCGTTTGAAGAATAACATTCAATTTGGTAATACATTTTTGGATGTCATACTCAATTGGAAGGTCAGAAAGTCTTTATAAAATAGATAGTTAGTTCGGGATTTTTCCAGGGACATATTGATAGCTGAATTATATTTGCTTCAATCACATTTTCATAAATATTTCCCAAGTTTCATTTTTTAGAAAAACATCACGTGATGTCACGGGCCTTTTTTAAAAACAAGGACGTTTAAAAACATGACCGCGGCTTTACTAAACTCGATTTGATATTCCTTTTGGTTTAAAAGAATATTAAATTAATATTTTTCAACTAATATAACCTGGTTCTGATGAGATAATTATTGAAATTTTCAACCAATGAGGTAAATAAATGTCGTGTTTTATGAATATTATTCGATTCACCAGTATTTTCTTTGCAAATTTGAGAAATGTAGTTTTTGGATGACTTGACTGTTCGCCTTATTGCTCCAAGTTTGTTTAGAGAGCCCAATTATTCAGTTAATATTCTCACTGAGAAAATACCTATTGCTTTGTTCGACGATATTACTGTAGACTCAGTGACACTTGAGTTTGCAGTATTACCTCAAAATATTTGTCATAAACGAAACAGTATTTCCTTGAACATTTTCATCCAAACTTGCAACTGATAGATTGGCAGATGTATCTCAGAATATTTCCACCAGATTCAGAGAGTTAGATATGTTTCATTCTTGTTGAGATCAAGTTCCTTTCGCCAATTTCAGAATATACAATAGTATTTAGTGATCTTCGGAAAATAAATTAGCAATCCTTTTAGTTTTTTTTTTTTTGGCAATGAATTATTCGCAAATGGATTTTTCAAAATATTTTCGAAAAAGTAAGCTTTTCTATAATATAAACATAAAAAATAGGTTCAAAGTCTTTCAAAACATTCTTGAGAAAGTATTGATAGGAGATGTAGTTAGAATTGTTGTTTAGGAGCAAGAGTTAGTTCAGAAATCAGGCTGTATTCAGCATCATTGATATTCAGCATTGATGGAGAGATCCGTTTTAACTGTTTTTCTTCTCAATGACTGTTTCGGAGAAGTTGAACAGGAATATTGTTTTCTTTTGTATATATGGGCGGCAGTTGATTCTCAGGTTATATAGTAGATTTGGATTGAACAGAGCGGAGCTTCATATGTGAGAGGAAGTAATATCTGCACACATCATTCTGGTTATTTGTGAATTTATATTTATACATATTCTTAGTAAATATAAGGAATTTATATTTATATGTGCAACTTCTTTATCAAATAAATATCAATAGCTATTGGAAACTTTTTTTTTCATTTTCCACAACATGGTTTTACCAGACATTGATTATTGAAATAAATTATAAAATGAATTGAATGAGATAAATTTTAACTTTTTAATAGAGGTTATAAACAGTTACAATATTTATCTAAGTATATATAATAACTTTATATTCCTATTGAATAAATTCGATATAATGAATTCGATTTAATTAAAATAGGTTCTGGCATTTTCTAATTTATTTTTAAAGGTTAATGTGTTTTATTACACATGAATTTCTTACTACCGCTTACCAAAAGTATATAAAAATAAATGGGTACCTAAATATTAACATTTCGATGTTTATAATAATTTGATATGAATGATAAAGCAATATTTAAATTAAAGATACAATAAAATAAGACCAAAACCAAAAATAATAATAATGTTGGCTTTTTCGCTAACAACGCTTTTACCGAAATGTCACACCATATTAATTTATTTGGATTAGGTCTTATATTCTTGTATCTATAATTTGCTATGAGTTTTTATAATATATATTTTAGGGAAGTCAGTTAATACTTATTAATATAAATTAAAAGGATTTAAAAGCGCATATGTTTCTTTTATACATAAAACGAACTTCTACTGTCCTTACTGCGATGAAAAAATATATTGGGAGGGCTTGGCTCGTCAGTGGTGAACCCTCCCAGCGGTTTCGCCAATTTAACCGCTGGGAGGGTTCACCACTGATGAGCCAAGCCCTCCCAATATATTTTTTCATCGCAGTAAGGACAGTAGAAGTTCGTTTTATGTATAAAAGAAACATACGCGCTTTTAAATCCTTTTAATTTATATGTATAGATGGCGCGTTATTGCTTTTTGTTAACTTATTAATAGTCAATATGAAGAAATAATGCGCCATCTACATATAATAAATTAAAATATTAAGACACGAATGTTTCTTTTGAGCATGAAATATTTTATTCTATTCTAATTGCTATTGTAAAATACATTGGGAGGTCTTGGCCAATCAGTGATGAACGCTTACCAGTAGATTTTGTTTTGTGTGTAAAAGAAACATCGTGTCTTAATTTTTTTTCATTTTATAATTATTAATACTACTTAAAAAAAGAAAATTGAACAAAATTTCATTGAATAGCCTAGAAATCTCAAATATCAATATATAAAATGGCGTATTAATAAAATGATATTTCAATCAAGATGTGAAATTCCTTCATGTGAAACGCGGAATATACTAACATACGATGTATACTCGTATGTCTTATCAAAATAAAGTATAGAGTACATATAAACTATTAGATGATAAAAAAGAAGAGAAAAATGTTTTTTTTAATAAACGCATTCGATACAAGCTTTCGGGCTGTCAAGCCCTTCGACAGGTACCTGTCGAAGGGCTTGACAGCCCGAAAGCTTGTATCGAATGCGTTTATTAAAAAAATATTTTTCTCTTCTTTTTTATCATCTAATAAAACCATAAAGGAGAAATTTCTTATCAGATCTTTACATATAAACTATGCAATCTAAATATTGACGATAGATTTATACTGGATGGACCTTTTGAAACTAAATATATTATTTAACATATTACAACCTTTTATTACACATATTTTTTAAATATATTTTTAATTTAATTTAATAGCGAATATAATATAATACAATTAGATAATTTACTCACCTAATTGATTTACAAAATATGATGTTGTGAATGGACAAATGATGGAGGCTATTAGAGATATCTGAAATTATAGGGTGGGTTGTAGGACCTAAGGATAGACAGGAAGGGGCCCTGGACATAATAGTCAGTTATAGTTATATCACTGAGGTTATGGCAAGTTACTTACTTTAGAAGAACCAGCTTTCGCTGCGTCCAGCCTTTCGGGACGCAACTTTGGTCATTTTGTTTTTCTTGGCAATTATTCTTAATTCTAGTTTCTTTTTGCCAATTGTAACCTTTATCTTCTTTTCGATGCCATTCATCAAAGGCTTAAGATTCTTTTGAATGACAAAATGGCAATCATCGTATTCTTTTATTTGATTTTCAATAATGTTGTGAATCTCCTTTTGAATTGTATTTAGAAGAAACTTTTCAGAATATGTCATTCTTTGACGTTTCTTATTAAGTTTCTTGATTTTGAACGATGGTCCTTTGAAACTTATTTTTTTAGGTGAATATACAGTTTGAGTGGCATTATCTTTTTGTTCTGCTTTGATCTCCACATAATCAAGTGGATATTTATCAAGGTTCCGGAAGATAATTCGGCTGTCCTTTCTCTTCAAATTTTTTAATCTCCTGTTCCTATCTCCTTTGAATTCTTTTCTTAGGCATTTAGGAAGAAGGTGCAGTTTTGGGCACTCCCCAAATTGGACAGACCTTTTCGAAAATTCATCCTTTTCCTACACACATAAAAATATGAGAATGTATAATATTTGAAAAAGTAAAAATTAAAACAGGTAAAAAGTTTATTTTTATTTATATTTGCAAGCTTTCGAGCAATTATACTGCTCTTCAACGGGCTGATATTATTTGTACAAACTCTAAATAATATATATACAGTAAAATTGAAAAATTTGTTATTAAAAAATAAAAGAAACTTTTTACCTGTATTAATTTTTACTTTTTCGAATAATTTCTGGGTAACTATTGCTCACATAATGTATAATATATTTGATATCTATTTTTAAAATAACAATTCCATTTTATATTCTATTTGGATATCAATTTATATAATTAACAGTATGTACCAGAAGATGAACCTCTCCTTTTTATTATTCATTAGAAAAATGCATTTTATTTCCTGCCCTCTTCAATATGCTTACTTCTACCGTCTTTTGCTTTATCTCCAGATTTGTGCGTCGTCTAGTCAATAATATCAGGTTATTCATTTACTCTCGCCAATATTTATTTTCCTGGTTTCTTCCCGTGAATCTTTATCTCCAGATCTACCCCACTGATCTACGCATCTCCTGTTCGAAAATATGTCATATTTTGTATTTTTTCAACACCAGAAGCTGGTGCTCTGGTCCCAATTGTTCATGGACCTGAATGTCCGCCATCTTATCTGTTCACGGAATTTTAAGTGATCATTTATAAAGGTACATCTCAAAGACTCCTATTCGTTCGATTGAAGATTTTTCAGTGTCCATGTCTCACATCCATTTGATAGCATAGGCCAGATTAGCGTTCTGATCAGTCTTTGTTATATCATAAAATCAGCAGTTCCCCTCAATATATTTGTTGCACTAAAAATATTTTTTGTAATGGAAATTCGATATTTTATTTCCATGTCCAATATTCTTTAACATGTTATTTTAGTACCTACATATGTGTATATCTCTGATTGATTTATAACGAGTCCATTTACCAAAATATTTATTCTGTTTTTGTATGATATATAATTTCTGGTTATATATATCAATATAGTCTTATTTGTATTCAAATAAAGTTTGAAATATTTCCCTTACTAAAAGGTGTATCAAATGGTTCTGTCAGACTCTGGTTTTCCCTCTAGTAAACCTGTATATTATCTTAATAACTTATATTATTTTTATAATGTCTATCAATGGCCCTCATTAGTGTAGAGTGGCTTCGATGTCAAGACAGAAGAAGTTATATACCAACCACACCTGCTGTATTTGTGTCATTATTATCGTTGAAAATTCAATGTACACATTTTACAACAAGCTCTGAAATACATGTAACTGTATAGTCTAGCTTGTATAATCAAGGTATATAGAACTTTATAAAATGGGTTTCAGATTACAGTAGAACCTCCTTTTTGTGGACACCCCGCTAGCGGACACCTCTCCACAAAGGACAGTTTTCATTTGCAAAATTACCATTTTCACAATTTAGCAACTCTCCGGTTAGAGGAAACATCTTCCCAAAGACACTTTGGGTCTGCAATTAGATGTCCTTTACAGGGAGGTTTTACTTTACTTCAATTTTACACTATTCCAAATGTTCATATAATATTTGAATCACTTCAATAAATTCACTTACACTGGATTTTTTCTTTCCTCCAGTGAAAAAATCTTTCACTCTCTTGAAGAAGCCAGGCTTTTTATCAGATCTGAAACAAAAGTTCATTCAATTATATAAGGTCACAGAAATTTGATATTCAATAAAATATATATTTGAGGAATATTTATATATATCAATGTAAATAAACCTTCTATGTCTATCAAATATCACAAAACAATAATTTGGTTTTTACCCGAGTTAAAGTTTACCTAACGAACATTTGTTAAAACGATACTAGAAAACATCCATTCCACCTATATATAGATTTATAAACGCATATAAATTTTGTTATATTCCCTTAAATATATTTTTGAAACATAAATATTTTTCGAAAACATTTATTAAATTTCAATTATACATTAATATTGAAATGGCAAGTTTTTTTACAATGGCATTGGAATATTATATTACAAAATCCTCAAATTGAATATTAAATTTTTTGTACTTGGAACACATTTAGGCATTTTTACAATTTATAAATGTAATTTCACCAGATACCGCGAAGTCGCTACTTGTGAGTGAAAGTAAAAATATGCAAATAAAATTGCAACGAATATTTATTTCAAATCAAATTCAAACCAGAAACTTTCCCAGTAGTATAGTAAATAACTTCCTGAAGTTTCACGGCGATTAGATAATCTTACCATACAAAACCTTATCGTGTAAACAAACTAACATTCATCTGTAAACAAACTACATGTAAAATTATTAACCAATCAAATTTATTCATCCTCACGACCAGTGCTGCGCCAAGCGGTAAAATGCTGGAACTAATGCTTTTTGGTTTTAAATATTTGAAAAAGCACATTAACCTTTTTATTTTTTTGAATAGCCTATATGTTAAACGAAATCTTCAGCTACCTACATGCGAAATTTCATAATGATTGATTTAGTAGAATTTGCACAACGCGATAACAAACATAGATTTTGGATTTCATTTTATATATATAATGATGTCGTAAACCGGTTGAGCAAATTACAATATTTGGTGACAGTATTCACGTCCGTATCGTAAATATAAAATCAAAATATTGTTCTCATTTATATATAATTTAAATATCAGCACTCGTATTTATGATAAATTCGATTTCATCTTGAGATAGGATAATATGTATTGTGCCAAATATTATTTTCTAAACAGCCTTATATATTATATTAATAAAATCTTTAATATTTATAGTAAATTCCCTTTGACCAGAAAATATATCCTTCTTGTTTATCAATGCACAATATGTTACAGGTTAAATAAGAGAATACAGAGTATATGAATGTAAAATAGATTATAGAAGATATGTGGTAAGGTGTTAGGGTTCACCATTTATGAGCAATATCTTTCTAATATATTCAAATTGAATTTACTGATTATGCGAAATTTTTACAATTTAATATTAGTAAACGCAGTGGTGAGTAATGGTTTTAGATTCAAAATGTTCACAATATATATATATATGTCATAAAAAAAGATGTATTTTAGGTACGTTACCAATTCATTCATGCAGTCGTGGATTGAAGTGAAATGATAACTTTTATATCCAAAATTGTATTTAATTTAATAATTATATTTTAAGAACAAAAACAGTTTGCATACATACCATTTAATAAATATAATCTAAGTATATACAAAAAACATCTTGGGTTGTACTCCTTTTGTTAAGGATTTTAAAGAATTAACTCTGTGTTAATTCTATGATTATTTAAATTATAATTATATTAATGAATAATAAAAATCATATTTTTATTATGTCATTTCTTCCCTCCAAGGATAAAAATTAGGGAGTAATTTTCAAAGTAAAAAAAAAAGTATCATTATTATTTACATAGATTATCAATTAAGATGGAGGATACCAATTGAAACTATATCAATGATGCTCTTTATTCCTTCTACATATTCCTATTGGTACCTTTTTTCTTGACAGTAGCTGAAAATTATCCAATCTTATTTGAATTTATAGGTGTCTCCTTCCTATAATTCATAAGGGGATTTACCTCATGAATTGAGTAGGCCTTCTCAGGCTCTCAAGATTCAAAAGGTATTTTGCCACATGCCAAAAAATATATTTTTGAAAATCACAAATTTATTTCTCATAATGACGAGTGGTATCCAACATCTTGTTTCACATTTATTTGGTTTGATCAGAATAAAAACATAAAATAATGGGTTATTTACTTCCACATAATGAAAAATATTTACACATGAAGTTTTACTATTTACATTTAAAAAAAAAAAGAATGTTCGAATATGAAATGTTCCATATAAAATTTGTGAGGGAAAAATATATAGAGTCATATGAGTGAATTTCTCAACAAATAAAATCAAAATGTAAAATATTTACAACAATTGAAAAGAAAAGTGTCAAGTTATATCTTATGTGTGCACAAAAATTATATTCTCAAGGCTTAATTTTTAGGCGTAGTTATTTTTGGTATTGTCTTATTTATATTAAGATTTCCCTACCATTATTTAGTAAGAAGAGGGATTCTACTTTTCACTACCTTAGGTGCCACTTGTTGGTTTGTTTTTTTCTCTAAAGTGGGTATTTTACTTTTGTCAGTTTTAACTCAAATCCTTCTTTTGAGTAGTATGGCCTCAATTTGGATGAATGAATTACCATGGTAGTTTTTCCTAAATTAGATTGGGGTTTATCAATTTCATAATTGACTGGGGATATCTGTTTTAAGATTGTAAATGGCCCAGACATTGGAGGCATTAATTTTCGGTTATCTGGATGGTAAAAGGTTTGTAACCAAACTTTATCGCCTACTTTAAAGGTGGAAGGTTGATAATGTTGATCATATCTAATTTTATTTATCTGATGAAATTTTAATGTATTATTATAGGCATTTGTTCTGTCAGTGTCTATAGGGGGGTAAAATTCTGATTCTTTTAAGGGGGGATCATAAGGGAGCTTACCATACAAAAGGTAAGTAGGAGTATAGCCTGTTATGGAATGGGGAGTATTATTATATTCATTTAGTACTGAATCTAACAATTTCGTCCATGGTATTGATTTTCCTTTCAAGTTATTGAATTTACATCTTAACCTGGTTATTATAGTTTGGTTAAGTCGTTCATTTAACCCATTACACTGAGGTCTTGATGATGAAGTCAATAATTGTTTAATGTTATTGTTAATCAAATATTTTCTAAATCTTGGTGAAGTAAATGATGGTGCCCTGTCACTTAAAAATTGTTTGGGTTTTTGTATTTGAAAAATTTTGTTTAGGCAATTTATATATGAGTCAGTAGTTTGACTTTTTGAGGGGAAAGCCCAAATGTATCTAGTAGCATGATCTACGATGATGTGAAGGAATTTCTTTGTGGAATTATAGTAATTTAGTCCACCTACTGTGTCTATAGACACAAGATCAAAAGGATCCTTAGCTGGGGGGAGACTTTCCAACAGACCAAATTTCTTCTGGTGAGATATTTTATTGAGTTGACACACCTCACAGTGTTTTACATAATTAGAAATATCTTGAATTAGGTAGGGCCAATAATAGATAGGGGAAATTAGATTTAACATTTTAGATACTCCTATATGGCCGTAATCTTGATGAGCTCTTATTAATACTTTTTCTCTTAATGATGGTGGAACAACACTTTTGATTAATACTTTTTTCTTTATTGTTAAAAGTCCATTAAATTTAGTATATTTCCTATCATTGATGTTATCATCAAATTGAGCTTGTTTTAGTTCTGGGTCAGAAACAAAATGAGCTATGGGGTATCTGCTGAGAAAATCAGCTTCTTTTTTTCAGTTCCTCTTATGTGTTTTATCTCAAAGTCAAACATTGAGAGCTTTAAGCTCCTTCTAAATAATCGACCTTTTGGGTTCTTTATGTTCTTCAAATACTTTAGACAAGCATGGTCTGTATGGATGGTGAAATGCACGCCATCTAAGTAGGGTAAAAAGAAATCCACAGCATCAATAATAGCAAGGCATTCTTGCTCAGTTACACAATAGTTTGATTCATAAGATGTCATTCTACGGCTTCTATACGCTATTGGCTTTAAAAGCCCATCGGGTTGTTCTTGTTTTAGGATAGATCCGATCTGTTCTTGGCTAGCATCCGTGTAAAGGTGTATAGGATATTTGGGATTATAGATAGCTAATATAGGTTTTGAGGTTATCATATTTTTTAATTTAGAAAATGCGGTTTCGCATTCTTCATCCCATTTCCATTTTACATCTTTTTTCAACAAATTATTCAAAGGGAGTCTGAGTTTAGCATAATTAGGGATAAATTTCGAGTAAATGTTAATAGATCCTAAAACTCGTTGTAAATCCTTTTTATTCCTTGGGGAATTCAATTTTCTAATCGTTTCTATATTATTAGTGCTAGGTGAAAATTGATGGTTTGATATTTCATATCCTAGAAATGAAATCTGATAAGTAGCGAATTTACATTTACTTAGTTTTAGCTTAATATTTTCCTTTATGCAAATATCTAAAATTACTTTTAAATGGGTCAAATGTTCCTGAAAATTATTTGAAAATATAATGAAGTCATCGATGTAATTCATGCAAAAATCAACATCATATTTATTTAAAATTTGCCTTAAAACTCTTTGGAATTGACTTGGACTATTTTTTAATCCAAAAGATAATTTATTAAATTCGTAAAGTCCGTGAGTGGTAGTAAAAGCTGTGTATTCTTTATCATCTGGGTGTATATCTAAATGGTGATAACCTGATAAAAGATCTAGTGTAGTGAAGATATTAGCTTCTGAAAGCTTATCTAATATAGAATCTATTCTTGGTATGGGCTCAGAATCTCTTTTTATTATATCATTTAATTTTCTGTAGTCTATTACTAGTCGAATTTTACCTTCATTTCGCTTATTCACCAACATAGCAGGGGATGCATAGGAGGAATAAGATGGTCTAATGACATTATATTTTAAAAGTTCTTCAATCTGTCTTTTAATTTCAATGTTGTCCGAGAAGGAAGGTCTAAAAGGCTTTAATGAAATAGGTGTTTGTGAGGTAAGTTTAATTCTAATTGGATCTGCTTTAATATGTCCTATATCCATTTTATGGGCAGCAAACGCTTCCTTATTTTCCTTAATTAATTTAATTAAATCAGATTTTTCATATGGTGAAATTTTTTCATCAAATTCTACACTATTAAAATTTCTAAAATCAATTTCATTAGGAGGAATAATAGATTTAAATAAAGGAATTACATTATGATGTGTATAATTATTATTATTAGGGTTATGGTAATTAACATTAAGAATTCTACCAAATTGAGTAATTGTAAAACTTTGAAAATCAATGTCTAATTTAAATAATCTTATATGGTGTAAAGAAAGCAATACATATGGCAAATTAATATCAGAGGAATAAAAATCAATATCTCTTGTAATAAATCCTATAGTTGTATTAACATTAATTTTTGAATTTATATTTAGCATACCGGATGTCTGTTTAATAAGAGGTAAATTATTAAAAACAACATAGTTTGGTTGAATCTTATCTATCATATGTTGAGGAATTATAGAGAAGGTACAGCCAGTATCCATGAGAGCTACAATACTGTTATTATTCACATTTAGATTTATATACAGACCTTGGCGTCAGGAGTGTTGAGGCGGAGCTGGTCGGCATTCGCTCGAAGGGGCTGTTGTCTGCGTCAAGGTGTCCATGGATCGAGACGGCACGGACATGAAGCTTGCAGCGGGGGGGGGGGGGGGGGCTTGCACGGCCCTCTCGCGAAACCAGCACCTATTCTCAGGATGGAAGCGTCCGGCATGTCCCCGGTTCAGGCAAATTCGGCAAGGACGTCTTTTAGAACTATAGTCCATAGGGCTTCTACCTGGATGTCCCCATTGCTTTTGTTGTACTTCCATTCTTGGGGCTGTTTCCCTTTTAATAGATGACTCCTCCATTTCCTTATGTGATTCCCTTCTTATTGAATGTTTCTCCACATTTGCATCTTTATTTGGCAAATTCTGCAAGCTTTTTGCGCGAATTTCTAGAAATTCCATTAAATCCTTAATTGAAGGCACAACCCTTGGGTTGTTCTGCAATTCCCACTGTTTTCTTGTGGTTTTATCAAGCTTATCTTGTATGATCTCGACGAAAAACACATCAGATAAACTATCGATTTGGTAACCTAATACCTTCACTGTTCTTACTATCTCGTTGCAACTATCTAGAAGTTTAAACATTGACTTATGGTTGTCATCGGCTAACTTTGGTAATCTTAATGCATTATCTATTTGGGTGAAAATCAGATCCTTTGGATTATCATATCTTGTTAATAAGGTTTGCCAAACCTCAACATAATTATCGGCTGTAATTGGAAATGCGTTGACCAGTCTTAGGGCTTCGCCTCTCAGTTGGCCTTTCAAATATTGTAACTTTTCAATTTCCGGTATTTGTGAATTAGAACCAATTGCAGAATAAAATAAATCCTTAAATGAAAGCCATGATTCTAATCTACCATCGAAAGTTGGCAATTCAAGTTTAGGCATTTTAACATGTAAATTTACTTTTTTTTCAGATGTTTCTTGCCCATTATGCCTTAAATCCAATTCACACTTTAATCTTATACACTTATCTATGCAATTTTCCACTTCGTCATTCAAATCCTCATCCTCAAGTTTCTGCAAGAAAATATCACTCATTTTCATCAAATCATTATTTGCATACTCTAGTTTGCATTTCGTTGCATTTACATCTACCATAGACACAATGGATTCGATATTTTCTTCAATGCCTTTTATACTTTTTTTTTATCCTTTTTAATTTCTTAATTAAAGTTTCGACTTCCATAATTGCTATTCTTTTATCTATATCTTTTCCCAAATATCTTAGTTGCAATATATGGCTTTGAAATCTATTGGAATTCTTCTCGTACAGGGTTAAAATACATCCTGTCGACTATTAAAAAGATGTCATAAAAAAAGGTACTAAAAAAATTTTAGGTACGTTACCAATTCATTCATGCAGTCGTGGATTGAAGTGAAATGATAACTTTTATATCCAAAATTGTATTTATTTTAATAATTATATTTTAAGAACAAAAACAGTTTGCATACATACCATTTAATAAATATAATCTAAGTATATACAAAAAACATCTTGGGTTGTACTCCTTTTGTTAAGGATTTTAAAGAATTAACTCTGTGTTAATTCTATGATTATTTAAATTATAATTATATTAATGAATAATAAAAATCATATTTTTATTATGTCATATATATATATATATATATATATATGACATAATAAAAATATGATTTTATTCTTTTATTACACCACCTACAAATATAGTAAACATATTAATTAATTATATTTCACATTACAAATATAATATCATCTTTTCACTTGGAGAACAATCAGATATATATACTTTGAATTTCATCTGTTTGGTTGTCACTAGAACCTATACATGATCTTAAATTTATATATCTTAACTATAAAGATAACTTGATATCAAATATGCTTTTTCACATATTTTAACTGTATTTCTCCTTAATCTCGGTTCCTATTCTAGTATTAAATTAATTTGAGGGTTTAATTGCCTTATGCTGCTTATGATGAATTCTTCCTTTGCTCAGTATTTTGCTCAATATACTATGTTCAGTCCTAAACTATATTTAAAAAAAATTCTGATCCACCCCCTCGCTGGGTCTTGCGATACTAGATGCATTTATGTGTTCACTACACTCTTAATGCCAAAGGCGTTCCACCCCCTACATTTAAAAGAATGATATAGAAGTGAAACTGTATTAACTGATATCAGCTGGTTGATTTACAAAAAAGGCAACTCCTGTCTGTTAAGGTAATTGAAGTTAAACTTGCACCATCAGAATATAAATGTCTCTAACTATTGTTAAAATATTTTCATTTTGTCGTTATATAAGAGTTTCATGTATTCTGCCCAATTTATATTTTATTGACTTTCTAAATTTTCCTAAACCCTTTTTTAAAAGTGTATAATAGTCCAATTTTTTAGAGATTTTATTAATAATCTCTTATGAATTATTTTGACATTTTTTTACTATTTCATCCCAATTTCATTTAAATTCCTGAGAATCTTAGCGCTAGTTTAATTATATAAAATTATATAGAAGTGAATAGGCCTGAATAGAATTCCTCCAACTTTTTTTGACCTGTGATATATTGTATATAACTCAGGAATATCGTTTAGAGATGTAATATATGTTAATATAGCAAAAATCTAGTAATTTGGTGTTCATCTTTTATAGACGTTTCAGCAGAGCAGTTGATATCAAACCATTTGATGTAAGCTCAAAAAAAGTATGTAAAATTTATTTACAAATAATTTAAATTTAGCGTGTAGATGGAGTTTATTATTAGATTATCGCAACTATATTAATTTTGTGATAAGGCAAAATATACCCAAGTATTGATCATGAATTGTTTGTGGGAAACTGTTTATGAGTTTGATATACATTTTTAAAATAAGATTTATAAATAATGGGTCCTGTAAAAAGGAATTAAAGGAGTTTATTTTATATAGTATTTATATATTTTTGAATACTAGTTGATATATAAAATATATATCTACTTTTTGTTATTTTTTAAAAAAATGTTTTGGATGGAAAAATTAGAGTAAATTTCAAAATTATTCTTTTAAAATTGGCGCCTCTCGCTCACAGCAAACTGCTTCTCATCACGCTCTTTTTACATACAGTATTTGGAGGAATGGAAAGTGGAACATGCTCTTGCTATGCTTAGTTTGGAATTTTGGTTATGATTTCCTCTCTTCCTTTATGTTTTTATATCCTTTGGGTATTTCTTAATAGATTTTACTACTTCTGGTCATTTTTATATAATCTCGTATATATCCTTTGTATTAAATTTTTACCAAGTTCATTTTTTACACTTTATGCATATATATGAATTTGTTTGAAGTGCTATTATATTTATTTTAATGTTTTATCCCTACTATTATATACGCCTCTATTGGGTTATAAATATATATAAATGTATAAAGTCGAATAGGCGGCGTCCAGTTTTTATGTTTGCTTATTGGGTTCACTTCTATCAGGTGACCAGAATCAGACCATCGTTTTTGAGTTGGTTAGCAATTCAGTGGACATAATTAATTCCTCTAGTTTATATAGTTAGTTATAGCTCTAGATTTATAAAACAGAGATAGTTGCTTCAGTTTTATATACAGTGGTATTTAACCTAGTTTTATATACAGTATTAATTGCTCTTTAGAGTTTTATACAAAATAGTAGTTGATCTAGTGTTTTATATTTCCAGTAGTAGTTGTGTGTGTGCTCTAGTGTTTTATATTTTCAGTATTAGTTGCTCTAGTGTTATATATACATATTCGTTGTTTTATTTTTATTTACAGAGGTAATTTCAATATTTTATATAGAGTAGAAGTTTCTCTAGTTTTATATACAGTATTAGTTGCTCTAGTTCTATATACAGTATTAATTGCTCTATTTTATATACAGTAGTAGTTGCTCTAGTTTTATATACAGCAGTCGTTCCTCTAGTGTATATACAGTATTAATTTCTCTAGTATTATATACTGTAGTAGTGACTCTCTGGTTTCATCAACAGTTGTTGCTCTAGTTTTATATACAGTATTAGGTTATCTAGTCTTATATACAGTATTAGGCGCTCTAGTTTTATATACAGTATTAGGCGCTCTAGTTTTATATACAGTATTAGGTTTTCTAGTTTTATATACAGTATTAGTTTTTATAGTTTTATATACAGTATTAGTTGCTCTAGGTTTATAAACGGTATTAGTTGCTCTAGTTTTATATACAGTATTAGATGCTTCCGTTTTATATACAGTATTAGATGCTTCCGTTTTATATACAGTATTAGATGCTTCCGTTTTACATACAGTAGAAGTTGCTCCAGTTTTATAAATAGTATTAGTTACTCTATTTTATATACAGTATCAGTTGCTCTAGTTTTATATACAGTATTATTTATTTAGTTTTATATACAATATTAGTTGCTCTAGTTTTTCATACAATTTTAGTTGCTCTAGTTTTTTATACAATTTTAGTTGCTCTAATTTTTTATACAATTTTAGTTGCTCTAATATTATATAGAGCAGTATTTGCTCTAGGTTTTAAATATAGTAGTATTTATTCTATTTCTTTACTTATCATTGCCGCGTGATGTATTTGCGTCTTATTAAAGTTTTCAATTTAAAATTTAAAATTCTTTTCAATTATATATATTGAAGAGCTTTTTATGTTCAATAAAACGTATATACTTGCTATCACTCTGAATACTTTCAATCTTGAAACTCTTGTAGATATTTTGTACTTAGTTATCTTATAATAAAGAGTACCTCGTAAAATGTCCTTTGGTAGTTGAAAATTACTCCCCTTCATTTTTTTTGCTAATTACCTTTTTTTTACTTATAGGAAGAATATCATGCATCAAATTATTCTATATTTTTTTCTTATTTATAAATTTCACTTCCAAAATCAATTGATATGCTGGGTACTTTGATATTTCCTGACCTTGATCAAAAACACAAATAGCTCTCTGAAGGAACAATAAAAAATTCGAAAATATTCAAATAATATATTTTAGTGAAAAAAACCTTCTTCATATTATTTGGCCTGCATCAGAATAAAATATTATAAAAAGATAAAATAACATCAAAATATTTCTTGATAAAATGATGCACGTTATATCAGAGTTTCTCGATTCCAGTGCATCAACCATACCTTGGATTATGGCCATCATTGGGCCCCTTCTGCTCTACCTGAGCATTTCTGCGTTTTGGATGTTTGCGGCGCTTCTTTCCACTAGGACATAGTGTGGACAGTATTGTTATGAGAGCGATGAATATTCTTGGCGTCATGTTGCCTTTCTTGCCTGTAGATCTGGTTTAACTTTGCTTCTTCAAATGAATGTCATAGGTCAAATTGATTTGTAAATTTTTTTCTGATCAGTTAGGGGGTCATGGTTTAACTTGTCAAAATCGGGGATAGCCCAGATTCACATTTTTCGATAGTTCAAATATATCTGAATAGGGCTGTGTCTTTCGTAAAAAACGGGTCTGAAAAAAAAGTAACTTATTTACTAATTGTTGAGCTTTCGTATATGAACCATAGAGTGACTACCGGTAAAAAAATATATTTTTGTTTTGGAAAAAATCGAAAATAGAGACAAATTCAAACTATTCAATTTAGATTATAGAAGAATGGAATAAACGTGAATATATATAAATACAAACTCAGCAAATATAGTCAGTATTCTATTATCTTCATTTATTGGTGTAGAATGTAACAGTTAGGTATCATTTAAATATACATAAATGTGGTTTTACCTGATATACAGTCTGTAGGGCTGATACCTTTCCAAGTTTCAGAACTGTAAAAGTACAAGCAACAAATTACAAAATTTATAATCAATAATGAAGAGATAGAAGTTTCCAAACAGACATATAGGGTCGAGAGTACCCTAACGATCACTGCATTCTTATTACCATGTTTTATATCATAGCCTATTCATATCAAAATAGTTGGTGTTAGAACACACGTGACATTTGAAGTCCATATTATTGTCCTATATCTTTATTATTGAGAGCAATTATATCATGTATTATGCCAACTATGCATTCAGAGGATATGCATGATAAAAAATAAAGTGCACAGAACTTTGTCAAATTTACATCTAGATTGGAATATTGTCGTATTTTATTTTATTTTTCAATACTCTGTGTGAAAGCTAGATTTTGAATAGGAACTAACCGGTAGGTGGTTGCAGGTTTATTAACCTAAAAGATTTTGTTTGGCATTCCGAGTTTTTTTTTTTGCTTGTCTTGCTAAATGCAATAAATAATTATTTTGTTGCTTTAAAGAGAGTTGTAATTATTTAATATACTACAAATATCTATATAAAAAATTTCACACTCAAAATACACAGTTATATATTGTTGCACCAAGTTGCAGCTTTGCAAGGTCGTCGACCTTTGTTTCTTCCTTCTTGGTGTTATACACGTTTCCCGAGCGGGTTTCCATATTCAAAGCAAATAAATAAAAGTAAAAGTAAATAAATAAAAGCAAATAAAAATAAATTACCTTTTAACATTATTGTGTTTATTTATTCGTGGTCTTCCTCGTAGGTCGTGATTCGCAGTCTTCATCTAGGTCCTCTCTCGCTTCAATAACCAATCAAGATATTTGTACAATGAATATTACAAAAGGAATAAAACTATAAAAAGGAATGATGATAATCTAAATATTCTGTTTTAAAAAATATTAAATATCATAGAATATTTTGAATAAATGTATGGCGCATTAAATTTTATGTAACACTTCCCCCTCTCCAGAGGTTGTCACGTCCTCGTGAATGACCTCATCCATTCTCTCATAATAAGACTTGATTCTTGAAACAAGAACTATCAGAGGGTCTCGGCCCAGATTATCTTTCGGTTCTATTAGATAATTGACGCTAGACATCTTCTTTAATATTCTATATGGACCAAAATATTTTCTCAGAAGTTTCTCACACTTTCCTATTTTCCTAAATGGTGTCCAAACTGCTACTTTTTAATTCTTTCTTGAGTCTTTATTCTGTTGTTAATAACTAATTTTCTTGTTCTGTCTATTTTGTCTAAGTGATGTTTTATGTATTCATCATAATCATCCTTGTCAATGTCCACCGAGATATTCCTGTCGTCCAAAAGAGACGTGGGTTCTCTTCCATAGACCAGGAAAAAGGGAGAATATACTGTGGTTTCCTGAATTGTAGCATTGTAAGCGTGAGTGATGAATGGGAGTATTTCGTCCCAATTCTTCTGATCAGTGTTCACATACATACTAAGCATATTGATCAATGTTCTATTTAACCGCTCTGTCAATCCATTAGTCTGGGGATGGTAGCTCGTTGTGAAGCAATGTTTAATCATGCACATTTTCATCACCTCTTTCATTAAATTACTGGAAAATTGAGAGCCCCTGTCGCTAATAAGATATTGTAGGGCTCCGTGCTGGAGAAAAATATCCTCTACTAGAAATTTAGAAACTTCTTTCACTGTTGCTTCCGAGACTGCTCTCGTATCTAGTGTAGTAGTCCGTCAGCACGATTATCCATTTTTTCCTGTTTTTCGTAGATGGCAACGGACCAACAAAGTCAATTACATTTCTTTCGAAAGGAAAGTTGGCTGGGGGAATGGGCTGTAGTAGTCCAGAAGGTAATTGGTTTGAGCCTTTACTACTTTGGCAATGGTGACATACACACACACACGCGTAATAATTTCTGAGACATCCTTTAGCATGGATGGCCAAAAGTATTTACTCTTTATTCTGTACATTGTTCTGGCGACACCCAGATGGCCATTCGACATTATTGTGATATTCTTTCATAATTTCTCTCTTTTTCTTCTCTGGAACCACAAGCAATTACGCCCTGCCTTCAGGGTTCGGGTTTTTCTTGAAGAGGCATTTATCTTCTTTAAAGTTTTGCGCAATTGATCGCCTGCTTCCATTAAGGTTTTTCTTAACACTTTCGATAAACTCATCCTCTTCGTCTGTTATTTGATTTAAAAATAGTCTTTCAAAATCCTCATCCCAATCAGTTTCTGGTAAGGGTCCCCTAGATTAGCCATCGGAGACCAGATGCTTCTTTCCTGATTTATGTATTATATCGAAGTCATATTCTTGAATTTTCAATGCCCATCCTCAAGGTTTTGAGCCAGCATAAGGCCTGATGGTCTGTTACTATTTTAAAGTGTCTTCCATAAAGATAGGGCCGTAATTTTGACATTGACCAGACATTGGCCAGACATTATTTTTTGGTGATTGAGTAATTTTGCTCCGCTTTACTTAATTTACGACTCAAATATGAGATTACCTTCTCTTCACCATCGATTTCTTGGACAAGTGTTGCACCTATGCCGATGTATGACGCATCAGTATGAATATAAGTAGGCGCATTTGGATTGAAATGACCTAAAATTTGTGGACTTAATAGTTCTGTTTATAGGGTTTGAAACGCTTCCTCTTGCCTTTCTGTCCAGATAAATGATACACTTTTTTTAATAAGGTTGGTCAAAGGGTCAGCAATTTTTGAGAAATCTTTGATAAATATTCTATAATATGAGCACATTCCCAAAAAGAATTGTACTTCTTTGACCTTTGTGGGCCGAGGAAAATTTCTTACAGCTTTGATGTTATGTTCCGCGAGTTTTATACCATGTTTGCTCGTTATATAGCCGAGAATCTCCTATTCTTCAAAAGCAAATCGGCATTTTTTGTCGTTTAACCTTAAATTAGATTAACGAAAACATCTAAAAACAGCTTCGAGTATTTTGAGGTGCGTTTGAAAATCCTGGCTATATATGATAACATCATCCAGATAACACAAACAAATTTGCCATCTCAGATTTCCAAGCATATTCTCCATATTTCTCTCAAAGGTAGCAGGCGCGTTACAAAGTCCAAAAGGCATCACGTTAAATTCATATAATCCATGCGCTTTAGTGAAAGCTGTTTTCTCCTTGTCTCTTTCTTCGATATATACTTGCCAATATCCAGATCTAAGGTCTATTGCTGAGAAGAGTATGTAGTTCCTTTAAGAGTATCCATAACTTCGTCTAAACTAGGGATCGGATAGACATCTTTTACTGTCACATTATTCAGTTTTCTGTAGTCCACGCAAAATCTGTATTTACCATCTCGCTTCTTGAGCAATATTACTGGAAAAGACCAGGGACTAGAAGATGGCATAATTATGCCTTCTGTAAGCATCTCGTCAATTTGCTCTTTTATAATATCTCGTTCTTTAGCACTTACCCTGTAAGGCTTGTGTTTAATTGGCTTCGCGTCTTCTGTGTCTATTCGATGTTTTGCCAAATTGGTTCTCCCTAATCTCGACGAAAACAGATCTCCATACCTTTCTAAAACTTGTTTCAACCCCTTCTGTTTCTTTGGTGAAAGACTTTCGTTTATTTGGAATCTAGGTTATTCGTTCTCTTCTACCTCTCTTTCTCGACTCACATTTATTTTCGCTGGACTACTTCCAAAAGCCAATGTTGGGTTTTTCATTATTTTTAACGGTCGAGGATACGGATTAGTTAATTATATAAGTGTTTCCTTATATTTATAACATTAATAAAGCTTCTTGCTAGACGAAGTCCATTTGTTTGAAACATTTTGCTGCTCTCCTCGATAATATATTCCATATCCTCTGTTTTTACAAATGCCTTGATCAAATTAATGGAACATTCCGGTACAATGGAATCCTTGGCACTCTTTATTTTCAACAATTCAAAATTACTTTCGTCATGATTATTCGTCAAATCGTATTTTATAGTTTCTTGCTTACAATCTATTTTCGCCTTCATTTTCTTAAGTAAATCTCTTCCAAGAATTAATGTCCGTAAATGCGTTTTCAATATCACAAATTTGTGTGAAAATGATTTGTCATCAATTTTTATATTTAAAAATATACTTCCTGCCATGTCTAATTTTATTCCATCGGGTCCTGCACAAATTTTTGCAAGTTTACTTATACCATGTCCTGTATCGAGGGCTGTTCTGAGGTCGACCACTGAGAGGTCAGCGCCTGTATCAACCAAAGCTTCAAAAGTCCCTATCTTGTCCACATTAATTTTTAATTTGTATTTAGGGTCCAACTTCTTGATTCCGTTTATGGTTGTTGAAGTTTGAGATTAAATCAAGGAATAAAAAGATTATTTATTAAACAAAGTAACTTAAAACAAGATGTTAAAGTAGCAACATTTTAAAGGCAAGTAGATATAGGAAAGCAGAGACAAAGACTATATATATTGACGTCGACCGCAGCGCCGCCGCGGCAGTTGATTGGTCGATCTCCCAATGCTCTACGCCAATCTTTGGATCGCTATTCCAACACTCCCTCTCGATCCAAAATGTTCAGTAGACCTCTTAAGTAGTGGAATTTGTTTCGTGGAAGAGGTTTAGTCATTATATCAGCTAGCTGTTCTGAGCTGCAAACATGATGCACTTTAAGTTCACCTTCTTCATGTTTGGATCTAATGAAGTGGTAGCGAACATCAATATGTTTCGTTCGTTTGTGGAATACTGGATTTTCAACAAGTTTTATTGCTGCTTGGTTGTCGATATAAAATTCAGTTTCTTTAGTAATATCACAGCCGATGCCCTGTAGAAGTCTTCTGATCCAAATCAATTCCTTAGCAGCACTGCAGGCAGCGATGTATTCACTTTCGGTGGTTGAAAGTGCGATAATTGGTTGTCGTTGGCTTTCCCAAGAAACAGTTCCTCCGTTCATCATGAAGGCATAACCAGTCGTACTTTTTCTGGAGTCAACATCACGAGCAAAATCACTATCAGAGTAGCCAACAAGTTGGTCTTGTCCAGTGAAGAGAATTCCCATGTGTGGAGTGCCTTTCAGATAACGGAAAATATTCTTCACTGTTGTACAATGTGCAGGTCCTGGATATTCTAGGAATTTACTCACTTGTGAAACTGCATAAGTGATATCTGGACGTGAAACACATGATGCAAACATAAGGGATCCAACAGCTTCTCGAAAACGGAATTTAGGCATCTTTTCCTTTTGTTCTGGAGTAGGACAGTCCTGTTTTGTTAAGATGACAGAAGGATCCATAGGCACCGAAGCAGGAATACAGTCAGCCATATTAAATTTACTCAAAATTTTGTCAATATATGAAGACTGGTGACTGAAAATACTTGCCCTATCTTCTGACTGCTCTATTTGTAGCCCAACAAAAAAGTTAACACTTCCAGATGTAATTTCAAATGCGTGTTCTAACTCATCCATTATAATAGCTATTGCCTCTTCATCTTTAGATAGAATAATTCCATCATCAACATAGAGAGCTAAGATAACATTTGAATCATTGTGTGTTCCAATGAAAATGCACGGGTCGGCGTCTGATGTTTTGAAATTATGGCTATTCAAAAAATTGGTAAATTTCTTATTCCAATTTCTAGAACATTGTTTAAGACCATACAGACTTTTATGTAATCTATAGCAGCTATTATCATCTCTCTTGTAGCCTTCTGGTTGTTCAAGATAAACAAGTTCCTCTAATTAGCCATTGAGAAAAGCTGTCTTTACATCGAATTGCTTAAGAAACATCCTTTCAGAAGCAGCGTGTGATAAAAGAATGCGTAACGAATCATACCTGACTACTGGGCTAAACGTATCGAAATAGTCAACATTTTTTATTTGAGAATAGCCTTTTGCAACTAATCTGGCTTTGAACCGTTGAATTGTACCATCGGACTCCGTTTTAATTTTATAAACCCATTTACAACCGATAGGTTTATGACCATCTGCCAAACGTTCTAAAGTCCATGTTTTATTTTTATTTAATGCATCAATCTCTTCATCCATTGCTAATTTCCATCTTTCTGAATCTGAACTCGTTATTGCATCTATATAGTTACTGGGTTCATCAGCGAGCGCAAAGTTACATTGGCTATTCGAAACTTTAGAGCGTGTTATCATTGGATGCGAACTGATATCGGATACTGGCGGCATTTCCTGCACTGGAATGTTTGCTGTCGCAACTGGTGATTCATCCGGAGCGCTGTTAATCTGAAATATTATTTCTTTGGGTTTGGTAGATTCTCTATCTGAATGTGTAGTAGCTTTCTCATCGAATGTGACATCTTTAGAAATTCTTATTTTTCTAGTTTTCCAATCCCATAATCTAAAATTTTTGCTTGTATTCTCATAACCTAAAAACATAAGTTTTATCGATTTATTATCCCACTTTTTACGGTTTTCTTTGGGAATATGCATATAAGCATTACAGCCAAATATTTTATAGTTAGCTACATTAGGCTTTGTGCCAAAGAAAAGTTCATAAGGTGTCGTTCCATTTAGAATATTAGTGGCTGTGTTACATGCCTCAGCCCAAAAAAAATCCTGGAAGATTTCGTGAATTTAGCATGGACCTGGCTGCTTCCACAATCGTACGATTGTCTCTTTCTATACGTCCTATCTGTTCGTGCACATAAGGTGCAGTGAACTCGTGAATTATCCCAAATCTTTTACATAAATCTGCAAAATTATCGCTTTTGAATTCTAGCGCATTATCAGTCCTAAGAACTTTTATCTTATTTCCAGTTTGAGTATAGATTAGAGTAGCATATTCTTTGAATATATCTAGCACATCTGATTTGTTTTTAATAAAATAAATATGGCGATAACCACTAAAGTAATCTTTAAATAAGCAGAAATACATATATTTACTTAATGATTGAGTCTGCATTGGGCCACAAATATCAGCATAAATAAACTCACCTAGCTGGTAGTTTTTGCCATCTGAGGGATAGCACGACTTTCTATGGGCTTTTCCAAGTTGGCATCCTTCACAGAAAAAAATTCTCCCTAAATCTTGAGGCTGCAGACCATCCACCAATCCTTTGGTCGCCATCTCTCGAAGTGTAGCAACTGGAAGATGCGCAAGTCTCTCGTGCCACAACTGAAGCTTGTTCTCGCTGGTGATGTATCCTTGTGATGATGACGTAACCTTGAAGAGCATCCTGTAGAGGTCGTCATGACGCACTCCTACGGCTTTTAGGTCATTATCCATGAAGATCTGTAGCTTGTCATGTTTGATAATGACGTTGAATCCTCTTCTTGTGGACGTAGAAAGGCTATACAAATTTTTCTTTAGTTGCGGCGAGTAGAGCACATTTCTTATGTACGTATTGTACCATCCACCGTCGACGTAGGCTTGAATCTCGATGTCTCCCATGCTTTCTGCAAGTAGTGTCGAGTTGTCTCCCAAGTAGATTGGATGATCACTGGTGAACGGCGTGTAGGTCTTGAACCACTCTCGTCAAAATGTCATGCTGCAGCTTGCACCGCTGTCAGCATACCAAATATCATTGGGCTCTACTTGATTATCGCACAAAATAAGTCCATAATCACTTGAACTTCCTTTTGAATCATGAAGATTTTTGGATTTATTTTTCTCATTAGCTAATCTTTTTCTACATTCGCGGCTCCAATGTCCAATTTTGTGACAATAGTGGCATTTAGTGTTCTTCTTGGCATCTTGAAAAGAACGTTGTGTATCTTTAGGCTTAGTTCATGCTTGCCTGTGTAATAAGGCCTCATCTTGTTTAGAAGAACCGCTTTGTTGATTCCTTGTTTCTTCAATCAAAAGTCTTGCAGTTAAATTGTTAAGAGTTTGAGCTTTCGGATCTAACGATTCCCACGCTGCAACAAAGTAGCGCATACTCGAAGGCAAAGTATTTAAAATTTTTGCTACCTTTTGATCTTCCGTTATGGTTCCACCCATTTGTGAAATTTGTGCAGAAATATTTTCAATTTTTGCTATGTAATCACTTATTGTTTCCGATGTCAATCGTGCATCGAAGAATTGTTGCCAAAGTAGGCCAATAGTAAATTCGGATTTTTGTTCATGAATAGCAAGTAATTTCTGCCACATTTGTGAAGCGGAAGTACAGTTCATCAGGGGCTGAAGAAACCTTAATTCGATTGCCTGTGATAATAACATCCTTGCCTTAACGTCCTTTGATTTCCAATTCTCTAGTGAACTTTCAGAGTTACTGTCGGAGGAAACAACATTCGGCTTTATTTCTAAGCCTTCCAATAATTCTAGTAATTTTTGTTGTTCCATAAGAAGCCTGAATTGGAATTTCCATAGTGAAAAGTTTTCACCATTAAAAACTTTAATCCTTGAAAAACAATCTCCGCTCATCTTCTTTGTCTTGGAATCGGCCAACGACAAAAAGAAACTAGGGTTATGGTTGGCGGTTGACGCCTAAACTTCGAGCAAAACAAAGGCTTACTCACTGCTGGCAGTTAATCCTTTTAGGCGCAGTGGAAGCGTGCTGGGCCCATAACCTGTTGAAGTTTGAGATTGAATCAAGGAATAAAAATATTATTTATTAAACAAAGTAACTTAAAACAAGATGTTAAAGTAGCAACATTTTAAAGGCAAGTAGATATAGGAAAGCAGAGACAAAGACTATATATATTGACGTCGACCGCAGCGCCGCCGCGGCCGTTGATTGGTCGATCTCCCAATGCTCCACGCCAATCTTTGGATCGCTATTCCAACAATGGTCGACTTGCTTTGATTGACAGATTCAGGCGCGACGCTTAGTTTGAATCTTCTAACACGGAATATCTATTCCGAGTAGGAATATTTATCTGTGTGTTATGACATACATCAGCATAAAGCCGAGGTCCTGATTTATCTGATATTTCATTCATTTGGAATTTCTTTTCGACCTTCTCTTGGGTAGCTGTTGGATCCTCTTCTAGGATTCTTATAAACTTGAGCCTACAATAACGGGCCACGTGCCCTGGCTTGTTACACTTGAAGCAGATTGGTCTTCCATCTTTCATCCCATTTTTGCCCCCTTCGTGGTTTTATTGTAGGTGTTTCTCTGAAGGTTTGGTTTCGGCACAAAGTTTGGATTATAAGGACGTCTAGGGGAAGAGGGCTGGGGCAAGTTGCTTCGATACTGCCTGCGAGTAGGAGGTGAGTCGTTCTTGTAATATTTGGAAGCAGGGGCCT
Organism: Cordylochernes scorpioides; assembly: GCA_030710605.1. Classification (NCBI taxonomy): domain Eukaryota; kingdom Metazoa; phylum Arthropoda; class Arachnida; order Pseudoscorpiones; family Chernetidae; genus Cordylochernes; species Cordylochernes scorpioides. The sequence continues at coordinate 85,314,540 of CP092865.1, forward strand.
GGGAGTGGTCTGTTAGTTTCGCCTGTCAGTCGGCGGCACGTTCCTCGATTGTTTTTGGGGTCTAGAATAGCGTGGGCCGTTATATAGGCTTCTGGATTTCTCCACAAGTTCCCGATACTTCTTTTTAAAATAATCCATTTTTTTGCACACGACAAGAAGTTCATCGGTCGTTTTAGGAGGGTTCAGGTAGAGCGCGAATGAGTACTCTCTTTTCAATCCTCCAATAACATGTTCGATTTTCGTTTTTTTCTTCCATTGCGGGGTTAACATTGTTGCACAACACTAAGATGTCTTACGCGAACCTGATTGCTGGTTCATTCCAGTGTTGCATTCTGCTAAGCTTCAGTCTTAATTTTTCTTTATTCGCGTCCAGAGAAAAGTCCTGAATGAGGCGGATTTTAATATTTTCCCAACTCGTGAAACTAGCTTTTATTCAACTTTTATTCAACTGTAAATACAAAGCGCGATGTCCCGCCAAGGACACTGGCGCCCAAAGGAAAGCATTACAAGAGAGAGAGAGAGAGGGAGAATCTATTTACACATCCAAAAACATATGCTCAAGGCATTTACCATATTCTTGAAATTGATTTCAAACAAGCATACTATATACATAAGTAATTTAATTTAAACACACCTCAAAATAAAGAAAAAAGGAAAAAAACATATATACAGCACATAGTTAATTATACCTAACACTTGAGATTATTTAAAACTTTGATATAAATTTACAAAATCTATTGAATACAATGTATGAATCCCTGCTGGATATCAGTTCTCTTGGATCGGTACAGAGAATACCGTTATTGAGTCTGTAGTCTTGAAATTCTGGGCACTTAAGTAAAAGGTGAGTAGAATATTGAATGCGGCATCCACAAAAACAGCCCGGATCCTCCGATGCGCGGATTCTTTCCAGAAAACTTCCGAAATTGCCATGGTTGGTTACAAATTGTGTGTTGTGGAAATTAGGGCGGAAATAATTTGGAATACCCCGGTTGAAAAAAACTTGTAAATGTCTCGTTTGTATTATTCAGTAAGAGCAACATTCTTTCGTCTATATAGGATTTAATTATAATGGGAATATCGATGTTGTATTTTTGCTTGTTATCGAACGATAAGTTATTTAAGTCATATTTCATATTTTTTGCTTCAATGCAATCTGTAATCAATAAAGCCCTAGCCAAACTGTGAACACAGTTGTACGAAGTTGTCTTGTAAGCTTGAATGCTCCATATTAATATCTGATATTGCATTGAGTTTAATTTTTGTATCGATTTTTTATTTAAAAATTTTGAACCATATTTCTGATCCATATGTTAAAGTTGATCTGAATAAAGATTTATACAATGTAATTCTTTTATGGGAGCTCAAACCCCATGATTTGCTGCACAAGGAGAATAGAAAAATTTTTATTCTTAGAGTTCTGCTCACTATTTCCTCTATATGAAAAGCAAAATTTAATTTGTCTTTTCTTCTATGATTTGCAATTGTTATTCCTAAAATTTTTAGTTTTTTGTACTAGTGAAATTTATCCACTCTTAAATTTAACTGGGATCTTCTCTTTATTATGCAAATATAAAATGTTTGTTTTTTCGGAACTGATTTCTAACTTGTTCTTAATACCCCACAATTCGATAGTATTTAATGCTTCCTCAATAACTATTTTTAGTGATGCTAGATCTTTATTCCTGCATATGATCGAAATATCATCCGCATAACAAATCAACTCACAATTGGGCACCTGAAAATTCATCAGCAAATCATTCAACAAAATTGTCCATAGAAGTGGAGAAAGCGGACCGCCCTGAGGACACCCCTTAGTAATTGGCTTTGAAGTTGTTAGATTGTCGTAACTGAAAGAAATGATACTGGAATTTAAATATGATTGTAGAATTTTGATCAGTTTTTTCCGGTAAATTATCTGAATTTATTCTTTTGATGATCGCTGGCCACCAGGCATTATCAAAAGCCCCCGAGATATCTATTGTAACTAGTGCAGACAGTTCTTTTTGCTTATGCTCCATTAACACATCGATTACAGTATTCAAAGCAGTGATAGTTGACTTAGACTTGATAAATCCGTGCTGCCTAGAGCTTAACAGATTGTTTTGAATATAAAATTCATATATTTTATTTTTGAGAATTTTTTCTAGAATCTTTGAAAAATTTGATAGTAAAGATATCGGACGGTAGCTTTTAGCTGATTCATAATTGGTTTTGCCGGGTTTGGCTATTATTTTGAGTGCTGCTGTTTTCCATTTTTTTGGAAAGTATCCTATTTGAATACATTTATTAAATATTGAGTGCAAAATCGGAAGTATTAGTTGAAAATCATTCTTTATCATATTATTACTAATATTGTCTGGACCAGGAGCTTTATTTACATTAATTTTGTCGATGAGCTCTTCTATTTATTTCTTATGAATATTGCATGAGTTGGAGTTTGTAAAATTCGGTGTATAGTTCCTTATTGATGTATGGTGAGCAGTATCCGATATAGTTGTATCATCAGTAATTAGTTCATTAATCAGATCTTTTATTAGAGTTTCTTTAGAATCTACTGGTGTCTGTTCAATTACACAGGTCTACAAAAAAAAAACCTTTTTTTTTTGCACAAGAGAACCTGATGGTGTTTCTAGTGTAACTTTTCATGCTGAACTCAAAAATCTAATCAGAAATTTCCCATCACCCATGGTTTTTGCCTGACGATCTTTTTTTAGTATTGGGATAAATACATGCATCCAACATGAAAGAGACTTACGAAAACATGAAACTGCTTTTGAAAAAGATAGAATATGAAAGATACGGTTGGAAAATATGCAGCGATTTGAAAGTCGTTGCTCTCTTGCGTGGATTACAGCTTGGATATACAAAATTTTGTTGTTTTCTGTGTGAGTGGGATAGCAGAAATAGGGAAAGGCATTACATTAAAAAAATCTGGCCAAACCGTAAAATCTTTACTCCAGGATATAAAAATATTGCAAATCTACCCCTCCCTGATCGATTCAGAAAATATTTACTTACCACCATTACATATTAAACTGGGATTAATGAAGAACTTTGTCAAGGCAATGGATCGAAATGCCAGTGGATTTGCCTACCTAAAACAAAAATTTTCTAGTATAAGTGAAGCGAAGATTAAAGAAGGCATTTTCGTTGGACCTCAGATTCGAGAATTGCAGCAGGATGGAAATTTTCAAAATAGTTTGAATGAAGTTGAAGCAGCAGCATGGAATTCCTTTAGAAACGTTTGCAAAAACTTCTTAGGAAGTGTCAAGGCTGAAAATTACCGAGACATAGTTAATGATCTGTTGCTTTCCTACAAGGCACTGGGATGTAACATGTCCCTCAAGATCCATTTCCTGCATTCACATCTAGATTTCTTTCCAGACAATCTTGGCGCAGTTAGCGATGAGCATGATGAGAGGTTTCATCAAGATATATCAAGCATGGAGAAGCGGTACCAAGGTAAATGGAGTCCCGCTATCCTTGCCGACGACTGCTGGGCACTCAAGAGGGATCTACCACAAGCAAAGTATAGAAGAAAATCCACTGTCACTGCTTTTCAATAATAAATATATTTCGTTCATATATGCCTGTATATTAACAATATTTCCAAATTCAAGTAGGTGTATCTCAAAAATATTGTGTAATAGAAAAAAAACTAATGGTTTATTTGGATTCAGGACATGTAGATAAGATGCTATTTCTTTGTGGACAAAGAAAAATATTTTTTGATAAACCAGTTACGTGACATTGTTTGCAATTTTTAGTGTATTTATCCCAATACAAAAAAAAGACCGTCACGCAAAAACCATAGGTGATGGGAAATTTCTGATCAGATTTTTGAGTTCAGCATGAAAAGTTACACTAGAAACATAATCAGGTTCTCTTGTGCAAAAATCTTGTTGACCAGTGTATTGGTAATCCCTTTTGTTGATTAGAGGAACTCAGTTTTTTTAAGGTTTTATAGGCGTTTCCAAACGGATTATTAGATCCATTATCTTCTATAAAAACTAGCCAACTATTCCTTTTAGCTTTTCTAATACTATTTTTATATTTATTTCTGACAAACTTATATTCATTAACACTAATTGCTTTATGATGAAAGTATAGATTTCTCAAATAATGAAAATACTTTTTCTTTTGTTCTAATTCTTTGTTCCACCACTTGATCCCGGTATCGAAAGTGAAGTTGGAAGATTTCACCTCCAGTGATTGATATGCAGCTTCCTGAATTATATCCGTTAGGCTGTCAACTACCATGTCAATATATGTTTCTTTTTCGACCTTTTTCATATCGTTTTCCAATCTTCTTACTTCCTGTTTAGAAATTGTATTTGAAAACAGTGACCAATCTGCTTTCTTCTCGCTAAATTTCCATGTAGATTTTTGTTGATTGTTTGTAATATCTAAGTTAACATTGATATCAAATGAAACTGTCACATGGTCGGAAATATTGGTTAATTCAAAGGTTTGCCAATTGTTCACCAGTTTCAATGAAATGTCTATTTGAAATAGTGAGATATATTATGCTTTTATTACGACAGGTAGTAGTTTTGTTATTGTGAATAAAGATTATATTCATTAATAATAGGTTGCATTTTATATCCGTTAGAGTTTGTAATTCTATCGAACCAAACCGGGTGACGGGAATTAAAATCTCCACAGAGGATTAGGGGAGAACTCTCGAAGGTAGCTATCAAATTCTTTAAAAAGTTCAAATGTTCGTCATCGCATTTGTTTGGAGGAATATAAAGGTTTGCTATTATCGTCCTAGATTTAGGTGTATTTATAGAGATTGATGTACAAAACTGATTTGTGAAACCCTTCAACTTCCTATATTTTATATTTTTATTAAATATAACCGTTGCAGTATAAGTGTTTTCTGTTGAGGAACAATGTACTATGTGCGAGTCCATATCGAACACGACCTTTCTAGTTAAAACATAAGGCTCTTGAAGAAGGAGAATATCTGGAGGATTGAGCTTCTGAGTTCGGTGGTTGCAATTATACTTTTCCTGATATACTGTTGTATACATTTAAATTTTCCTATGGTTAAATTTTTTGCTTCTTTCATAATGGACATTTATGCAAAACGCTTATGAAAATTTCATATGAGAATATTTCTGTTCTATTCTTCTTCCAAATCATAAAAATATTGGGTTCTATCTATAATTCTATCTACCTGTATTTTGTAAAGTGGACAGTCCGTCCCATTAACCCTGTGATTTGTTTGTTTATTTCTGTAAATTGGGTGTTTAGAACAGTTGTGACAACTCAGTTCATTCGAGCAGGAATGGGTTCCATGGACCCCACAGATATTACAGATTTTCTCATTTGTGCAGTCTTTAAGCTTATGGTTTGGATTGTATTGAAAGCATTTTTGACATTGTTTTACTAAGACCTTATCTTGAATATGGCAACGTTCTAAATCAGTGTAAAGAGTATTGTTATTTTTCTTAATTATGTTATATGCCTTTGGTGAAAGTCTTAAAACTATGTTTTGTGTTGCAGTATTTGATTTCATTACAAACAGCATCCTTATTTCGTCCTCCATTCCCCTTAATTCTGGATTCATGTTGCAGATTGTCTTTACAAATGTTGTTTTGTCCGTTATTTTAGAAACATTTTTGACCACAACCGTTGGATCTCTTTTCCTAGGAATATATATCCTACTTATTGCCTTTAATTCATCCGATTTTCCCAATTCCTCCTGAAGAGCATTCAATTCTTCCTGCGATGGCGATTTTATTACTACTGCCTTCCGTGTATTGAAAATTTTATTAATTTTAATATTCCCACCGTCTTCCCTTATTTTCTTTATTGTTTAGAAATAGCTTGAGAAACATCAGATATAGATTCATTGTTGGCTGGAGCTGCAATTAGCGTAAATTCCAAGTTTTGAGTTTGTTGATGTTTGACAATTAATTGTTGTACATTTTCTTGTTTTGTTACTCGTGCAAATGTGGGTCTGTGTACCGAAATTTCTCTCAATATTTTTTCAACCTTATTTTCCATTGCTGAGTTGACAGCTTCCGTTATTACTCCTATTGTAGAGTCCTTATTCATATCAGAAAGAGAAGAAACTCCTTCTTTTGCTTGAGTAATCATTGTTGATAAAAAGGATATGTCATTTTTAGTTACGTTTTTTTGATTGCCTAAATATTTATTATTAAAGTATTGAAATACTTCATCCAATTTTAAATTTATAGATTTTTTAAATGAATCCATTTCATTTTCTTAATTTCTATTTTACAAGTTACTAGAGAAATGCAATCCAAACAGTTAGCAAATATGCAAATTTCATTTCGAAGAATTTTGATTTCCAATTTCTCAGCCGAATCTTTTGGCAATCACATTAACAATTGCAATTAGATGTGAATTGGTGATTACGGTAAGAAAGATAAGATAGGAAAAAGTTATCAAATAGAACTAAAATTAAAAATTGATACTTAGCTGCAGAGCGAGGCGACCGTGCGTCCATCCAATTTGGCCTCCTAGCGGCGAAACTAGCTTTGTGTAAATTCAACAAGGTTTTAGCGCTTCCCGTCATGTTCATGGCGGCATAACGGGCGATTATGTAGTCTGCCCAATGGTAAAGAAAACCAATCTGTTCGAGGGATTCTATCCATGGGCGAGGGTCTTCTGTCCCGTCATATTTCGGAATTTCTATATTGGGGTTCAAGGCAACTGGTTCGAAACCAGCATCTCTACCAATTGTTGCACCAAGTTGCAGCTTTGCAGGGTCGTCGACCTTGGTTTTTTCCTTCTTGGTGTTATACACGTTTCCCGAACGGGTTTACATATTCAAAGCGAATAAATAAAAGTAAAAGTAAATAAATAAATGTAAATAAAAATAAATTACCTTTCAACGTTATTGTGTTTATTTATTCGTGGTCTTCCTCGTAGGTCGTGATCCGCAGTCTTCGTCTAGGTCCTCTCTCGCTCCAATAACCAATCAAGATATATGTACAATAAATATTACAAAAGGAATGAAACTATACAAAGGAATGATGATTTTTCTAAATATTCTGTTTTAAATAAATATTAAATATCATAGAATATTTTGAATAAATGTAAGGCGCATTAAAATTGATGTAACAATATTTTTCATTCCAAATATATATTGTTACCTGAGTTGAAACAAATGGTTATCCACATAATCTACATATCATTTACATAATATATTTGAATAATTGATATAAATGATATAGATACACTCATGGAAGCATGTTTTACGGATTAAGACGATAACTCTTAAATATATTTGATACACAGTGATATTTGTTGAAGACACACGAGATAAACAAGTATGAACATATTGTCATCCTTTTTTTAGGAAAATAGACGACTGTAAAAAATAAACGCAAATATGAAACGTCCTTAAGTTTTTCCTATGATTGTATGTAATAAGATACCTAAATATATTAATTTCATGGTATTTGAATTGTATTTATATATTTCTCAAATATTATTGTTATATTGAGTTATTATATTTGAAAATTAACATGTGTATATAAAATATAATTAAATATGATTTGATCAAATGATGCTTTCTTTAACTCTCATTCCTGACATGTAGAGGCATCGTATTCATATAAATGATATTTTACTTATTGATTAAAGTGTTCAGATTAAATTTATTGTGGCTAATGATGTATTTATATATTACATAAAAATTATACTTCGTTTTCAATGAAAAATATGTGTGTTTTGATGGGAATCATACATCAAATCATTTAGGAATCTGTTTTTTTTCACAAATAATAAATGAGGAACCTTATTTTTGGTAGTTGACACAACATACCTATAATCTCTAAAACCTGAGCGAGTCAATCAAATAAATAAATAATATATAAAAAAAACGTTATCAAAAACTTAGATAACAGACATAATTGAATAAATATTAGACACCCCTATATTTTGGTTAAGATAAATATAAACATGTAATAAGTTTTATTACTGAAGGTTCATTTAATGCGTTTTCTAGTGAGCAAAGGTTTTGTTCTGGAAGAGAAAGAACCTCCCAGAAAAAGAGATAGTGAAAATTCCCGTAGAGGTAGTGAGATCTTGTACTTTTTCAAGTTGTTTAACAAATTTATACCATTGAGTTTAATATGTATTTCTAAGAGTGTTTAATTTCGATTAATGAATGCGAAAATTATTTTTCACTTTTATTGGAATAAATACTTATATTGTTTTTTAGAAACAATATAATAAATATGGTTCCCTAACTATATATTTCTATTAAGAAATAGAAATCTGTTTCTCTCCATATGATACAAAGAGGGAGAGATCAAGTCCAAGTTTGGTAGATGGCTATCCTGAAACATATAATTGCTGAATTAGAATTGATTTTATTTTTATTTGAAAATAAACATCAGTATAAATATATTTTTATTGAAGTATGTTTTTAATAATAGTTTTAAAATTCTGAATAAAAATATTTATATTAAATATATATATGTCACAATATCGTTGCGGAATTTCTTGTTGTTCGATGAGAATGGTGAGGATTGGTTGAAACGCAGTCGTTTGAGTGGAAAGTGAAGCATACAGTGAGGAATAATCAGGACACGTGATGGGGTTTTGAAAATAAAAGGCAACTGGTTTGGAGGAAATGAAAAGCTTAGAGAGAAGGCGGAGCGGGTTTTGACTTATTAATTATCTGATCACATGGCGGTGATTGACTTAGCTATGAGATGAGCGGGGAGGTCTCGAGAGCAGATGTTACCTCGTTGGGAGCGAAGGAGCAACTATTCTAGATGCTGTCTCGGTGGGAGCGAAAGCACCACTGACTATCCTAGGTTCTCGATTTAACACCAAGGCCTTTCTTCTTTCCCATTGGTAGGAAGATGTCACGTGGCCGTTTTTCTATTGGCTGACCTACTTATGTGTTATCCTCTAATTGGTCCTTGCTAATTTCTTTGTCGGAAGACATAACCGGCCTTGCCCAGGAAATACTGGTCGTTAAACTCTACTTTTATGATTTCCGCGATCATAAAATTGGTTGTAATTTTATTAATAGTTGTTCTAACTTTAAGCCTCTTTGCTAGGCCTTACTTCTACGCTTTCTGTCCTCCAAACCTTATTCTTTATTAAATCTTTGAAATATACATTGTACATACATATTGGGTCGGGGTTGTAAAAAGCTCTGTACAAATTATGACATATATTTGGAAGGAAAGCCCGTTGAAGCTAAGCTTGCTGATTATAATAAGTTGTAAAATAAACCTTTTGCGGAGTAGTTGATTGAATATTTTTCTGTAATTTCCAATTATATAGAATGTAATAAATTATAAATGTAGCACGCTATGTTTAGTATATCAGTTAGAGACTATATAATTTCCTCGTGTGTGTATTTCAAATATATTAAATACAAAGAGATTATATCTACTAACCTCAGGTCTACGTTTGCCAGGGGGTTCAAAGTCTATTGTCTTCTATATTATACTTTAGGCCGAGAATTATTGCTTTGGATGGTTGGTGTTGTACTGTACGTTCATTTCTGCAACATTCACAAATATTCATTCGACATATATTGCCATAAAGGAATTTATATTTTTATATATAAATTTAATATACATATCTAATTTCCAAATGAGGAGGAAAAATGTTCAAATTTCAATCAAAGATAAGAAATTTGGTTTTAAATATGTTATCATATAAATATGCTTCAGATATTTTAGGTAAGTAATGAATATTATTGAATTCTTATTGGGACATATAATTCATTATTATATAAAGAGTTTTAATTATATGTTAACATTTGTAATTTTCAAATTAAAATATCTAAAAATGTTAAATAAGTACAATATATAAATATTCTCATTTTTATGAATTAATTGTATAAATATATATATTTTTCTATCACAATAAATACATATGTGCATAATAATTTTACATGTTCTCTAAGCTATTATTTTCGAAGAACCTTTGTGCATATTATTAGTATTTAATATTAAAACAAAAACATATAGTAACTTGTTGACTTATAAGTAAATGCCATAAAATATAGGGGTTTAGTTAAATTTAACTAAAAATATATAATATAGGGAAGTATATATTTAATTTACCTTGATCGTTATATTGGTCAAACTCTCTATTTTATTTCTGCTTCTCTAAAGTAACTTGGACAAAGTCTGGCTTCATTTATTCTTTGATATTTTCCAAGAATTTGAAGTTGGAATGATATAGGTGTGTTAGGCATATTTTTCTTCATTTTAGAAAAAAAGTACAGGAATTCTATATTCTTCTTCAAAATTTGCGCTTTTGGTTGATATCAACACATCAGAGATCGTTAGGTGTCATTTCTCTTTTAAATTTTTTTTTTCACTTGCTGGACCCTCGAGTTTGCATATCAGAAAATATAGAATAAGCTTTCTGAATGCCTCTGTGATACGATGGTCTTAGGTAGCAAAAGAGCAGCATTGTTATTTTTGATGCCATTTTTTTTGAACAAAAAAATAATTGCATCTGATGGAATGATTCAAAATATCTTCATTTCAGTCCATTATTGTCAGCAAAATTCTGATTAACAGCTAGGTAGCATTTCGAGAAAATCTGGCCTTCTAACATGGGGCACCATAATAAATTGACATTTGGAATTTGATGATTGGACATGTTATTTAGTTCTTCCAAGAGAACCAATGAATGCTCTCCTTAATGGCCGGTAAATGAAGAACATTGAATCCTTTCCCAATTTCACCATCGACTTCATTCATCAAAGAACAGGATAGCTTGAAGCCCTATATTTTCACTACGTTAACCTGAAGAGAAAGTCAAAACCGATCTTATATTTATCCATACTTGTCTGAAATGGTTGCAGTCTATGAATATATTTTGAAAACTTTCGAAACTGACTAGCCGCGCTTAAACGAAAAAAAAGCAGCATTACTAGGTAGAAAAACTTGGTCTTCTGAGATTCTTCGATATATTTGACTGGAATAATTAGGCATCAAATTTCTGTGAATAAATATTTGAACTTATCGATCTCTGGTGTACTAAATATTTGTTGGCATTAAAAGTCAGGTAGGTCATCGAATTGACTGAAAAAAATAGTCAGACATAATACTTGATAGCAAATAAGCTAATTACGTTTCCCTCTCTTGAAATAGTTAGAAATCTTGTTTTACACCATTAAAAGAGGTATAATTGTGGATTGAAAATCTATCTTTAAAATCTTTTTCCAATCTTCTGTTGAAGTTCCATGTGAAACTAGCATTTGAGCGTTGGTCCTGCTAGCCATGATCGTCATATCGTTTTTCAAATTTGATTTAGGGATATAAGTTCATATAACCTGGTTAGTGTGTCGATACAAGAATTGGTTTCCTCATATCAAGCGTTTCTGGCATGCTATTGAAATAGACGCGACTTAAAGGGAATTCTTCGATGTAAATATTCTCTTTTTTTTTAAACTTCTTAATTGATTATTATGGAGAACTTGATCCAATGGAACCATATGTCGTTCTGCACAGATTACATAGGTAAAAAAAAAGCCTGAAAAAATATATAATATATTTATGTTAAAATTCATTTGAAGCTTTATATTTATACAGATTCTGAAAATGAATTATAAAATAATGATAAAAAATGAAATTGTTTAATAAATAGTATCATATATATTGTAATATTGATGCAAATGTGCCGACGAATGGATGAACTGGCAGTTGTGTACGTGAGGCGAGTGTTGATGTTCTTCCCACACGCGGACAAAAGAAGCAGAGGCAGGGCTAGATGTTAGCACCGAGAGTGATCGGGAACAGCCCACGGGACAGAGGTAGAGGCCATGACACCAACTTGGATGCTTATTACCGATACATGGAGAGACAGACTGAAGTGAATTGCCGAGAAACACACCCTAGAGCCATCTGCTAACCCCCTGCCAAAACCTGTCCTGTTTTCATGGGTCGTCTATAAAAATGTCCCTCGGGACCCCACATGGGCTGGGCGTTGCCTTTTTTCTCCCCTCTGTCCCTGCCACCAGCTGACCGAACACTCTTTGGATCTTTATTTTGACGTTAACATTTTTAGTTTTACATACAAATAGGGGTTTACAGGTATTATCAATAAAAATATAGCATATATACAAAATATAGGGGTGGTAGCAAATAGAAACGGTGTACATTTTAAAAGAAGGGTGGGATCTTTTAAGGTATCGGCTCTAACTAATTGGAAGATATGTGACATATACTAAAAGTGTCATACAGTTTAAAATAAACTATATATATAATAATGAGTCTATATATAGCAATCTCTTCTAAAATTCGATATAAATAATTTTAAAAAAATTCTGGTACACAAAATGACTTCACCAAAAACGATATTAAATAACAGAATTATATTTAATGAATATATAACGTATAAAAGAGGAGAAATAATTGTTTATATTTAATTAATTTCAAATTATAGTATGATATGAATCAGTACATTGAGTAGCCGCCTGATATTTCAATCAACATATTATTTCTTCTGGGATTTGATTCTAACACAGATTGGATGCCAGTTATTGATACGAATCTCCAACACTGATAACTTCAGGTTCTTTACACGTGGTATTCAATGTGTTTATACACTCTTGCAGGGCTTAATAAAAAGTATTTTCTATCTTAAGCAGTAGTGACTGAGGATATTTGAGATATTGAGTGACACTCTGATTGACTCTACTAAAACCATCGATTCCATATTCTTATGATCATGGGATCTCAGCCAACCCATGAAGCAATTACCTGTAGGATACAATACTTGGTAGGCTACTATTCTAGAGCGATCAAATATAGAAAAAGCTAGTATGTTTGCTTTTAAAGTAAAATACATCATAAAGGCGTTACACAAGTCAATATAAAGTATTTGAAATAGTTAAAAGGTGCTTCTTTATTTACATATAATGAAGTTTTCTGACATAAAGCCCTCTTCAAAAGGGGGGGGGGGGGGTTGAAAATTAAAATACGCAGCATATAAACAAATTAAAATTGTTGCATCAATTTTGATGCACCCTAATTTTTTTCAAAATAATATTTGATATTTATTATTTATTTTGAACAGATGGTTCATTTTTATTGTAAAATCGTTTATTTATGCTTATGAGGTGATACAGCAGCGTATTTACAAGTAAAATAGAATAAAGTAACAAGTAATAGTAACAAGAAATAGTAACAAGAAATATGAAGTAAAATCGTTATTTCATATTTCTTGATTGTTTAATTCGGAGAGAGAGGAGGTAAACAAATACTGAATATCACCAACTACGGGGAAGACAATAAATGAATAAACACGATAACTTTGAAAGGTAATTTACTTTTATTTATTTATATCTGATTTTTCTTTTCAAATAACTTTTGAATATTAATAGCATTTGATATTACACCAGAAACATTTATAAACCTTTTAACTTATAGGTAAAATTCTTATAAAATATAGTATTAGTTATATATAAAATATTATCTATGAATATATACTATAGCGAAGTTTAAAATTAATTTACCTTGATGCATATATTGGTTACAATTCTCTTTTCCTTTTTGCTCCTATAAGAGCAGCATGAAGAAATTCCGGTTCCATTTTCTGTAAATTGTTCCAAATATTTGCATTTTAACTGATATAGGTGTGTTAGAAATATTATTATTCATCTTAGAACAAATAGACGTGAATTCTCTTTTTGTCTTGAAAACTTGCTCTTTCCAGTTAGCTCTACACAACAAGGTCTTCGTGTTCCTTGATAGCAGAGTGATTTTCACCTCTTCATGATTTAAAAGGCAATGTTGTACTTATTTGCTGGACCTTTGAGTTCCCATATCAGTAAATACAGGATTAGCTTTGTAAATGCTTTATAGAACCAATGCTCTAAGGTATAAAAAATCAGAAGAATTTTTTTAATGCTCTCATTTGACCAGAAACCAATTTCGCCTCTGATGAAATGATTAAATATATTTTTCTCACAGTTCGATATTGTCAGCAAATTCTCATTATAAGCTCGGGTAAACTTTCATGAAAATCTGGCTTGCTAACATGGGGCACGATAATATGATGGAATTCGTTGATTGGAAATGCTATTTAGTTCTTCCTGAGAGACACACTCCTTGATGGCCGTTGAATGAAGAACACTTAATGGGTTGTCCAATATCACCATTGACTTAATTTATCAAAGGACAAAATAGATTGAAGTCCTATATTTTCACTTGATTCCCTTAAATTAGAGTCAAAATCGATCTTCTCAATAGCTGTACTGGTCAGGAATGGTTGTAGTCTTTAAATATATTTGAGAGCTTGATAGATTAATTAGCCGCGTTTAATCGAAAAATTAAAAAGAGAACAACTAGGTAGCAAACTTGCTCTGCTGAGATTCTTCAATATACTCGACTGAATTATCTATGAAAGAATCTTCTGTGGATAATTATTTGACCATATTTGACTCAGGTGTAATAAATATTGGTCGGAATTTTGATAGTCAATTATGTCATCGAATTGATCTAAAATATATTAAGGCATAATATACGGCAACAAATATGCCAAATACTTTTTCTCTTTTAAAATATTTGTGATCTTGTTTTTACACATTTAGAAAAACAAAGGTGTAAACATTTCTTGGAATTGATTTGAGCTCTCTCTTAACTCTTCTTTTCCCAATATTCTGTTGTACAATCGTCTGTTGAAGGTCTATGTTGAACATACATCCAGGTGTGCCTCTTGTTGTTCATGCTTGGCATACCTTTTTTCAGGTTTAAATTTTTGGGAGATCAGATCATATACCCAGGTTACCTTACTTCATATTCATCGATTCTGGAATTCTATCGAAAATAGCAGACACGACGAATAAAGGATTTCCTTGATGTGAAAACTTTTTCCCAAATCTTCATCCATTGAATATTGTGGCAGACTTGATCCAACATATCCATATGTCTACCTGCACAGAATTCCTAGGTTAAAAACAAAAGCCTTAATATAATACAAAATATATTTGTGTTTATTGATATGTTAAAGGATAATAATTCTATTTATATTTATACACATTTTGATAATTAAAAATAAATAATAATGATAATGCGATCTGTTTCAATAAATAGTGTGTTAACTATATATAATACACTATAATACACGTGTACGTGTACACTTGTATAAAATTAATATAAAAGAGGCAAACATAAAAGGTTTGCACAATATACACATTACTAGTTTTTATAAATGTTTAACCAGAAACCAATTCACAAATAGCAGAATCATATTTATTGAATATAAAAATCATTTCATTAAGAAGCCGCCTCAAGTTTAAATCAAAACTTCAAAATTAATAAAAGTAGGTTAGAAATATTTTCTAAGAATCAAAAATATTAATCAGTGTAAACAACATCTAAAGAAAGCTATTATATATAATATAAGAAAAAAAATCAATAAAAGCATGCGAGAGAGTAAAAATGAAATTGATTTACCTGATAAATGCTGAGTTCAAATCTCTAATACAGGAATGTTCCAGAAAGAACATATAAAGGCTAAATTGTTCTATATACAGATCTTCAATATGGCATTTGTGCTTTCTGTAAAAGCAAGTCCTTGAATAAGCCCATAAGATAATTCGTTGTTCATTAAATTCATACTTCATATTTTCTGAGTTTTTACATCTTGAGAAGCTTTGTGTTCCAATATTAATTTTAAACAAACAGAGATATTAATTCATTTTTTTTTTAAATGATATGATTTATTTAAATCGATATTCGAGGGAAAATAATATATTGAGAATTTCTTTACAGAATTATTTCTTCAATGTTTCCACTGAATAACGGATATTTGCGTTATAAAATAGCCGCGTTACCAAATGGCGATTATGTAATTGAGCCCATATCATGAGCCCAGGAAAATTCAAGATTTCAGATGACAATAATTTTCAGCTCACTGTTAATCTTTTTTAAGTATCCACTTAAGATGAGAAGCCGACATACATGGTATTTAATAGTAGTCTAGACCATCTGGGTTCATCTTCTCATAAATAGCTTGGTGTTATTCCATGCCATATACATTTTCAAGATCACGTGGTAAAAGGTATTCTTGTCATGTTTTTTTCTTGTTTAAATGATGTAATACACACGAGGAAAATCTTGAAATCGACCATAGCTCTATATCAATATTCAAATTCTTTAGATATTTAATAGCTTGTGTTGCCACAGAGTTCTTCAATATCTTGAGAGGCACTTATTCATATATGGGTGCTGAATCCAGAAGATATCTAACTCAGGAAAAAATATTTAATTCATTTAAACTGGGGTTAACTGGATTTTGATATGTGGTGAGTCAGCAATTCCATTTTGGATGATATTTGGTTGTAAAGGGGTAATTCACGCGGTGTCAAATTAAAGGCTTTTCTTTATCCTGTTATATCTTTGGACCTACTGGGGGAGAGGGTGGAGTTTGGGGAAAATGAAGGTTATTGTTGCATCTTTATAGATGAAGATGACAAAAGGTGATTGTGAGGCTTGGTGTTCCTAAAATCATTTTCAATAGATAGAGATATTAATACTGATCTTTGAAATTTATATTATGATTAAAATTGATATTCGAGGGAAAATATCTTGTGATTTTCAAGACAGAATAAATTATTCAATTTTCACCGAATAACAAAATTTGCGTTATTTAGCTGGATAACCCTTTGCCTTTGTGTAAAAGATAAAGATCCCGCGTTTCCAAATGGTAATTATGTGATTATGATCATATCATGAGCCCAGAGAAAATATTTCGAAGATTCCAGATGACAATACTCGTCTCAGCTTACTGTTGATTTTTATAGTACCCATGAGAAGCCGACATACATGATATTTAATGGTAGTCTTGACTATCGGAATTCATCTTCTCATAGATATCTTGATGTAACTTCATGGCATTAACTTCTGCATGGACACGTAATAAAAATAGTATTCATTCTATATTCTTTCTTGATTCATTGAGGTAAAAGATATGAAGAAATTTTATAGATGACCCAAGCATTATATTAATATTCGATTTATTTGGATTTTTTGAATAGCTTATGTTGCCACAGAGTTCTTGTAAATCTTGATGGGCATTTATTCAGATATGGGGGTGCTGAAACTTGTAGATGTTTAAACCTAAGGGGAAAAATTTAATTCATTTTACCTGATTGACTGGGACTTGATATGTAGAAGGACAACACAATTCAATTCTGGATTATTATATATTAATTAGGTTTTAAAAGGATAATTCCCGCGGTGTCAATTTAATGGGTATTTTTTAACTGGTGATTTCTTTGGACCCACTGTTAAATGATGAGATATGGTGCATTCTAATAGCTGATGATAATTGAATATGATTGTAATTCTGATTGTCTTGATAACGTAGATCAGGTTTTCTTCTAGAATAATAAAGCAAATCTTCGAACAGATTAGGGAGCCACTTCATGATAAGTCAATGAATACCCATTTGTGGACATGTAGTTATTAATGTATTTATTGAATAAATTTCCTAATGGCAAATTTGTTAAATATATTGTCCTTTTAAGTAATATAATATGGATATTCAAAATAGAATCACAATTTGAAGTTCATTCTTGTTACTGAGTCTAAAATTCTCTTTAAAGTATTGTATCCCAAGAACATCCCCCATTGTTTGTGCCATGAATTACGTTTATAAGTGGGTTTAAAAAATCAGTTTCCTATCACTCTTGCGTTTTAAGAATAGCATTCAATTTGATGTTTCATTTTTGGCTGACATAATTAATTGGAAGGCCAGAATGTTTTTATAAAATAGATAGTTAGCTCGGGGTTTTTCCAGGGACATATTGATGGCTACATTATATCTGCTTCAACCACATTTTCAGCAAAATTTCCCAAGTTTCAATCTTTAAAAAACATCACGTGATGTCACGGGCTTTCTTCAAAAACGAGGACGTTTAAAAACATTATTGCGGCTTTACTAAACTCGATTTGATATTCATATTGTTTTTTAAATAATATTAAATTAATTCTTTTCCAACTGATATATCCTCGGTGCTAATGAGATATTGATTGAACCTTTTTACTAATAAAGTAAATAAATGTTGTGTTTTCTGAATATTTTCGATTCACCAGAATTCTCTTTGCAAATTGGAGAATTAAGTTTTTTAAATGACTTGACTGTTCTCGGTATTGCTCCAAGTTTTTTTATAGAGAGCGCAATTATTCATTTAATATTCTCACTGAGAAATTACCTGTTGATTTTTTGATGATATTCCTGTAGACTCAGTAGAACAGACTTGATTTTACAGTATTACTCCAAAATATTTGTTCCATACAAGCAATATATTTTGTACATTTTTCATCCAAACTTTCAACTGATAGGTTGGCAGAAGTATCTAAGAATATTTCCACCAGATTCAGACAGGTAAACAGGTACATTAGAAAAACCCGTTTAATTATTTAGGCCTTGAATTAGGCGCAATGTGGCTTTTTTCATTTAAAAATGTTCTCAAAAAGGAAATTTCTCTATTATATGCACATAATAAAAGAAGTTCAAAGTCTTTTAGAATATTCTTGAGAATGAATTGACAGTATAGGTAGTAAGAATTGTTTAAGAGCAGGAGTTAGTTCAGAAATCAGGCAATAGTCAGCACCATTGATATCCAGCATTAATGAAAATTCGACCGTTCTCCTTCTTAATGATTGTTTCGAAGGAGGTGGACAGGAATATTGTATTCTTCATAACATTTGCGGCAGTTGATTGTCAGGATATATGGGAGATTCGGTTTGAACAGATCGGAGCTTCATAAATGAGAGGAAGTAATATCTGCACACATTATTCAGGTTATTTGTGAATTTATATTTATACATGAATATATTAAATATAATGAAATTTTATTTATATGCACAATATTTTAATAAATAAATATCAATAGATTTTTAAAACATATCATTCATTCATCACGCTAAGGACATGGTTTTACTCGAAATTCTCGTTACTAAATGAATTAGATGAGATAAATGTTAACTTTTTAATAGAGATTATAAACAGTTAAAAATTCTCTATGTATATATATTAAAATTATATTTCTATTGAATATATATATAAATTCGCTGTTTTAATAAAAATAGGTTTTTAAAGGGTTATGTGCTTTTATTACACATGGAAACTATACTACCGTTCATCAAAAGTATGTATAAATAAATGGGTACCTATATATATATTGTTGTTTATAATAATTTGCTATAAATGATAAAGCACATTTTGGTTTATATAATAATTGATACAAGAGAATAAGAGCTAATCCAAATAAATTGAATGTTTGTGATGTTTCAGCAACAACCCTTTTACTGAAACGTTATTCCATATTAATTTATTTGGATTTGGTTTTATTTTCTTTTATCTATGATTCTCTAAAAAATATGATGATATTAATTTCGGGATAAGTCGATTAATACTTATTAATAGTCAATATAAAGCAAAATGCCCCATCTACATATAGGAAATGAGAACATTAAGACAGGAATGTTTCTTTTGAGCATAAAACAAACTTTTCTGTAACCAACTTTATTGTAAAATACATTGGGATGGTTTGGCTTGTCAGTGATGAACGCTCTCCAGTAAAATTTTGGTTTATGTGTAAAAGAAACATTTGTCATAATTTTTTTCGTTTCATATTTTTAGTAGTATTTAAAAAAGAAAATTGAACGAATTTTTTTAAATAATAATCTCATATATCTATATATAGAATGGCGTATTAATAATATGATATTTCAATCAAGTTGTGAAATATTTTATTAAAAACGCGAAATAAACTAACATATTTCTTATCAGAATAAATTTATTCATAGTACATATAAACTATGCAATCTAAATATTGACGATAGGTTTGTACTGAATAGACCTTTTGAAACTAAATATATTATTTCTCATATTACAACCTTTTATTACATATTTTTATTGAATATAAATATCATTCAATTTAATTTCATAGCGAATATAATAAAATACAATGAGATATTTCACTCACCTGATTGATTTAGAATATATAACGTTGTGAATGGACAAATGATGGAGGCTATGAAGAGATATTTGAAGTTATAGGGTGGGTTGTAGGACCTGAGGATAGTCAGGAAGGGGCCCTGGACATAATAGTCAGTTATAGTTATATCACTGAGTTTGTGGCAAGTTACTTACTTTAGAAGATCCAGCTTTCTCTGCGTCCAGCCTTGCGGGACGCAACTTTGGTCATTTTGTTTTTCTTGGCAATTATTCTTAATTCAAGTTTATTTTTGCCAATTGACACCTTTATCTTCTTTTCGATGCCATTCATCAAAGGCTTAAGATTATTCTGAATGACAAAATTACAATCATCGCATTCTCTTATTTGCCTTTCAATAATGTTCTGAATCTCCTTTTGAATTGTATTAAAAATAAACCTTTCTGAAAATGTCATTCTCTGACGTTTTTTATTGAGTTTCTTTATTTTAAACGTTGGTCCTTTGAAACCCATCTTTTTGGCAAAAGGCACAGTCTGAGTGGAATTATCTTTTTGTTCCGCTTTAATCTCCACATAATCGAGTGGATATTTATCGAGATTTCGGAAGATAATCCGGCTATCCTTTCTCTTCAACTTTTTTAATCTCCTGTTCTTATCGCCTTTGAACTCTTTCCTTAGGCATTTCGGAAGAAGGTGCAGTTTGGGGCAATCCCCAAATTGAACAGATGTTTTAGAGGATTCAACTGTTTCCTAAACACATAAAAATATGTGAATGTATAATATATTTGATATCATTTTTTTTAAATAACAATTCGATATTTATATTCTATTTTGATATCTATTTATTTAATTAATAGTGTGTACCAGAAGAGGTACATCTCATTTTAATTATTCATTAAAAAAATGCATTTTATTTCCTCCCCCTTCAATATGCTACTTCTACTGAGGATGGGCCACATGCTCCCTCTATATCTACCGTCTTTCGCTTTATCTCCACGTATGTGCAGTTCAGTCACGTTCATTGTTTCAGGTCATCCATTTACTCTCGCTATCTTTATTCTCATGGTTTCCTCCCGTGAATATTTACCTCCAAAACTGTAAGTAGTATCTACCCCGCTGATCTAGGAATCTCCTGTTCAAAAGTACGTCATATTTTGTTATTTTCCAACAACAGAAGCTGGTGCTCAGTTTTCACTTATTCATAGATCTGAATGTTTGCCATCTTATCTGCCCACATAATCTTAAGTGCTCTTTTATAAAGGTATAACTCAAAGACTTCTATTCGGTGTATTGAAGATTTTGCAATGTCCATGTCTAACATCCATATGATAGCATAGGCCAAAATAGCGTCCTGAATAGTGTTTGTTACATCATAAAATCGATAGTTACCCTCAATATTTATCGCTCTAAAAATCTTGATTTGTAATGGCAATTCGACATTTTATTTTCATGTCCAATCTTCCTTAAGATGTTATTTTATTACTTACATATATATATATGTCGCTGCTTGATTTATAACGAGTACATTGCCGAGTACATGAGTCCAATTAACTAAAATTTGATTCTGGTGTTGTGTAATAAATAATTTCTGGTAATATATTTCAATATAGTCCTATTTATATTCAAATAAAATTTGAAAGCTTTCCCTCACTAACAAGTGTATCAAATAGTTCTTTCAGACTCGGTTTTGTCTCTCTAGTAAACCTGTATAATAACTTTATAACTTATATAATTTTTATAATGTCAATCAATGGCCCTCATTACTGTAGGGTGGCTTCGATTTCAAGACAGGAGAAGTTATATACCAACTATCACGGTGTGATTTGTGTCATTATTATCGTTGAAAATTAATTTTACACATTTATTAAACAAGCTCTGAGATATATATGTAACTGTATAATCTATCTTGTATAATCAAGGTATATAAAACTTCATGAAATGAATTTCAGATTACAGTAGAACCTCTCTTTAGCGGACACCCCGCTAGCGGACACCTCTCCACAAAGGAAAGTTTTTATTTACAAAATTACCATTTTTACAATTTAGCAACTCTCCGGTAAGAGGACATTTCTCCCTAAAGGACACTTTGGCTTTGCAGTTAGGTGTCCTTTACAGGGAGTTTTACTGTACTTCAATTTTTAATTATTAAAAATGTTCATATAATTTCTAAATCACTTCAATAAATTTACTTACACTGATATTTTTCTTTCCTCCGGTGAAAAAATCCTTCACTCTTTTAAAAAATCCAGACTTTTTTTCGGATCTGAAACAAAACATTTGTTCAAATAAATATGTTCAAATATGATTTATAATAAAATATGTATTTGAAAGATTATTTATATTTCAATGAATTCATACTTTATATATCTACCAAATATTCTAAGAACAATAATGTAATCCCGCCCCTGAATGGATTAATTTATATAATATTAACGAAACATATATATCATATACCATATTTGAATGCAATATTCATGTTTACATCATAAAGATAAAATTAAATTTTTCTTTCTTATATATATAAATATTTAAGTATTAAAGGGAGCTCTCTCGTATTTAAGATGATTTCGATTTCATCATGAGGAGATAGGATAATATGTATTTCGTCAAATATTATTTATTCAACATAATTATATATTTTATGATTAAAATTTGAATATTAACGATAAAATCATTCAAGTATATAAAAAGGTATCTAAAATTCCTTTAACCACGAAATATATCTTTGTGGTTAATCAAAACAGTGTTACAGGTTAACTAACAGATTGCAGAGTATATGGAGGTGGTGGTGTTTTGTCCACTCCATTGAAAGGGGGAATGCCATTGTTCCGTTAGTCAGCCACATTTCAGAGTTCCCTGGAGGCTGTATATATAGGTAAAACAGATTATAGAAGATATGTTGTATTTTGTTGGCTCTCAAATTGGCGAAAACACTGTGAAGGTTCACCATTGATGAGCAACATTCTCCTAATAATATCAAATTACATTTACTGATTATGCGAATATTCCTATTAAATATTAGTAAACCCAATGCTGAGTAATGGTTTTAGAATCAGAATATTTTATTCTCAATATAAGTAAACATATCAATTCATTATATTTTACATTACATATATTGTATGAAATGATTTTCCACTGAGTAGCAATCAGATATATTTAGTGTAAATGTCATCTTGTTTGGTTGTCACTAGAACCTCTACATGATCTTTTATTTATATATCTTAAATATAAAAATATTTTAAGGTCAAATATGTTTTTTCATATTTACCTTTATTCCTTTTTATTATCGGTTCCTATTTATTTAAATATTAAAGTAATTTGAGGGTTTAATTACCTTATGCTGCTGTTGGTGAATTCTTCCTTAGCTAGGTTTGATCTTTCAGAGTTCTAAATGCTCATCTCTAAACGATATTTTAAAATTATAATCCATCAATTATAATCCATCATTATAATCCGCTCGCTGGATCTTGCAATACTAGATGCATTTATGTGTTCACTACACTCTTCACTACACCCGAGTTTCTCAATAAAATATAGCAAACTTACTACATTTAAATAATATAATACAAAAGTGAAAGTGTATATTCTGATATCAGCTGGTTGAATTAATAAAAGAGCAATTCCTGATCAGGCAACTGAGATTTGATTTGCACGATTATTTAATGTTTTCAATTAACCATTATTCTCGCGTATTTTTCCCAATATATATTTTCTTGACTTTTCAGATTCTATCTACGCTATCCACATTCTGTCCAAATTCTTTAGAGTTTTATGAGTATGCTCTTCTCAATTATTTTGACATATCTTTGATAATTTCTCAATTTTCATTTAAAATCATGAAACTCTCGGTTAGTTTGTTTATTTTAATTCCTATTTCAGTATTTTCGGCTGATTTAGTGTGTAAACCTTTCATAACTTCTGAATTGTCTCGAATCTTGAAATTAATGGGTGCAATTGCTTAATGTGATTCTACTTATACAATGACAAAACACAAAGACTGTCTTATGATAAGAATTTTTATTCACTTTTAATTTTATCTCAATAAATCCAACCATGATTCTTGTAATCGTAATGATGCTGAGCTATAGAGATATATTTTAAATCAAATAGGTGGAATCATACATTTTAAAGTAATTTAATATGGAAAACGTATTACTAAAGGTTATATTATCATAATTTTGATAATCAGTAGTGGCTCCCTTTCTGAGAATAATTATCTCGTAGAAGACCTTAGTGTCCGCCAGGTGGGTCGACAAGTGGCTCAAAGAGGCGGTGGGAGAGTGGTACAACACCGGAATTACAAAGTTGGTTGACAGGATTAAAAAAGTGATTGAGCATCAAGGCGACTATGTAGAAAAATAGCAAAGTGTCCAACCTTTCCAATGATGTATAAAAAGTTGTGATTAAATGTGTTTTTCTATGAAAAAAAAAAATAGGCGACCTTATTTTTCTACTCACCCTCGTAATATTCTAGGTGGAATAAAGTAACAATATAAAAACGCAATCATAATACAAACATAGCAAGAATTCTATCATATTGACATTTAAAAATATCTACTTTTCAACTATGAATAATTTATTGATATCACACTATTGATGTCACTATAGATTATTTTTTATTCCTAATTGAGAAAGATGTGCATCTTTGCTATCTCACATGACAATTTCCAATACCAATGTGTATTTCCCCTAGGATGCCGTTCAACCCTTCACTAATTGTTAACTTAATCTCTCAATATTTTACTGGAATCTGCTCGCCATTACTTCAGTACAGTCGGAATATACTGATTGATGTCAATTTCAATAATAAATAACATGTATCCTGAATTCCACCTCATGTTATGAATCTTTATTACGATCGAGATGCTTTGCTTATATATAAACAAATTCGGTCAAATATTTTTCAAAGGTTAATAATAATCGTTAATAATTAAATGGCGACTATATTTATATAGCTACTGATATCCATATTTGTAGGCGTGTACATTGATTTTATATGTTAATAATAATATAGTAAATCGCACAGAGAAATGAATGTTTTTAGATATCAATAATCATCTCATAATTATTTATAACTATATATATATTGAGAGAGAAGGACAAAAAAGTTATACCAGTCGTAATTCTCCCTGTTTGTTGACTTCATGATTTTAAGTCTCTACATGCATAATATATATCGTTATTTGACAACAGTTATTTTGAAGTGAAATTACACAGAGAAATTATGTAAATAGGTCGACATGTATCCTGAGACCAGGTTGGTTTGATAGAATTCCTCCAACTTTCTCTGACTTGTGCTATTTTGTGTAGATTCTGGACGCGATGGGAATTTGAGATGTAATATCTGTTAATATAACGTGTTTTTTTTTATATTGGTGTTCAGATTTAAAAAAAAGCTTTAAAAGAGGACAGTAGATATCAAACCTTTTATGTAATCTTTTACAAATCATTTATATTTATTATAGATTTATTTATTTATGCTTATGAGGTGATACAGCAGCGTATTTACAATTAGAGAGGAGACAAAATGAATTAAATCTAGAAAAAAGAAGTGAGGACATATCGAGGACATATATTATAGATTTTTATTATTATATATTAGAGTATTAATTTTTTTCATATACAGAGGTGATTGCCCTTGTTTTATATACAGTTAGTAATTGCTCTAGTTTTATATACAGTATTAGTTGTTTTAGTTTTATATACAGTATTAGTTGCTTTAGTTTTATATACTGTAGTTTTGTGTTGCTCTAGTTTCATATACAGTAGTAATTTCTTTAGTTTTATATACAGTAGTAATTTCTTCAGTTCTATGTATATTAGTAATAGGTCAAGGTTTTTTATATACAGTTAGTAATTGCTCTAGATTTTATTTACAGTATTAGTTGCTCTAGTTTTATATACAGTTATTATACTCTTTAGTTTTATATACAGTTATTAACATATTTAGTTTTATATACAGTTAGTAGTTGCTTTAGTTTATATACAGTAGTAGTTGCTCTAATTATATATACAGTAGTAACAACTCCAGTGTTTTATATACAGTTAACAATTGCTCTAGTTTATTTACAGCAGGAGGTGCTCTAGTTTTATTTACAGCAGGAGGTGCTCTAGTTTATTTACAGCAGGAGGTGCTCTAGTTTTATAAACAGATAACAATTACTCTAGTTTTATATACAGCTGTAGGTGCCTTAATTTTATAAGCAGTTAACAATTGCTCATAGTTTTATACACAGGAATAGTTTCTCTAGATTTATATAGAGTATTAGTTGCTCTATTTTTATTTATATTAGCAGTTGATCAAGTTTTGTATCGTTGTCGGGCGGTTAATGCGTAAAATCATAACTAAGAAGATAACAGGTTCTAATCTTGGATTTTTTATAAGAATGTACCTTACTGGAAAACCTCTATTAAATGATAATTATCGTTTTCAATTTTTAGCTAATTTTCTTTTAAATTTCTGACTTACAAAATATTTTCCTTCGAAAAAAGTATTTTTCATTTTCTAACATTTTTTTAAATTCACAAATCAATGAATATATTTTGTAATTCGATATTTCGCCTGACTTTTAATAAAATGGTTCAAAACTATAACACGTTTTTCATATTTGTTCTTCATGCAATAAGAGAAAATATTATAAAAAAAGAAAATCAAAATATTTTTGGATAACAAGATTCACGTTATTTAAGAATTTCTCGATTCCAATGCATTGACCGTACCTTGGATTAGGCCCTTCTTTGGGCCCCTGCTGCTCTACCTGAGCATTTCTGCGCTTTGGGTGCCTGCGGCGCTTCTTTCCACATGAAAATATTGTGGACAATACTGTGAGGAATGTTATTAATATTCTTGGCCTCATGATGTCTTTCTTGCTTGATTATATGTTGTTAACTTCCTTTCTTTAAATTATTGTCATTAGTAAGATTGGTTTGTCAAATTATTTTCTGATTTGTTAGAAATTCATGGTAATAACTTGTCTTGATCAGTAATACCCCATCTTCACATTTTTTGATAGTTTGAATATTTCTGAATAGGGCTGTGTGTTTCGTAAAAAGTTTCTGAAATAAAATTAACTATTTACTAATTGTTGAAGCTTTCGTATATGAACCAAAGAGTGACTAACGGCAAAAAAAAAATGTAATTTTGACGCGGGAAATATTGAAAATAGATAAGAATAAAAAAAATATAAATCAAATTGAAGAAGAATGAAATAAAATTGAATATGTAGAAATACAAATTCAGCAAATATTGCCCGAATTTCATTATCTTCTTTGCAAATATAAGTATCGGTGTTCAATTTCACAGTTGGGTTGCGTTAAAATAACATAAAAGTTGTGTTAACTCTTATTGAGTCCATAAGTCTGATACCACTTTTGTGTCAGTAATGGGAAAGTATGAGCAACACGCGAGACACGGATTTTATAATCAATAATGAAGAGATAGAAGTTTACAAACAGACGTATAGGCTCCAGAGTACTGTGACGACTACTGCTTTCATATTTTGATATATTTTTCCGAGCCTATTTATATCTAAATAGTTAGTGTTAAAACACATGTAACATTTGAAGTCCACATTACTGTCCTAAATCCTTATTATTGAAAGCAATTATTTCATGGGTTATGCCAACTATGCATTCAGAGGATATGAATGATAAATAATATAAGTTAAATATATAGAGCACATTGGCACATTTACATCGTGATTGAAATAACATTATAAAAAAATAATAATCATAATAAAATGCGCCCAAACACAGTAAAAATGCTTAAAACTTGTTGCGCTCGCCCCCTCCGGTTCTTCGCGACGATGCTGCTTCCTCCTTCGTGGGTCACTTACACAGGCTCCGTTGCTCTACCTTACAAATACCACATTTTTGTATGCCTCTTTTTCTATTCTGTCATTCTCTATTGAAATCAGCAAAAGGTATGGGAGGATATTATTCATCTCCAAAATACGAAATTAAATGGAACTTTATGAATAAGAGTTATTACACATAACTATTATTCATAAAGTTCCATTTAATTTCGTATTTTGGAGATGAATAATATCCTCCCATACCTTTTGCTGATTTCAATAGAGAATGACAGAATAGAAAAAGAGGCATACCAAAATGTGGGATTTATAGAAACTCAATTCAGAAACCTTTGAGGGGGTGTGGAGAAGTAAATCGACCACCTATATATCATTCGAGGAAGTATGGCTGAAATGATGATAGATGGATACAATAATGTATGTGATAATTTAAATGTAGAGTAAACATGCGTTAATTTATCGTATATATTTGGCGCCTATTTTTTTTTTCGCCTAAAAATTAATTTAAACCCAACTGGTTTTGCCCTTTTTTTGCGTTAGAGCGCAGATCGATGCAAATATTTATATGTAATTCTACTATCCAAAATCTTATGTCAATAATTTTTTTAATAAGATTTCTAAAATTCCACTTTCAGTGTAGCATATATGAGTGGAATCATCCAATACATTATTAAAGCTCTGAAAAGCATTATGGTAAATTAAATTGGCGAAACCGCGGGGGAATAGTTTATCACAGATGAGAAAAAAGCAATCTACTATATTTTAATTGCAGTAAGAATAGTAGAAGTATGTTTTATGTTTGGCAAGGATAAAATACTCAGGAGATAAGTTTCTTCATTGATTTATTAAGACATCAAGCTTTCGGGCACAGCGTGGCCCTTCTACAGGATCAATTGTATAAGAAAAATGATACACTATATACACGAAGAATAAATTTGCATATGTATTATTAGAAATTAGTTGTAAAATTTTGAAATAATCGGTAATACTTAGGATTTTTGTTTAAAAAGAACATCGTGACTTAAGCAAATTAATAAAATTTGTTAAGAAGAAAAAAATATACGAATATTAAAAGGTATTAAGAAAAAAGCGTAATAAGACTAAAAGGACGTTCCCACGGTTCGACGGAAACTGTGCTAAAACTATGAGTATTTACAAGGTAAAACAGTTTAAAAGGATATTAAAATAAATGAACAAAACAGGGAATTCATGGGGTACATCAATGGCTATTTATGTAATAAGCTTATATACGGCTCAGGTACATCAATATGTCTGTTTATACTGTTAAACCTCAGAGATAGCAAGGCCTCGACAACCAATCTTTTGTGTTTATGTGTATATTAGAATAATGTGATTTTGGATCGGTTGTGTTGAAACTATGTCCTGTCTGTGAAATGTGCTGGACAATAAGGGATTTCGGATCGTTATGTCTGATGTTTCTGTCGTGTTCCTGTATTCTGTCTTTAATGTAACGGCCAGTTTCACCTACATAAACACTGTCGCAATCGTTGCATTTTATGGAATAAACAGCATTGTTTCTTTGAACAGTGTTCCGAGGCGTGTTGTTTTTAGTGATGGGGTTCCTTAAGATAGTGCCTATACTGGGAGTGTTGGAAAAGTAAGTGCGGTTGCCGAAGTTCTTTAATTCTCTAGCTATTTTTATGCTTTGCAAGGAATACGGTATTGTGCAGATGGATTTATAGTTGTCATATATCTTGGTGCGGGATGGGTTATAGAAATGCCTTAAAATAAAGTTTTTAGGATAACCAGAGGACATTAAATTTGAAATTATGTTATTTGTTTCCTTCTGCTTTGACTCCTCAGTGTAACAGTGGGTATATATTCTCTTGGACAAGGTTCTTACTGTATTGATTTTATGGCTTAATGGGCAGAAAGATGAAACATTTATATACATTGGGTGAAAGGTGGGTTTATAATAGACTTCAGTATTATATCTATTGCGTGTTTTTGTTATGCGTATGTCCAAAAATGCCAAAGAGTCACATGTTTCAGTCTCAGAAGTAAAGTCTATGTCTTGATAGAAATTATTCAGTGTGTTGAGTATATCATTAAAGGCGTTAATATTGATTATAGCAAAGACATCATCTATGTATCTAGACCAGATTAAAATGTCGTTAGGGAAGATATCAACTATACGTTTATCTATCTTGCGCATCACTATTTCTGAAAGGGGGGGGAGGATAATGGGCTACCCATAGGGGTGCCTTTGGTCTGTTTGAAGTAAGATTGGTTGAATTTAAAAATACTATGGGAAAGACTGATTTTGATAAGTGCAATGAGTTTGGAAATGGTGTCTGTGGGGCAACCTTGTTCAATTAGTAATTCTGAGGTGCAGTCTAAAATAAGCTGGTGGGGGAGACTGGGATATAAATTAACAACATCAAATGAGACCATGATGGTACCAGGTGTAACGGCTGTTTGTTGTAACTTACCTATGAAGACAGGAATGGAAGAAATGGTCGTCGGGGAGTCACTATCTCTGAGCATCGGGGCCAGTATTTTGGCTATATAAGTTGCTAACGGAGCTGCAGGGGAGAGGTGGTACGCGATGATGCCAAAAGATTATATTTACGGCCTACCTAAATTACACAAAGAAGGTATCCCACTAAGACCCATCATCGCGTACCACCTCTCCCCTGCAGCTCCGTTAGCAACTTATATAGCCAAAATACTGGCCCCGATGCTCAGAGATAGTGACTCCCCGACGACCATTTCTTCCATTCCTGTCTTCATAGGTAAGTTACAACAAACAGCCGTTACACCTGGTACCATCATGGTCTCATTTGATGTTGTTAATTTATATCCCAGTCTCCCCCACCAGCTTATTTTAGACTGCACCACAGAATTACTAATTGAACAAGGTTGCCCCACAGACACCATTTCCAAACTCATTGCACTTATCAAAATCAGTCTTTCCCATAGTATTTTTAAATTCAACCAATCTTACTTCAAACAGACCAAAGGCACCCCTATGGGTAGCCCATTATCCTCCCCCCCCTTTCAGAAATAGTGATGCGCAAGATAGATAAACGTATAGTTGATATCTTCCCTAACGACATTTTAATCTGGTCTAGATACATAGATGATGTCTTTGCTATAATCAATATTAACGCCTTTAATGATATACTCAACACACTGAATAATTTCTATCAAGACATAGACTTTACTTCTGAGACTGAAACATGTGACTCTTTGGCATTTTTGGACATACGCATAACAAAAACACGCAATAGATATAATACTGAAGTCTATTATAAACCCACCTTTCACCCAATGTATATAAATGTTTCATCTTTCTGCCCATTAAGCCATAAAATCAATACAGTAAGAACCTTGTCCAAGAGAATATATACCCACTGTTACACTGAGGAGTCAAAGCAGAAGGAAACAAATAACATAATTTCAAATTTAATGTCCTCTGGTTATCCTAAAAACTTTATTTTAAGGCATTTCTATAACCCATCCCGCACCAAGATATATGACAACTATAAATCCATCTGCACAATACCGTATTCCTTGCAAAGCATAAAAATAGCTATCGAATTAAAGAACTTCGGCATCCGCACTTACTTTTCCAACACTCCCAGTATAGGCACTATCTTAAGGAACCCCATCACTAAAAACAACACGCCTCGGAACACTGTTCAAAGAAACAATGCTGTTTATTCCATAAAATGCAACGATTGCGACAGTGTTTATGTAGGTGAAACTGGCCGTTACATTAAAGACAGAATACAGGAACACGACAGAAACATCAGACATAACGATCCGAAATCACTTATTGTCCAGCACATTTCACAGACAGGACATAGTTTCAACACAACCGATCCAAAATCACATTATTCTAATATACCACATAAACACAAAAGATTGGTTGTCGAGGCCTTGCTATCTCTGAGGTTTAACAGTATAAACAGACATATTGATGTACCTGAGCCGTATATAAGCTTATTACATAAATAGCCATTGATGTACCCCATGAATTCCCTGTTTTGTTCATTTATTTTAATATCCTTTTAAACTGTTCACGATGTTCTTTTTAAACAAAAATCCTAAGTATTACCGATTATTTCAAAATTTTACAACTAATTTCTAATAATACATATGCAAATTTATTCTTCGTGTATATAGTGTATCATTTTTCTTATACAATTGATCCTGTAGAAGGGCCACGCTGTGCCCGAAAGCTTGATGTCTTAATAAATCAATGAATAAACTTATCTCCTGAGTATTTTATCCTTGCCACGCATGTAATTGGGAAGATTTTACCGTTTAGAAATGTTTTATGTTTATCACTGATGAGAAAAAAGCAATCTACTATATTTTAATTGCAGTAAGAATAGTAGAAGTATGTTTTATGTGTAAAGGAAACATTTTGCTTTTTAATACCTCAATTTCTAATAAATATACTACTGAATACTTATTGAACTTTTGAATTGTCACCTTTCAGTGTTGAGGGTAGTCATTTCAACTGCCCATTGCAGTATGATAAAGAAGAGGAACTATATAATCAACCTAAATCTTTGGTGTTTTTTTTGTAATGAATAATTTGAAACATTAACGATCAATTTCTGAAAAGTATTTTACCGTAACAGACCCAATATACTATAGAATAAAACGAATAGAATAAATGAAATTGGTTGCATATAAGACGAATGACCTTATTGGTCAACACTGCGCATCTTCTCTCCCTGTTATTATTTGGGTGCTGCCTTCACCGCTTAAGTCCTTTCTTCCTTTTTTTGTGAGCTGTGTACCTCTTTCAACCCACAGCCAACATTGCACATAAATGATAGAAATCACAATATATATATAAATAATATACGAATCAATTTTATAAAATTTATATCTTCAATTTGTATGGGGAAATATGCCTAACAAACACGAAAGGTATACGGTAAAACAAACATAAGACTTATAAATAAAGTACACAGTCCGACAATTAAATGATGAGACTGATGTGTGTGCTGTGCTACAAGTAAGAAATAAATCCCAATTCCCAAACAACCGATAGCAACCTCCCTCTCAAATCTGCCCACTCTGTAATATTTTCCTAAAGGTGTGACAGGAAGTGACGTAATCTTAAAATTCAAGTAAGTAAACAAATAAATTTCCAAAACGAAAATTGAACGATGATCCAATAATAAATTATTTGTTGTTTCTTAAATTAGATAAATCTTCATTGTGCAAAAACATTCGAATTGTTAAGGCAAGATAATTGATCATCTCTTGCACAAATATTCGGTTAGTTTACAGGTTTCAAAAGTGGTGACGAAAAAATTTAAGAATTTACCGAACAATTTCTGTGAGCAACGAGAAACCCCTCACAAAAGATAAAAGAAAGAATACAATAGAATCTTTGTTTGACTATAAGAATGCTCTCTCTTTCAGAGTAATTAAATGTAATTAGATAAGACAATTCGCTGAATTATAATTGAAAATTTTGGAAAGATATTTTTTGTGTGATGTCCGATTTGTGCCACAATTTCTGTCCGATTACTAAAAATATATAAATGTTTAGGATGTAAAAAAATACCACTTCAAACAACTAGTAAAAATTTATTAATATTAATATAATTATGACAGGTGATGAAACATTGTGTTTTCACTATGATTCTATTATTAAACTAGCCGAGTGACCCGGGCAACGCCCAGGGTTTACCCAAAGGGCCTGCAGAGACTTTAAAAGTATAGATATATATAGATATAAATAGCCGAGTGACCCGGGCAACGACCCAGGTTTACCCGAAGGACCCGCAGGTGAGAAACTATAGAAGAAAAATTTTAACAAATCAGAAAATGAAAGTGCAAACAACAGAACTACACTACTTTAAGGACATGAGAGCACATGCACAGTATCACCACACGTGTACCATTTTCAAAGACCCTGCTTAGGATTAAAACTTCTCAGAAGCATAACAATAGCACCAACCTAGAGTTAAACTGGTGTGGATGCATTCCTCTGGGAGTAAGACTATTGAGAAATTCAGTAGGGAGTTATTTTACTTCTCCGCATTCTAACACTCCAACTGTTAACACTGAGGAAACACTGACTCATGTTTGGTAAGCAATTTCAGGGAAGAAACTATAGACATTGGATTGAATAAATTATTAAATAAATTGCATTAAATAAAAATATATATATTACCAGATTTAAATAAATATTATTAGAGTGAAAAAAAAAGAAAAAAATTAATTAGAAAATAAAATTTCGAACAATACAACTATATTGCAGATAAGATAAGAGGACCTTATTAAAAAATAAATAAACAAACTGCAATTCGACACTATCGATAATTCGACACTTTCGATAATTCGACCATTTTAAAAATCAAATTTTCAAGGTTGATTGTTGTTTAAATACAACTTTACCGGTAAAAAGGTATTACAGAGGCGAAGGCAGCCACTTTAAAATTAAACACAGGCTCTTGTAGGAAGAACCGAAATATTCAGAATGAATGGAAGTCTGAAATCTGAAGGACCAAAAGATATGGGTCATCTTTACATGTATGCTATCCAATGTTCGCACACTTGAAAAAGCCACTTAAAGTTGTCCGTGCGTAAACACAGGCTCTTGTAGCCAAGGTTTGTCCTTGAGCCTTATTTATAGTCATAGCAAAAGCCAACCTTAGTGAAAACTAACGCCTCTCTAGAATGAAGCGAAGGTTGGTACCTGAAGGGGCCAAAGATATTTCAGACACTATACAGTGTGTTCAACTTTGGGCACTGTCAGTATATGTGCTGCGAACAATACAACTATATTGCAGATAAGATAAGAGGACCTTATTAAAAAATAAATAAACTGCAATTCGACACTATCGATAATTCGACACTATCGATAATTCGACACTTTCGATAATTCGACACTTTCGATAATTCGACCATTTTAAAAATCAAATTTTCAAGGTTGATTGTTGTTTAAATACAACTTTACCAGTAAAAAGGTATTACAGAGGCGAAGGCAGCCACTTTAAAATTAAACACAGGCTCTTGTAGGAAGATCCCAAATATTCAGAATGAATGGAAGTCTGAAATCTGAAGGACCAAAAGATATGGGTCATCTTTACATGTATGCTATCCAATGTTCGCACACTTGAAAAAGCCACTTAAAGTTGTCCGTGCGTAAACACAGGCTTTTGTAGCCAAGGTTTGTCCTTGAGCCTTATTTATAGTCATAGCAAAAGCCAACCTTAGTGAAAACTAATGCCTCTCTAGAATGAAGCGAAGGTTGGTATCCAAAGGGGCCAAAGATATTTCAGACACTATACAGTGTGTTCAACTTTGGGCACTGTCAGTATATGTGCTTCGAACAATACAACTATATTGCAGATAAGATAAGAGGACCGTATTGAATAACAAACAAAATAAAAAATCTTTCAGGTGAAAAATTATAGGCATTGGTAAAAAAGTAAACAAGAGAAATAGTAATTGGGGTTCTCTCTCTGTGTCTGCGGCGAGTCATATTAGCACGCCTAGCTGTTAGGGGAGTGAATCTTCCACGGCCTTTTCGAGGCATGACAGAAGACGCTGAAAAAAAAAAAGGTAAAATAAGAACCAAGCAGAGGAAAACTATAAAACTGAAAGCCAGGACAGGCATAAAAAGAAAATTCCAAGCATGTGAGGAAACAATTGATGAAAAAAAAAAAGGATTCCAAAAAAAAAAAAAAAAATACAGCAAAAAAGAAACCAGACACAAAAAGCAACAATTGAGTACACAAATACAGCATCAGCCTATTTATGAGAAGAAAAAAAAAAACAACAGACACAAAAATGGAGCTAAATTTAAATGAAAAACTATAAAAGATCAAGTAATCAAATCAGGCATTATGAAAGATACTGTAAAAAAGAAAATCAGACACAATAATCAGACAAAAGAATAAATGAGATTTTATTCTTTAGTTCATTTATTAAATAAGACACAAAACTGGAGCTAAATTCAAATGAAAAACTATAACAAATTAATAAAAAAAAAAAAGATCTAATCCAAATGTCACCATCATCAGACAAAAGAAAAAATGAGATTTTATTCTTGAGTTCATTTATTCTTTTGTATGATGCTGTTGCTGAAACGTCACACACTATTAAATTATTTGGATTAGGTCTTATCAATGAGAAAAAAAAAGATGCCAAAGAGAGATGAAAAGATTCCAAAAAAGATAACCAGATACAAAAATTGTGCTAAATTAAAATGAAAAACTATAACAAACACTTATAAAAGAAAATTACTATAGAATAAAAGTAATAATGCAATCTACAAATCGAAAAATAATATAACCTCAGCCTATTTCAAGCATGTGAGGAAACAATTGATGAAAAAAAAAAGGATTCCAAAAAAATACAGCAAAAAAGAAACCAGACACAAAAAGCAACAATTGACTACACAAAGTGTGCGAACATTGGATAGCATACATGTAAAGATGACCCATATCTTGTGGTCCTTCAGATTTCAGACTTCCATTCATTCTGAATATTTTGGTTCTTCCTACAAGAGCCTGTGTTTAATTTTAAAGTGGCTGCCTTCGCCTCTGTAATACCTTTTTACCGGTAAAGTTGTATTTAAACAACAATCAACCTTGAAAATTTCATTTTTAAAATGGTCGAATTATCGATAGTGTCGAATTGCAGTTTGTTTATTTATTTTTTAATAAGGTCCTCTTATCTTATCTGCAATATAGTTGTACAAGAGAAATAGTAATTGGGGTTCTGTGTCTGCGGCGAGGCATATTAGCACGCCTAGCTGTTAGGGGAGTGAATCTTCCACGGCCTTTTCGAGGCATGACAGAAGACGCTGAAAAAAAAAAGGTAAAATAAGAACCAAGCAGAGGAAAACTATAAAACTGAAAGCCAGGACAGGCATAAAAAGAAAATGCCAAGCATGTGAGGAAACAATTGATGAAAAAAAAAAGGATTCCAAAAAAATACAGCAAAAAAGAAACCAGACACAAAAAGCAACATTTGAGTACACAAAGCCTATCAAATAAAGCCATCAGCCTATTTATGACAAGAAAAAAAACAACAGACACAAAAATGGAGCTAAATTTAAATGAAAAACTATAAAATAGCAAGTAATCAAAGGGTTCGATTCCCGCATTGGACACTTTTTTCTGTTTAAAGAAAAAAAAAATGCTCCAATGGCCCCCGATTCTTGCAAAATTCCAACCCCACCAGCGAGTGCAAGTAACCAAACGGGGCTCTGGCATTAGTAAGTGCAAAGTCGAACTGCTTTTCACATGTGTAGACATGTGGTGCACTTACAGTAAAATAATAAGGTCCTCTTATCTTATCTGCAATATAGTTGTATTGTTCGAAGCACATATACTGACAGTGCCCAAAGTTGAACACACTGTATAGTGTCTGAAATAGCTTTGGCCCCTTTGGATACCAACCTTCGCTTCATTCTAGAGAGGCATTAGTTTTCACTAAGGTTGGCTTTTGCTATGACTATAAATAAGGCTCAAGGACAAACCTTGGCTACAAGAGCCTGTGTTTACGCACGGACAACTTTAAGTGGCTTTTTCAAGTGTGCGAACATTGGATAGCATACATGTAAAGATGACCCATATCTTTTGGTCCTTCAGATTTCAGACTTCCATTCATTCTGAATATTTCGGTTCTTCCTACAAGAGCCTGTGTTTAATTTTAAAGTGGCTGCCTTCGCCTCTGTAATACCTTTTTACCGGTAAAGTTGTATTTAAACAACAATCAACCTTGAAAATTTCATTTTTAAAATGGTCGAATTATCGATAGTGTCGAATTGCAGTTTCTTTATTTATTTTTTAATAAGGTCCTCTTATCTTATCTGCAATATAGTTGTACAAGAGAAATAGTAATTGGGGTTCTGTGTCTGCGGCGAGGCATATTAGCACGCCTAGCTGTTAGGGGAGTGAATCTTCCACGGCCTTTTCGAGGCATGACAGAAGACGCTGAAAAAAAAAAGGTAAAATAAGAACCAAGCAGAGGAAAACTATAAAACTGAAAGCCAGGACAGGCATAAAAAGAAAATGCCAAGCATGTGAGGAAACAATTGATGAAAAAAATACAGCAAAAAAGAAACCAGACACAAAAAGCAACAATTGAGTACACAAAGCCTATCAAATAAAGCCATCAGCCTATTTATGAGAAGAAAAAAAACAACAGACACAAAAATGGAGCTAAATTTAAATGAAAAACTATAAAATATCAAGTAATTAAATCAGGCATTATGAAAGATACTGTAAAAAAGAAAATCAGACACAATAATCAGACAAAAGAATAAATGAGATTTTATTCTTTAGTTCATTTATTAAATAAGACACAAAACTGGAGCTAAATTCAAATGAAAAACTATAACAAATTAATAAAAAAAAAAAAGATCTAATCCAAATGTCACCATCATCAGACAAAAGAAAAAATGAGATTTTATTCTTGAGTTCATTTATTCTTTTGTATGATGCTGTTGCTGAAACGTCACACACTATTAAATTATTTGGATTAGGCCTTATCAATGAGAAAAAAAAAGATGCCAAAGAGAGATGAAAAGATTCCAAAAAAGATAACCAGATACAAAAATTGTGCTAAATTAAAATGAAAAACTATAACAAACACTTATAAAAGAAAATTACTATAGAATAAAAGTAATAATGCAATCTACAATTCGAAAAATAATATAACCTCAGCCTATTTCAAGCATGTGAGGAAACAATTGATGAAAAAAAAAAGGATTCCAAAAAAATACAGCAAAAAAGAAACCAGACACAAAAAGCAACAATTGACTACACAAAGTGTGCGAACATTGGATAGCATACATGTAAAGATGACCCATATCTTTTGGTCCTTCAGATTTCAGACTTCCATTCATTCTGAATATTTCGGTTCTTCCTACAAGAGCCTGTGTTTAATTTTAAAGTGGCTGCCTTCGCCTCTGTAATACCTTTTTACCGGTAAAGTTGTATTTAAACAACAATCAACCTTGAAAATTTCATTTTTAAAATGGTCGAATTATCGATAGTGTCGAATTGCAGTTTGTTTATTTATTTTTTAATAAGGTCCTCTTATCTTATCTGCAATATAGTTGTACAAGAGAAATAGTAATTGGGGTTCTGTGTCTGCGGCGAGGCATATTAGCACGCCTAGCTGTTAGGGGAGTGAATCTTCCACGGCCTTTTCGAGGCATGACAGAAGACGCTGAAAAAAAAAAGGTAAAATAAGAACCAAGCAGAGGAAAACTATAAAACTGAAAGCCAGGACAGGCATAAAAAGAAAATGCCAAGCATGTGAGGAAACAATTGATGAAAAAAAAAAGGATTCCAAAAAAATACAGCAAAAAAGAAACCAGACACAAAAAGCAACAATTGAGTACACAAAGCCTATCAAATAAAGCCATCAGCCTATTTATGAGAAGAAAAAAAACAACAGACACAAAAATGGAGCTAAATTTAAATGAAAAACTATAAAAGATCAAGTAATCAAATCAGGCATTATGAAAGATACTGTAAAAAAGAAAATCAGACACAATAATCAGACAAAAAAATAAATGAGATTTTATTCTTTAGTGCATTTATTAAATAAGACACAAAAATGGAGCTAAATTCAAAATAAAAACTATAACAAATTAATAAAAAAAAAAAAGATCTAATCCAAATGTCACCATCATCAGACAAAAGAAAAAATGAGATTTTATTCTTGAGTTCATTTATTCTTTTGTATGATGCTGTTGCTGAAACGTCACACACTATTAAATTATTTGGATTAGGTCTTATCAATGAGAAAAAAAAAGATGCCAAAAAAGATAACCAGATACAAAAATTGTGCTAAATTAAAATGAAAAACTATAACAAACACTTATAAAAGAAAATTACTATAGAATAAAAGTAATAATTCAATCTACAATTCGAAAAATAATATAACCTCAGCCTATTTATGAGAAAAAAAAAACGTTGCCAAAGACATTAGGAAAGATAATGCAAATAAGAAACATACACAAAAATTGATCCAAAAAAGATAACCAGATACAAAAATTGTGCTAAATTAAAATGAAAAACTATAACAAACATTTATAAAAGAAAATTAATATAGAATAAAAGTAATAATGCAATCTACAATTCGAAAAATAATATAACCTCAGCCTATTTATGAGAAAAAAAAAACGTTGCCAAAGACATTAGGAAAGATAATGCAAATAAGAAACATACACAAAAATTGAGCTCTATTTAAATGAAAAACTATAACAAAGTACTTACAAATCAAATACAAATAATCAAATGAATGCAGAAATTAGTAAAAATTAGTAAATAAGAATTAGTAAAAGGTAAACAAAATACGGATTTCAAAACAAACGAACCGATGATGATAAATGCAAAAAATCTACGATTGTAAAATAGATTAAATTAAAAAATAAAAATAACTGTTAACATTAGGAAAATAAAAACAGGCCTATGACACGAAGAAAAAAATAACGAAAATTTTGGTATATAGATTGTTATGTGTAGTTCAGAATCTTCGGAGGAGATAGCTCAAGACTTTACAATGGAAAACTCTGTTACGGTATTATCTATATAGACGATAAAAATGACCTCAAAGACGACAATGGAAGTCACCATCATCACCAAAATGCAAATAGGTTTGTTTTCAAAGGTCAGAAGTAAAGACGATGCTGGTGTGTTTCTATGATAGTAAGGGAATTATCCATCATGAATTTGTCCATGAAGAAAAAAACTGTTAATTATACTTAACATCTAGAAATATTTAAATAACTTATGAACACAAATCTTTGAATACAATCTGAAAATCCAAAACCAGGTGTTTGATATTTTCATTTTTGACGATGCTCCCTCTCACATATAAACAAGTATATATATTCAATCATCAACCTATTTCCTAAAATTCGAGACCCTGTGATCATTTCCCCTTATTAAAAATCAATATTCCAATGAAAGAACTAATATTTGAGGATGTTGAAGATATTCAAAGTTCTGTAACATTGACTCTTGGAGCCATACCACAAGAGTTGTTGCATAAATCTTTCGGCTCTTTGTTGAACCGTGCCACTCAGTATATCTAGGAAAAAGGGTTTCTCACTTTGAATTAAATATCATAATTATTCAAGTAAATTGTTTATTTTTAAATTTTGATATTCAAAGCGAAAAACATCTGCTCCAACTATTCATAAAATGCATTGAGTTTTATTCGAACTTTAGACGAATTATCCTTCAAAATTCCATCAAATGCACAGCATTGACTTAGATTCGAAACGTCCTAGTTTGAAAATATATTCAGGTGGATTGACTGATCTCAATTACAGTATATCATTCATAGAATTATTCAACAACAAAAGCCTTTATTGAGGACCTCTCGTCCTATAAAGGATTCGCCAGTTTACAGAGTAATTGAAGAGAAGAGAAATAAAAATACAGAGAGAAACCTATATGTAGTAGGTATAGTATAGTATTTTCTACACTGTGACTATATACAACAGAAGCAACAAGCCTTTTACTGGGATCAAAGTCCCATACATGATTCGTCATTCTAATCCTGACAAAGATTATTTACATATAATTATTTACATCAATTAGATTATGTATAAAGCTTTCCCTTCTCTTCAGCCGTCGTTCAAAATTCATTCATAGAATTATGATTTAAAAAAAGCCACTTATTATAGCAAGTAGCAATTTACTTTATGAAATGTACATGATATATATTAGTTAGCAGATTCTTGTGTCCCATCTATACGAGGGTTTGTTTGAGCTGGCATCAATTCATGAGATACAAGGCGACAGTTCCTGTTGACCCTTCCTTGTTCATAAGGGTGACAATCCACAGTGGTTTGTGATGCGCCCATATCGCCTGATAGTTTACAGTTGCAGTTTGTTGGATTTGCCTCAAGAGCTTGATACATATTAAAATTCTTCTCAGCTTACCAATCCTTGGAATATATTCAGGTTTCCTGTCACATAAGCAACATTTCTTGAACCACCTGGTTTCGGTTCTCTGTTTCAATGGCCCTTTCCCTTTGCATTACCAATGCTTCATGTTACTTCAGCAGAATTTTGGTCCAATTGTAACTCTTGATGTATTGGTTTTATAATATATATATTTTGACAATCTCAATTTTGAATGAGGTATAATGTGCATTACCAATAAAAATTACAAAACCTTCAACTCGCCCTCTAAATTAATTGAGTTAGATTTTTTATATTTTTCAAATAGTAATACAAAACAATAACGCGCCATCTATATATTTAACGAATGAAGACATTAAGACACGAATGTTTCTTTTCACAAATAAATCAAACTTCTACTGTCCTTACTGCGAAAAAATATATTGATAGGGCTGGGCTCATCAGTGGAGAACCCTCACAGCGGTTTCGCCAATTCAATCTACCAGACCTCGTATTTATAGATATAATACTGTATTGGTTCATTCTGCTTTTATAGGCTACACTGAAAGGTGGAATCTTTTGAACATTAGGGCAGTAGATTCATATTTGAATATTTACGTCGAGCAATGCCCTTCCGCAAACAATAAGAACAAGTTAAGCTTAAATTAATACTATTTAACTTACATAATTATCTAATATATAATTAAACTCCCTTTCTTATATAAAACTTCTCTGAAATGTAAATTTAAATAATTTAACATTATTATTTTAATACTAGAAATGATTTGTATATATTTTCAGAACTATATATATATATATTAGGGCTTGGAAATTTACACGCAAATATCCACTTAGAATATAGCGTATGCCCAGTAATGAATAAATAAATAAATAAATATTTAGTCACTCTCTCTATATAACATAGTGCTGTTTGCACTTCATTATGGAAAAAACGAATTTTTGAATTGTATTAATTTATAGTATTTTTCTAGGTATTTCTTAGATGTATGTTTTTGGTTGAAATTTACCAGACCGCTTCTTAGAGATTTAATACTTTATTGGACGATTCTGCTTATATATGCTACATTTGAGAGTGTAATATTAGATATAGTGCTCAATCAAACTATGAACATGAGATTTTAGGACACTAAATTCAAATATACATATTTTAATTTTTCAAAAAAAAAAAAAGCACGAGTATAAAATTTGCTAGTAGTTTCTGAGTTGCAATGGTGCATCACTGACAAACATATATCGTATTTGTATAGATGATTTTATACATATTGATTAAAATTTTTATATTATATTTATTATCATTTTTTTAATAATAAAGTTAGAAATATGGCATATGAATTACACATTTATCTTTCAAAATAAGAGAGTGCGGGTAATAAATGAGATCAATATATCAACTATTTATTGAATCTGTTCTAAATAGTAAGTTTCAAATTGTGAGGAACCTAATTTTTGGGAATTTATAACATACCTATACTCTTTAGAAATCTGTGTATGTTAATGAAATTATAAATGAGAGGTTAATAACACATTATCGAAACTGAGACATCATATATAATGGTTATTAGACATGATTTATGTTATAATGAATATAAATATGTGTATACAATTCATTTGTCTACAGAGAGACCCACAAAGAGAGAGAGAGAGAGAGAGAGGTTCGGAGACCCTGAAAAGGTAATTCGATCCTATTTTTTTTTCATATATCAAATTGTTTAAAACAAAGATTTATTAATCTATTCCACATTAATTTAATAGTTTTTGAATTTAATTAAAAGAAGGACGCCATAATATTTTACATTTTTTATTTGATTAAATGAAACAATATAATATATAGGATGCCCTAGCTATAGATTTCTATTTTCAAATCCTTTTCTCTCTATTTGATAAAAGGGAGAGAGATGCGAAGTCCAAGTTCGGTAGAGCGGCTGGTCCTGCAACAAATAACTGCAGAATTAATTGTATTTTCAAATATATAAAACAAAACTCAGTATAATTGTTTTTAAATTTGTTTAAATATTACCTAAATCATAAATATTATATATAGATTGTGACTCCTAGTAACAGAAATGATACAAGTAAATTAGTTAAAACAATATTTTTTTTAATACAATTATACAAATTTATAATAAAAAGGATGAAAATAGAATTAGCTCGCCATCTGTTATAAGATTTTGAACAATTTCTGACGCTTATGAATTTTTATTTATTTTTTTTAAATAAACCAATTTCTACTCTCCTTACTGCAATGATAAAATAATGGGATCATCAGTGGTGAAATACTCCCAGCGGTTTCGCTTCAACTCTTTCAAATAAAAATATAGTTTTAATAGGTTTTGAGGCATTGAAAGTGGAATACATATTTCCTGGCAAATATTACTCTTTTAAAAATGTGATATATAGTTATTTTGAATATATATATATTGTTACATCATGATTAATGGCGTATTTCTTATATTATTTTTAATATATTTGAAATTTAAATTATATATTTATTT
The DNA here is from genome assembly GCA_030710605.1 of Cordylochernes scorpioides. NCBI lineage: Eukaryota > Metazoa > Arthropoda > Arachnida > Pseudoscorpiones > Chernetidae > Cordylochernes > Cordylochernes scorpioides. The sequence continues at coordinate 85,358,677 of CP092865.1, forward strand.
ATTTTTATATTCTATGATATTTATTTAAAACTGATTATTTAGATTATAATCATTTGTATTTAGGTACACTGTGACTTCACAGCTCTCTTTGATGTGAGAAAATAAATAAAGGATTCTGGAGGCTACTTAAAGAAGACTTATATCGTTATTCCCTTTTATAAAGTTGCAGGATGGTTGAAACACGCTCTGGTAAGATGCAAGACCCAGCACAGGAGAGAATCAAGGCTGAAGAGTCTGCCAAGCCGCCACTTGGTGCAACAATTGGTGGAGATGCTAGTTCCGACCCAGTTGTCCTGAATCCCAACATCGACATCCCCAAGTATGATGGAACAGAAGACCCTCGCCCATGGATAGAATCCCTCGAAGAGATTGGTTTCCTCTATCATTGGGCAGACTACATAATTGCCCGTTATACCGCCATGAACATGACGGGAAGCGCTAAAACCTGGTTGAATTTACACAAAGCGAGTTTCACGAGCTGGGAAAATATTAAAATCCGCCTCATTCAGGATTTTTCTCTGGACGCCAATAAAGAAGAACTAAGAATGAAGCTCAACAGAATGCAACACTGGAATGAACCAGCAATCAGGTTCGCGGAAGACATCCTAGTGTTGTGCAACAAGGTTGACCCCGCAATGGAAGAAGAAACAAAAATCGATCATGTTATTGGAGGACTGAAAAAAGAGTACTCATTCGCGCTCTACCTGAACCCTCCTAAAACGACCGATGAACTTCTTGTCGTGTGCAAGAAAATGGATTCTTTTGAAAAGAAGTATCGGGAACGTGTGGAGAAATCCAGAAACCTATATAACGGCCCACGCTATTCTAGACCCCAACAACAATCGAGGTACGTGCCGCCGACTGCCACACGAAACTACCAGACCCCTTCCAGGCCCCAAGCCCCTGTTTCCAATAATTACAAGAACGACTTCCCTCCTACTCCCAGGCAGCATCGAAACAACTTGACCCAGCCCTTTACCCCGAGACGTCCTTATAATCCAAACTTTGTGCCTAAACCAGACCTCCAGAGAAACACCTACAATAAAAGTCAAGAAGTGAGCAAAAATAGGACGGAAGATGGAAGACCAATCTGCTTCAAGTGTAACAAGCCAGGGCACGTGGCCCGTTATTGTAGGGTCAAGTTTATAAGAATCCTAGAAGAGGATCCAACAGCTACCCAAGAGAAGATCGAAGAGAAATGCCAAATGAATGAAATATCAGATAAATCAGGACCTCGGCTTTATGCTGATGTATGTCATAGCACACAGACAAATATTCCTACCCGGAATAGATATTCCGTGTTGGAAGATTTAAACTAAGCGTCGCGCCTGAATATGTCAATCAAAGCAAGTCGACCATAAATGGAATCAAAAAGTTGGACCCTAAATACAAATTAAAAATTCATGTGGACAAGATAGGAACTTTTGAAGCTTTGGTTGATACAGGCGCCGACCTCTCAGTGGTCGACCTCAGAACGGCCCTCGATACAGGCCATGGTATAAGTAAACTCGCAAAAACTTGTGCAGGACCCGATGGAAAAAAATTAGACATAGTAGGAAGTATATTGTTAAATATAAAAATTGATGACAAAGCATTAACGCACAAATTTGTGATTTTGAAAACGCATTTACGGACATTAATTTTTGGAAGAGATTTCCTTAAGAAAATGAACGCGAAAATAGATTGCAAAAAAGAAATAATAAATTACGATCTGACGAATAATCATGACATAAGCAATTATGAACTGAAAAAAATAAAAAGCGTTGAAGATACTGTTATACCTGAACTGTCTATTAGATTAATTAAGGCCTCAATAGAAGCAGAGGATGGCGAATATATCATCGAAGAGAACAACAGAATGATTCAAACAAATGGCCTTCGATTGGCAAGAAGTTTGCTTGCTGTCACGGATAGGAAAACTCATATCTGGATAACGAACCCTTATCCTCGACCTTTAAAAATCATGAAAGACCAAACATTGGCTCATGGAAGCCTTCCTGCAGAGGTAAAGTTCATAGAGAAGTTAGAGCAAATTAATAATGACGAAATCCAATTTCAGATAAACAAAAATCTATCACCTAAAGAAAAAGAGGATTTGAAACAAATTTTGATTAAGTATGCTGATTTGTTTTCGCCGAGGTTAGGCAGGACCAATTTGGCAAAACACCGGATCGATACAGAAGATGCAAAACCGATAAAGCACAAGCCATATAGGGTGAGCCCCAAAGAACGGGACATTATAAAAGATCAAATTGATGAAATGCTCAAAGAAGGCATAATTAGACCATCTTCAAGTCCCTGGTCTTTCCCTGTAATACTGGTCAAGAAGAGAGATGGTAAGTTCAGATTTTGTGTAGACTATAGAAAATTGAATGAGGTAACAGTAAAGGATGTTTATCCAATCCCAAGAATTGATGACGTAATGGATACTCTCCAAGGATCGAAGTACTTCTCAGCAATAGACCTTAGATCGGGATATTGGCAAGTCGAAATTGAAGAGAAAGACAAGGAGAAGACAGCTTTCACTACGACCCACGGTTTATACGAATTCAACGTCATGCCCTTTGGACTATGCAACGCCCCTGCTACTTTTGAGAGGAATATGGACAATGTGCTTGGAAATCTAAGATGGCAGATTTGCCTTTGTTATCTGGACGACGTTATTATATACAGCTCAGACTTTCCAACCCACCTTAAAAGACTTGAAGCTGTCTTAAAATGTTTTAGTGAATCTAATTTGAAACTGAACGACAAGAAATGCAGATTTGCTTTTGAAGAACTTGAGATCCTTGGTCATATAACCAACCAACAGGGTATAAAACCGGCCGAATATAATATCAAAGCCGTCAGGGATTTTCCTCAGCCCAAGAAGGTCAAAGAAGTACAATCGTTCCTAGGAATGTGTTCCTATTAAAGAAAATTCATTAAAGATTTTTCATTAATTGCTGACCCATTGACAGGACTCATCAGGAAAAATGCGCAATTTACCTGGACAGAAAAACAAGAGGAAGCATTTCAAAACCTTAAAAAAGCTCTGATAAATCCGCCAATTTTAGGTCACTTTGATCCAAATGCAGCCACCTACATTCACACAGACGCCTCTAACATCGGCTTAGGTGCAACACTGGTCCAAATTATCTGTGGGGAAGAGAAGGTGATATCATATTTGAGTCGAACTCTAAGTAAAGCTGAGCAAAATTACTCAACCACCGAAAAGGAATGTTTGGCTGTGGTGTGGGCGATATCAAAACTACGACCCTACCTATATGGAAGACACTTCAAGATAATTACAGACCATCACGCATTGTGCTGGCTGAAAAATCTTAAAGATCCAACAGGTAGACTTGCAAGGTGGGCACTGAAAATTCAGGAATACGATTTTGACATAATACACAAATCGGGTAAAAAACATATGGATGCTGATGGCTTATCTAGAGGACCCCTACCTGAAACGGATTGGGTCGAAGATTATGAACGACTATTTTTGAATCAGATAATAAATGAAGAGGATGAATTCATAGAAAATGTTAAGAAAAGCCTTAAAGGAAGCAAACGAGCAATCACACAGAATTTTAAAGAGGAAAATGGATGTCTATATAAGAAGAACCCAAACCCTGAAGGCAGAGCATGGTTGCTGGTAGTGCCGAAGAAGAGAAGGAAAGAAATCATGAGTGAATTCCACAACCATATGCTGAATGGCCATCTAGGCGTCGCCAGAACCACATACCGTTTGAAGAATAAATATCATTGGCCTTCCATGCTGAAAGATGTTTCAGAATTTGTAAAGACGTGCCATCTTTGCCAAAGTCGGAAAGGTTCAAATCAGTCGCCCTCTGGACTTTTGCAACCCATTCCCCCAGCTAACTACCCTTTTGAAAGAATCGGGATTGACTTTGTTGGTCCCTTGCCATCAACGAAAAGAAGAAGGAAGTGGATAATTGTGTTGACTGATTATTATACCAGGTACGCTGAAACAAAGGCAGTCTCAGAAGCAACAGTGAAAGAAGTCTCTACATTTTTAATCGAACAAATTTTTTTACGTCACGGGGCCCCAAGGTTTCTTATTAGTGACAGAGGTTCACAGTTCACTAGCAATTTGATGAAGGAGGTTATGAAAATATGCAAAGTTAAACACTGCTTCACGACGAGCTACCATCCCCAGACTAACGGACTAACGGAACGGCTAAATAGAACTCTAATCAACATGATAAGCATGTATGTAAATACAGACCAGAAGAACTGGGACGAAATCCTCCCTTTCGTCACCCACGCGTACAATACCACGATTCAAGAAACCACAGGCTACTCTCCATTTTTCCTGTTATTTGGGAGGGAACCCATGTCCCTCTTAGACGACGATAATATCCCAATTGACAGTAACATGAACGATTATGATGAATATATAGAAAATTACTTAGATAAAATAGCAAGGACGAAACAGGTAGTCATTAACAACACAGAGAAGACTCAGGAAAGAATGAAGAGAAACTATGACAAAAAACACAACGAGAGAATCTATGAACCAGGACATTTAGTGGCAGTTTGGACACCAGTCAGGAAAATCGGAAAATGTGAAAAACTATTGAGAAAATATTTTGGCCCATATCGAATATTAAAGAAGCTGTCTAACGTAAATTACTTAATTGAGCCGAAAGATAATCCTGGCCAAGACCCATTGATTGTCCATGTCTCAAGACTCAAACCCTATTTTGAGAGAATTGATGAGGTAACTCACGAGGAAGTGACGACCTCTGGAGAGGGGGAAGTGTTACATCATGATTAATGGCGTATTTCTTATATTATTTTTAATATATTTGAAATTTAAATTATATATTTATTTATTTTTATATTCTATGATATTTATTTAAAACAGATTATTTAGATTATAATCATTTGTATTTAGGTACACTGTGACTTCACAGCTCTCTTTGATGTGAGAAAATAAATAAAGGATTCTGGAGGCTACTTAAAGAAGACTTATATCGTTATTCCCTTTTATAAAGTTGCAGGATGGTTGAAACACGCTCTGGTAAGATGCAAGACCCAGCACAGGAGAGAATCAAGGCTGAAGAGTCTGCCAAGCCGCCACTTGGTGCAACAATATATATGTAATAATAGTTGAGGTCTGGTAGCTCTTGTAGAATCCTGTCGACTCACTGTAATGATTTGTTGAATTTGATGTCGACTACTGAAATAAGTTGAGTTATCCTGTCGACTAATGTAATAATTTGTTGAAGTTCTGGTAAGCCTTGTGTAGAGTTTTCCAGTACCTCTCTGCACCTTGGAAGAATTTGAAAGTTCTCACAAAATACAGGCAGTCGTGGTCGAGGCAGAGTGGAAAGTTTGGGAATGTCCACACAAAAAACGAAGACACAGTTGCACTAAGAAAGTTCCGTTAACAGATAAAATTTGAGCTAGGAGCGAAAGATGGAGATAGAAGTTTCTTACTCGTCTACATGATGGATGAAGAGGACCTTGGTGACAACCGACGAGAGCTCGCGCTAAGGGTGAACTAACTGTATTTTTAGGTTAAGACGGGGGGCCTTTTATATATCTTTCCCGAGAAAGGGGAGTATTGCATTACAGCACATGCGAGAGGGGCTTGGATCGTCTGGAAATTGTACACTGGTGCCGTGGCCGTTTCCATCTTTAGACTTTGTTGTTTTGGCAATACTATATGCTCGATCTCTGCTTTAGCTCAACTCTTAATCAATTACAGAGTTTTATTTATTTATCCACTTTGTACAAATTACATTACATATGATGATGTAAAGACACATGTCAATAATACATATAATCATTAACAGCTGGGTTTCTATTATACAACATTAAAATCTTGTTATAAGTTATATACATGGGGTTGTTGGCTTAAATTACCATAGATGGGCCCCGGGAGTGAAAGGGTTTATCCGGGTTTAAGCGGGTAAAGCCTCTCTAACACAGGTAAGTAATTAAATTTTATTTTAATTAATTCAAACTGTGAGGGTTAAAAAGGGCTATAACAAGATGATATTTGTTTGGATATATAAAGTGAAATAAAAATGACATTTTTGTTTGATTAAAAAAAATGATTAAAATAAAATGATGACATAAAAATTCACATTCTAAGATAATATTGGCGGGCGTTGGACAGGGTTAGTAGTTGAAGAATATGCAATTGTTAGAAGTGCACATGTAAACCAAATACTCAGATCCAGGTGCAAAGCGAGGATATAGACTTGAGCTGTCTTCCTTGGCAACGCTTCACTTGCGATCCTATATAAGGGTTACCGTGCTTTGTCACAATTTTAGGATTATTGGGTTAAAAGTTGCTGAAGAAAAGTTGTTTATTCATATGATTGGGAAAGGAGTGAAAAAGAGCCATGCGATAAGTAGAATTGTAGCGACAGTAGGTGGTCTGACTTGACTCGAAATCAAAGGTTGATTGTAGTCCGCTAGAGCTGAAAAAAAAAAGTTGAAAGTTGAAAAAAGTGAACGCTTTGTGAATGCGTTGGTGATTTGCTCTGCGGATGAAATGAAATAAACTTTTGAAACGTGTTCAGACCAGAAGTCGGGATTTTTAAATCTGGGGAACTATGTTTTCAAAGAGTTTGTTGAATTACGAAATCAAAAAATAAATTGTCAAGCAGTGCTGTCGTTTTTCTACGTTGATGTGACGCAATGACTGAAAAGATAGTGATGAAAAATATAGGGAATTGGTTAAAGAATATGATTGTTGAAAACGATTGTTGTAGATGCCCGATAGTTGATGATAAACATTGTCATATAATAAAATTATTTAAACAAATAAAAAATAGTGAATAGAAATATAGAAATATGATTGCGGGTACAAAAAGTGTAAGTGGACAAAATTAAACATGTAATATATAAAAGATATAATAAATAATAAAATAAAAATAATTTTTGAAACAATTAGATGTTTTGCAATACTAAAATAATATCATGAAAAATAAAATTAAATTTGATTAAAGTTTTTTTTTTTTTTTTTGAAAATCATGTTGGATTAAAAATTTGATTACATAAACGAAAGGTAAAAAATAAAAATAATTATTCAAGATGTTATACAAAAATTCAAATATAATTAAAGGTTATTAATGATTGGATAAATTTTAAGTAGTGTAAAATATTGAACAAAAATTGTCTCTTTTTAAGAAGAGTTACAACTGTTGTGTGTAGATCATATCCCATTGGTAAACATCGGTGTTTCTATGGTTCTCTGAAACTGGGAATACGTGAAATGACATTTTCATTCGTCCAAAATGGTGATATGTAGAGAATGATTTCTCTTTTGCGTCATAAAATCTATATAAGATTTAACCAAATTGTTTTAATTGGTGATATCAATTAACATATAAAATGTTTAATGTATTTTGTGTTGTGATATCTCGTTGGTGAGATTTGTGAGATTCTCGAGGAAATCTAAATGATTAGTATGAAACATGTGTTTAAAATGGCGATATTGAATATAGCGGTCATTTACATCTGCCTTGAGAGGGAAGGGAGGACGGGGATCCTCTTACTGGGGTCACTCCTCCTGTTTTTCACGGGAATTCCCGGGTTCTATTTCTGGGATGGTCACACATGTGGGATGGTTTGCTATGTTTGAGATTTACTCGAAACTGACTTTCTCTCTCTCTCTATTCTTTTGTTGAGTTTGGCATATTTCTTGCCTATTTGAAAATATAGTTTTCTCGATGTTCGTAAGTGTTGTGTCTCGAAATCAGTTTAGACTTAGTAAAATTGTTATACGATGATTTCAGGCTAGAAGTGAGTGAAAGATATGACTTTCGACGTGGACACGCTTTGAGGTGAGAAGTGTCACAGGCGTGAAGGGCGTCTTTGTCCTGAAAAGTGAGAAAAGTTTTGTTGTGTTGCCTTGTGACACTTGTGAAGTGAATTGAATGGAAAGGTGTCACGTGAAATCATAGTTTGGTACAAATCTAACCTGTTTCACCATGAATAACAAATTTAATAAAGTCATGGGTGGTTGTTGTATGAAACACATCGAGAGAATATTTGACTGTTAGTGGATATGGCATGCTTAATGTGAAATTATTTTATTGTGGCGACGATATAGAGCTAAGTGGAGCTTGTGTGGCTCAAGATTTGGATTTGTGTGTTAAGTCGCGCACTAAAATTGTTGCCAATTGGATAAAGTGATGTGTAATGTTGTAACGTTTGTTGGGAGAGATTTGTTGTTGATTAAATATGCATGTAAAAGGAAAGATGAGGGAGTGTATTTATCATCGAATATTAACGATTGTAATCGTTTTGGAAGGCTGTGATTAATTTATATTTAAAATTTGAATATATTTTTTAAATCGTTAATTATGGTAGTTAAATTGATTCTTGTAAAAGGGCAATGTCGTGAGAGTTACAAATAATTTGAATTGGGCGCTTACTTAAAATGGTGAACATTACCAAATTTTAAGAATTGATAAAAGATAGTGGTCTTTTGGTATAAAGATAACTAATAAGTAAAACAAAAATAAGTTGAGAATTATGATGAATGAGAGATTTTTTTTTTAAATATAAAAATAACGATTTTTTATTTTAAGTTGTAGATTTGGATAATGCCGTTAGAGAGGTAAATTTAAGAAAGACATATTAGTAAATTGATAAAATGCGTGATCAGCGAATTTTTTTTTAAGTAAAATTGAGAGTAATAACTTGAAATTTATAATCTGAATAAAAATTAAAGTAAATTTGATAAAGTTGAGTGTGAAAGTTTTAAAAATTGAATAAAATGATATAAAAAAGGTAAAAATTGATTTTGAAATGCTTAAAGTGAAAATATAAATACAAAAATTATGGGGAATCAAGTTGTGAACTTAAGGATAAAGATAAGGTAGATTTTTTTAAAAACTTACAATTGTGTGATGATTGTTCAGTCAGGAAACTTGGTCTTTGGTTGTTTTCCTGCTGACGTGGAAAGCGCTCCATGTAAAGCTTGTAGTTTCTCCAACGTTGATTGCGGTTTGTCGCCTTGATCATTGTCTCGATGATGTCAAGTCGAAGGTGGAGAACTTGTCACAGGGTTTGCATCATTCTGCTCGGTTTCCATGACTTGCGGGAATTTCGGGGCTGTCGTTGGCGCGGTCAGCTTGCTCCCGGCGTTGGCGATCGGTGTTAGCTGGTCTGCGGAGGTCCCTTGGGGCGGCGACGTTTCCTCCGTAAATATCGTCTCTTGTTGGGGAAGAGATTGCCTGTTCTTTTCGTTGAAATGGCCGGTTTGTTCCTCCAATGTCGTTTCTTGTTTGGGGTAGATTGCTCAGTCGTTTCGTTGGTATTGCGGGCTTGTTCCTCCATATTTGCTCTTTCTCGCTTCTATCTGGACAGGCTTCTTACCTTCTTCGTTGTGTCATCCTTCGTTTTGGTCATCCTGTCGGCTCACTGTAATAATAGTTGAGGTCTGGTAGCTCTTGTAGAATCCTGTCGACTCACTGTAATGATTTGTTGAATTTGATGTCGACTACTGAAATAAGTTGAGTTATCCTGTCGACTAATGTAATAATTTGTTGAAGTTCTGGTAAGCCTTGTGTAGAGTTTTCCAGTACCTGTCTGCACCTTGGAAGAATTTAAAAGTTCTCACAAAATACAGGCAGTCGTGGTCGAGGCAGAGTGGAAAGTTTGGGAATGTCCACACAAAAAACGAAGACACAGTTGCACTAAGAAAGTTCCGTTAACAGATAAAAGTTGAGCTAGGAGCGAAAGATTGAGATAAAAGTTTCTTACTCGTCTACATGATGGATGAGGAGGACCTTGGTGACAACAGACGAGAGCTCGCGCTAAGGGTGAACTAACTGTATTTTTAGGTTAAGACGGGGGGCCTTTTATATATCTTTCCCGAGAAAGGGGAGTATTGCATTACAGCACATGCGAGAGGCGCTTGGATCGTCTGGAAATTGTACACTGGTGCCGTGGCCGTTTCCATCTTTAGACTTTGTTGTTTTGGCAATACTATATGCTCGATCTCTGCTTTAGCTCAACTTTTAATCAATTACAGAGTTTTATTTATTTATCCACTTTGTACAAATTACATTACATATGATGATGTAAAGACACATGTCAATAATACGTATAATCATTAACAGCTGGGTTTCTATTATACAACATTAAAATCTTGTTATAAGTTATATACATGGGGTTGTTGGCTTAAATTACCATATATATAGGTAGTATATTTTGAGTTAGTTAGATCACAACCTTCTTCTAATATTTATTTTAAACCCATATCTATATAAAATATGTATTGAACAATGGAAGTGACAAATAAAACAAAGAGGACGAGGTAAACCAGACGACGCAATAACCCAGACGAACAGGTGTTTATGATAATGAGTTCAATCACCCCGTCAACAGGTGGCCAGACGTGATAAACAACCCGGCGCCTGACAGGTGGCGTGATTTTACAGGAACCAATCAGGGCTCTCCGCCATATGCGGGCAGCCAATATAAAAGAGCCCAGAAATGGGACAAAGTTAGTTGGAGTTGTTTTCAGAGCGACGCCGTTATACGGTCGGTGAGATCTCTCACCCCCCATCTATCCGCGATGTAGGCTTTGGGCATCCGTGGCGCCCGTGGTTCGACTTGCCTTCGTCCGTGGTCTACCTCTACCTTCTTGGAGTTACCATCTAGACCCGCCTCTGTCTCTTGCTGTCCCAGTGCGGGAATCCCATCACGCACCCACTACCACGACTGCCCAGTACATTCCACGTCGGCATACTCGGGTTTACTACAGAACCCATTAAAGTCGACAGGATAACTGAGGACAGCAGCATGCAGAGGATGACGGAGGTCAGAGACGACTACGTCGCGGATGCCCTCACCAACATTCAGCCCCACTACGAAGACCTAGTAGGCCGCCTAACAGACGCCATTCGGGGACAAGCCGTGCCTCGTGCGGAGGAGGCCCTCATCTCCTCTTTCAACGGATCCCACGCAACAAGCAGTCTCCTTCCAAACAGCCATCTCCAGAGATCAACTCCAGCCAGCATCAGCCATTTCAAGGTACTTTAAACTTTGTTTCTGCCATTTTCCCCATAAATTTTATTCTTATATTTTCACTTTAAGCATTTTAAAAAATCAATTATAACCTTTTTTATAACATTTTTATTCAAATTTCAAAACTTTCACACTCTCATTTATCATTTTTACTTTATTTTAATCAAATTATAAATGTTAATTCATCATTTTCAATTTTATTATTAAAAATATTCATTCACGCATTTTTGCCAATTTACTAATCTTACATGCCTTTCTTAAATTCACCTAAAATGGCATTAACCGAATATGCAACTTTCAATTTTACATAAAAAAATCATATTATATTTTAATTACTCGAATCATATTTTCTAAGCTCATTTGTGTTATTTTTTTAATACCTTAGTTGTGGCCATAGTATTAATAATTAAATTTATTACGCTCTTTATTTTACTTAACCTATTACTATTTCAATTGATATTTCTCAATATTTAAAAGTTTTTAAAAATTAGTCCTAGATTTGTATTTTTATAAATATCAATTTTAAATTATCTCATCTCATAATGTGCCTCCCATTTTTCCCACAATTACAAATACAACTATAAATTACAATATTATAATGAAGAGGTCCCCATCATCTCTAAAATCGATCCTGTACATGAGACCAAAGGAGACGCCATCTTGGCCTCCTAAAAGGACAATTAAATCCAATCTTCATCCCAACGACAGCTCAAGGGCGCACGCACTGAACTCCCCCCTAGTTTTTTTTCTACTTCGTCTTTCCTTCCCTACTTCTAAAGGGGTGGAATGACCTTTGTATCCATCATTAGCATCCATCATTAGCAGAGATATTCCTTCCTACTTCAACACTCTTACCTGTCAATCATTCAATTATAGGCCTTCTGGGTACAATTTAATACGAACATACACTACATTACCGGCTCCCTTGTTAGGAAACAAAAAGGTTTTAACTTTTATGAATAGTATTAAGAATTACCCAAATATTTTTTCTACTAACAAATATAACATCCCAAAATTGAAAATTCCCCCTATCAATACTAGAACAAAACATCTTCGCCAATGCCATCCATCAAGCTATCACCTTTTTTTATATTTGTATGCTATATGTCTTTATTTTATTTTTCTATACCTCTACCAATCAGCCATTATAAACCATCAAAACCAACATTATTATATAGATATTATTGTCATTGCTCCTTATATCTTAGAATATTCAACCCTCAGCAATCTTTTGAATCATTACTATTCGACTATTTTTTCATCTGTCAGCATATATAGATTCTTTCTTTCTTTTTGTTATCCATCACCCGACAACATCATTCATTACATTCAACTATGTCGGGTTGTTCAATCATCATTGGCAACAGTACCCTTTACCTTCCTTACCTTCCATATTTCCCGCAATCAAGAGTCTCCTGCTCGCCAAACAAACTTTTATTTTTTTTATTTTGATTCAACCAGCTGGCTCTACCTTCCTCGCTGTACATTTCCCAACAGTGAGCTCAGGCGACCAGTTCGAGTTTTTTTTCTCAACGCTCGGATTATCATCACAACCATCATTTTACCATTTTATTACTTTTTTTTCAATTTTAATCCGAGCTCAATCATTGGCAACAGACAACTCTTGACTCCACCTTTCCCATTTCTCCACTTTCAACTTACCTACCTCCCCTGTCTGATCTAATGTTGATTATGAAAAGTCTTAGCAGTTCGGTCAATGAAAACAATACCTCACTTACACAGACACGTATTGCATTGCCGAACGCCATTGCAAAATTCAACTCAGACTTCCCCTCTTTTTACCAATGCGTAACTCTAAACCTTCAGATATCCATTATAAGTTTATTTGTAACATTTTACTACTTTTGATATGTTCGTTTTCCTTTTTCTCTCTCTCACCATGTGAGACGTCTCTGAAATTATAATTAAGAAGAAAAAAAAAATCATAATGGCATTTCAATTTATTTACCACTTTTGATTTTTCCAAACATCGCCTAATTTGCGTTTATAAGCATTGCATCACGTGGTGAACACACTAACCTAAATACTTACTATATTTTAAAATCTTATTCATTTATACTTTTACGATCCTTGATGTGTGTCATTTTATATTATAGAATCAATCCATATATTTTAGGATATTTCTTTTACATTAAGATATTTCTTTTCCTTCCATCCCTAAACAGTTAAAACCATTAGCCAACCTATATAAACATCACCTGAAACCTTATATCCTTTGATATCATTTGTTTTAATTTTCCATGGCCTACGTCTAAGCTAATTTAACTTAAATTTTTTTGTTTTAACAGTGACGCCTTATACCAACTGTCCCTTCTTATATCTCGATCCTTCCAACTCTGCCTTCCATACTTCTCTCATCTCTTGATCATTTTCCATTGGCCTTCTATGCCTTCGTTCTAACTACCCCTCGTCCATCGCAGAGTTCCTGTTTGCCGACTTTTTTATTTACACCCAGGTCGCCGTCCCAGCATTCTTTATTTCATTCTTTTTTCCTCAAACCCGGGTTCAATCAATCAATGGCAACAGTCGAGCCCTGTTTTCACAATCTACCTCCATCCTCTAACCTCTTCAACGATTCCTGAGACTCCTGCTCGTCAACATTTTTTAATTTTTATTTTTTAATGATTCATCGACCTGGTACACTCTTCCTCCCTATGTTAACTCTACACGGAGAGCTTGGGTAACCAGCGAGATTTTCTTTTTCTCTAACGCTCGACCCAGGCCATCAGCACGATGCGCCCACTCATTTTTCGTTTAATTTTATTTTTCATCTGGTCGAGTTCAATCACCGACAGCAGCGCAGCTCTTGAGCCACCATCTCTTTTTACCCTCTCTCAGAAAAAAATTATTTTCCATATTCTCCCATTACCTACCTCTCCTTCGATCTTCACACCTTTTGCCCACCTGATCTAATGCTACTTACAGAACATCTTGAGATTGCTGAACCCTGAAAACAATACTTCGCTTCTAAGCTCGTATTGCAGGGCAGGACTCCTGAGATGTCCTTTGCAGAAACCGATTCAGACCTTCTTCCTTTATTCCTCACTGCGTCACTACCTATCGCAAACCTTTTGCTTAAATCAATATTCTTTTATATTTCAATTTTACTTTTATTACCTCTACTTCTCCTCCTTCCTGTATTACATCCCTGAAACTATGTTGTAAATACTCATGGTACCTTAAGTAACAAAAAAACTGTAAATAGTATACCAACTTTCCTAAATATTTACTTTCGCTATTGTGTGTGTTTACTTTAAATTTATCCTTCCTATGTACTCCTCTTATATATTTTTTGTAGTTTTATAATATTATATCAGTGTGTCACCACTATTCCCCTTTATCTTTATTTTTATTCTAGTAACTAATTTTTGTGCACCAAATTATTTCCCATTTAATAGGTTTGCTAGCTTTTCTCTCATTTATTTGTAAATAGATTTACAGTTTTACTAGTTTTGTGGAGTTGGATTTTGTTTTTTAACTTACAGATGTAGATAAAACATTTCAATATTAATCGATAATATAATTTTGTTTATTAACCATCAATATTAGTGCCATCAACTACCAATCAACCCTTTATATATTATTACCTTTAATATTTTTATTTTCTTTTTCATCATGTTTAGACTTAGAATTTTACAACTTCAACTATTTTAGGCACCATTTTAAAAAACCTACACCTAACAATATTTATAATATTTCTTAAACATATAAAACATTTATCATTTTATTTTTTCTAATTGATTTTCAAAATGTTATTTTTGACGCTTCCCTTACAACCTCTAACTCTATCCCATGAACCTTTCCTCCCAACCTTTTACATCCATCAAGAGATTATTGTTCGTAGGTCATTTTATATTTTTTTTATTGATTAAACTAACTAGAAGACCCTTCCCCGCTATATAATTCCCAATAGTGAGCTCAGGAGACCCAGTTAGAATTTTTTTTTCCTCTCATCGTCCGGCTCATCATTTTTTCATTTTTCAACTTTTTCTTTTCACCACACAAGCCGGACACAATCAAAATTGACAGCAATAAATCTCTTACACCCACCTTCCCTTTTCCGCATTCTTCAAACCTCCAACTACCTTCCAAGGGATTCCAGTTCGCCGAACATTTTTGTTTTTTATTCATTGATTAAACCGTCTGGAACAATCCCTTCTCGCTATACCACTCCCAATAGTGAGTCCAGGATATCCAGCGCGATCTTTTTATTTTTTTCTCATCGCCCGACTTATCATATCAATTCACCATTTTTTCAAATTTTCACTTTTTTTTCTCATAATTCAACCGGGCACAATCATTATGGACAACAGGGATCCCTCTTACCCCTCTTACCTCTACCTCTCCCTTTTACCTCCATCAATCTTCCCACCTCTTTTCACTGTCTGAGCTAATGATGCAGACGGAATATCTTAGGCCTTCTGTTAATGAAAACAATGCCTCACTTAAACAAGTTCGCATTGCATTGCAGAATGCTTGGGATACTACTTTGCAGAAACATGCTCAGATACCCCCTTTCTCTTTTTCAACCTTAGCGTCACATTATACATTCAGTCAATAAACTAACTTCATTTTTTTTCTCACCTTTTATGCAATAAGATATTATTTTCCTTGTACGATTCATTTTATCATATTTATCATTTTGTATTATATACTTTCTCTTAATCTTTTATCATTCATTTTGTGCGTTTTTATTTTTATGAACTCAATTTTATTGATACACCACCATTACAACATCTTTCTCCTTTTAACTTGTAACTTAATAATAATTTTAACTAATTTGTATACAAATTATTTCTTTTATTTTTATAATAGGTTTGTTAGGTCATCACTCATTACATGTCATTCCCCCAACCAAACCTTCATCACCGGGGACACATTCTGTAGTATATTTTGAGTTATTTAGATCACAACCTTCTTCTAATATTTATTATAAACCCATATCTATATAAAATATGTATCGAACAATGGAAGTGACAAATAAAACAAAGAGGACGAGGTAAACCAGACGAGGCAATAACCCAGACGAACAGGTGTTTATGATAATGAGTTCAATCACCCCGTCAACAGGTGGCCAGACGTGATAAATAACCCGGCGCCTGACAGGTGGCGTGATTTTACAGGAACCAATCAGGGCTCTCCGCCATATGCGGGCAGCCAATATAAAAGAGCCCAGAAATGGGACAAAGTTAGTTGGAGTTGTTTTCAGAGCGACGCCGTTATACGGTCGGTGAGATCTCTCACCCCCCATCTATCCGCGATGTAGGCTTTGGGCATCCGTGGCGCCCGTGGTTCGACTTGCCTTCGTCCGTGGTCTACCTCTACCTTCTTGGAGTTACCATCTAGACCCGCCTCTGTCTCTTGCTGTCCCAGTGCGGGAATCCCATCACGCACCCACTACCACGACTGCCCAGTACATTCCACGTCGGCATACTCGGGTTTACTACATATATATGGTAATTTAAACCAACAACTTCATATTGTATATAATATAACAAGATTTTCATGTTGTATAATTGAAACACTTCTGTAAATAATTATATGAAGGATCTGCATAAGTCATTACTTCACCATATTTAATGTACTTTGTACAAACTGAGGATAAATAAATAAAACTGAAATATATTAAGAGTTGAGCTAAAGCAAGAGATTGAGATAGAAGCCCAACGAGGCCTAGAAGATGTCAAGGCGTTGTCAGTATACATTGTCACTTCTTCCGATCCACGCCCTTATAGCATCCGCTGAAATCCATTACTTCCTCTCGGCAAGGATATATGAAGCTGTCAATTCGCTGAAAATATATAGTCACTTTACCATCAGCGGAAGTCCTCGTCGGTTGTATCCAAGGTCCACTTCATTGACCATGTAGAACAGTAAGAACTCTCCTATCTCCATCTTTCGCTCCTAGCTCGACTTTTATCTGTTAATGAAATTCCCTACTACAACTGTGCCTCTTAGTTTTTTGTGTGTGGACATTTCCAAGTCTTCCACTCTTCCTCGACCACAACTGCTTGTTCTCTCTGAGAACGGTTAAAGGTTTTCCGAAGTGCAGAGAGGTACTGGAAAACTCCCCACATCCTGACTGTTCCTTTCGCTTAACACAGTATAGCGAGAGTCGACAGGATCTCACACCATATATATCAAGTCGCCGGGTTTCCACAACGACAGAATTCTACATATATGCTTAGGAGGGATGTGAATTTTAAGGCCACGATTTTATATAATTTTATTTTTTTACACACACATATTATTCATCCATTTATTAAGCCACATATTGACCTTTGTAAATACATATTAGCCTATATAATTATTAATTAATATGTAACAGGAAAAATGATTATAAATTCTATAATTATAGAATTAGCACACTATGTAGAGTAAAAAATATATAATTTTTCTTTAGTTTCATATATATAAAATACTAACTGAGTTACTATCCTCAGGTCCTTTTTCAAGTTACATTTCAGGAAGCGTATTATTCTGTTCATAAAACCGAAGGTGAGCGCTGTACTGATATAGTCATATCTGCAAATTCACAATTAATTATAGACATAGAACACTATGTAGAGTAAAAGACATGCTGATTTTCTTTAGGTTAAAATATATAAAATACTAACCGAGCTATATATTCACTATCCTCAGGTTCTTTTTCAAAGTTATATTTTTAGGAAGGGTATTTTTCGGTTCATAGAACGGAAGGTGGGTGCTGTACAGATGTTTCTATCTGCAACATTCATAATTGATTATTC
Source organism: Cordylochernes scorpioides (assembly GCA_030710605.1). Taxonomy (NCBI): domain Eukaryota; kingdom Metazoa; phylum Arthropoda; class Arachnida; order Pseudoscorpiones; family Chernetidae; genus Cordylochernes; species Cordylochernes scorpioides. Next base: position 85,376,451 of record CP092865.1, read on the forward strand.
GAAATTAAGGTGTGATACAGGAATTCAATCAAATATTTTATTATTAAAAACTTTTCTTCGTGTAAATGAAAATCTAAAAATTTGAATAATGATTCCAAATTAATAATTTTCACCTTAAAAAGAATAAAAATATGGTTTCAAATATTATTCTATTGCTAACTTATTTAGAAATTTGAGTTAATTTTTTTTATAACTCATAACCGTTATTATAACTTAATGTGTCAAATATTATTTATAGATATATTTTGAATTCTAAGTCAAATTTTTATTTATTTAAAAAAATTATATTCGAAAATATTCATATATATTTTTTTATTATTTATATTTAAAGGTTAAAGTGAAAAAATATTTTTATTACTCACAATTGAATAAACCTTTAATTTTTGCCATCAATTCACATTTGTGCACAATCGAGGTTTTTTAAGTTTCATATTAATTATTTCTTCTTGAAAAACCTTTAAATTAAAAAGAATAGTATTAACCTCTCTCTCCCCATATACATATTGAACTTATTAACTTTCAAGGTAAATACCATATATAACAGAATGGGATTAGTTAAAATTATCTATGAAAATATAATATAGAGAAGTAATAATTTACCTTGATGCTTATTTGGCTCAATTATCTATTTCTGCCTCTAAAATGTTACATAGACAAAGTCCTGCTTCATTATTATGTCATTTTCCCATAGATTTGTTAGTTTAATTGATCTTGGTGTTCAGTTTATTTTATTTATACATTAAAACAGATACATTAAGACACGAATGCCCTATTTGTTTTCAAAATTCTTCTTTTCAGTTAGCTCAACACATTTTCGACAGCAAAATGATTTTGTTATAGCAAAATGAGAGTGACATGGCGTCTTGATTATAAAAGCAATTCTGTTATTGCTTGCTGGACTTCTGGGTTTGCATATTATATAATAATATAATTATATTAAATCATTCAGAGGTCTGATGTCCTCAGGTAATAAAATAGCAGTAGAATTATTTTAGTGTCCTTATTTTACCAGAAACCGGATTACCCATAGAAAATGAAAATAAAATATTTTTCTCTTTGTCCGGTTTTGTTAGAAAATGCTAGTTATAAGCTGGACAACCTTTCTTGAAAATCTGGCTTGCTAACATGGTGTACTGTAGTAAATGATAAGTTGGAATTTTGATAATTAGGATTGGTAACATGTTTTTCCAAGTTGCGTTAAACGAAGAACATATTGGTTGTTGCTCAGTCTAACCAATGACTTCATTTGATTTTCATCTTTAAGGGCTTCGAATTTCACTATATTGACCTGAAATAAAAGGCATTTGATCTTCTTAATATCTGTACTGGTCTGAAATTGTTGCAGTCTATATATTTGAAGGTTTTCCTAGATCGACTTGCTTTTAATAATGAAAAATGAAAGATGAACACTAGATAGTGAAACTTGCTGTCATGAATTGGATTTGAGCATTAACACTTCTGTGATAAAGATCTGAATTTATCTATAGAAAGTAAGGAATATTAGTTTTCAGCAATAGCCATTCATGCCATTGAATTGATTAAAAAATATATTCAGACATAAAATGACAGCTAATTTGACAAATACATTTGTCTCTTCAACTGGTGATCTCGTTTTCTACAATACCTTTAGAAAGGTATAAAGCACTTTGGATATGTTCCAAGCTCCCTTTTTACCTTTCTCATTCTCCTTTTGTCCAATCGTTTGTTGAATTTCCATGTTGAGCATATATTCAGGCGTTCTACTTGCTAGCCATGCTGGTTAAAAAGTCCTTCAGATTTGATGTTTTGGATATAGGCTTATAGATGCTTGTTTTAACCTGGACAAGTATCTATGTTATTTTGAATCCAGAGTTTCCTGACATAATATTGAGTAGAATGGACGCGAGATATGAAATATTCTTTGAAGTGAATACTTATTTTTTTTTCCATTTCTTCATCCCTTGAATATTGTGATGAACTTGATCCAACGAAACCATATGTTGCACTGCACAGATTACATAGGTTAAAACAGCAGCCTATAAAGAATATAAAACCTATTTATGCTAATTTTATAGCTAGAATTATATAAGTTCCTAAATTTATTTATAAAATAATAATATATAATAAAAATGCGCTTTAATAATTATTCACAACTATAAAAGTCAATATCAGTGCAATTATATTTAAAAAAATCAAATTTAGAATACTCACACACTGTTGGTCTTTAAATGTGATACACCAAGAACGAATTCAAATATCAGAATCATGTTAATTAGTGTAGAGCGTATAGAGGTAATTTACAGGCATTTTTAAATAATAGTGGGATTAACCAGTAAATTGAGTAGCCTCCTCAGGTTTCAACCAAATTTTCAATCCTTGTAGGAATTGAACCTAAAACAAATTTTACGATATTTGCAGACTCTTCCACTGACAACATCTTCAATATTCCGACACCTTGGTTTTGATATCTATGTACACTCTTGAAGATATCTTTCCCATTTAACTTTGGACATTTGAGATTCTGAATGACCCTCTGAATGACCTTACTATAACCGTCGAATCCATATTTTTATAATCTTGGGATCTCGAACAACCCATGCAGTAATTAATATTAAAATACAATTCTTGGTAGATTAGAATTTTACAGCGATCAAGCACAGAACAATCTAGTATGGGTGCCTTATAAGAAGCCTTATAGAATTACACAAGTGAAAACAGGCAATTAAAATAACAATAATATATATATATCAATAGCCAATATTTGGAGTGCTTATTCATTTGAACATATTGTAGTTTTATGACAAAAGGCTCTTTTCGAAAGCCTGAAAACTGTAGAATCATCAATAAACTAATGAATATAAATGTATCTGAAGATGTTAGGTATCACTCTTTTTTGTTTTATTTCCCTCTCACACAGATAAATGACACATAGAACTGATTATTTATTTCTATACTAAATAATATATATCTGTATAATGAATAGATACATCATTTACTAATAAAATTATTGGTTAAAATAGCTACTGAAAACTATTGACTACATAAATGTATATTGATATGTGAAAACTATTTATCATATTGTTATTTATTCGATGTTTTGAATAATGGTTTTGTACAATATAATTGTAATATATAAAAAAATAATTAAAATAACTTATGAATCATGTGAGATGGGAAAATAAAATTGATTTACCTGATAATTAACGAGTTAAAATCTCCAATACAAATATATTCTATTGAAAGAACAATTGAAGGCCAGATGATTTATCAGAAGGGTCTTCAATGTTAAATTATGTTTTCTGTGAAAATAAGCCTTTGAATGCGAGCTCAAAAGTTGAATCATCGTTAAACTCTTATATGTATCATTAAGGCTCCTTCATTCTCTGATGCAAAGCTTCCTCGGGTGTATGATTACAACAGTCGCCACCATGTTGAGGATCCTCTCATCTCTAAAGCATGGGTTCCTCGGGGGTATGATTTCATCAGTCGCCACCATGTTGAGGATCTTCCATAATACAATTCCAAAGCTTCCTCAACTGTTAGATTACACCAGTCTTCGCCAGAATGTTGAGGTGCCGTTATTATTCAATGCAAAGGTTTTCTCGGGTGTCTGATTACACCATTAGCCAGCATTATGATAATACTTCATTCTTCAAAAACACAGGCTTCCTCGGTGGTCTGATTACGCAAGTCACCACCATGTTGAGGACCCTCCATTTTCTAATGCATGGGCTTCCTTTGGTGTCTGATTACACCAGTAGCCATCATTGGGAGAATTCTTTATTTTTCAATGCACAGGCTTCCTCAATGGTCTCATTACCCCAGTTGTCATCATTTTGAGGCTCCTTCATTTGCTAATGAACGGGCTTGCTCGGGTGTCTGATTACACCAGAAGCCACCATTAAGAGAATTCTTCATTATTCAATGAACAGGCTTCCTCGGGTGTCTGATAACACCAGTAGCCCCCCATTATGTAAATTCTTCATTTTCTAATGCACAGGCCTCCTCAGGATTCTGATTACACCAGTCGTCACCATTATGAGAATCCTTCATTCTTCAACGCACAGGCTTCCTCGGTGGTCTGATTACACCATTGGCCATCATTTTGAGGCTCCTTCATTTTCTAATGCACGGGCTTGCTCGGGTGTCTGATTTACACCAGAAGTCACTATTAAGAGAATTCTTCATTCTTCATTGCACAGGCTTCCTCGGTGGTCTGATTACACCATCGGCCACCATGTTGAGGATCCTCCATTTTATAATGCACGGGTTTCCTCTGGTGTCTGATTACACCATTCACCACCGTTTTTAGGCTCCTTCATTTCTTAATTCACCACTATGAGAATTCTTCATTCTTCAATGCACAGGCATCCTCAGTGGTCTGGTTACACCAGTCGCCACCATTTTGAGGATCCTTCATTTTCTAATGCACGGGCTTGCTCGGGTGTATGAATACACCAGAAGTCACCATTAAGAGAATTCTTCATTCTTCAATGCACAGGCTTCCTCGGGTGTCTGATTACACTAGTAGCCACCATTATGAGAATCCTTCATATTCTAATGGACAGGCCTTCTCAGGATTCTGATTTCACCAGTTACCACCATTATGAGAATCTTTCATTCTTTAATGCACGGACTTCCTAGGGTGTCTGATTACACCAGTGGCCATCATGTTGAGAATCCTCCATTCTCTAATGCATGGGTTCTTCTGGTTTCTGATTACACCTTTGGCCACTATGTTGAGGATCCTCCATTCTCTGATGTAAGGGCTTCTTCGAGGATCTGATTACACCAGTCGCCACCTTGTTAAGAATTCTCCATTCTCTGATACACAGAATGCCTCGAGTGTATGAAAGCACCAGTAGCCACAATGTTGAGGATCCTCTATTCTCTAATGTACGGGCTTCTTCGGGGTTCTGATTACACCAGACGACACCACGAAGAGGATCCTCCATTCTCTAATGTACGGGCTCCTCCGGGGTTCTGATCACCCCAGTGGCCACCATGTTGACCATCCTCCATTCTCTAATGCACGGGTTTTCTTGATAGTCTGATTACGATATTCGTCACTATGTTGAGGATCCTCCATTCTCAAATGCACGGGTTTCTGGGTAGTCTGATCACATCAGTGGCTACCATGTTGAGGCTCCCTTATTCCCTAATGCACGGAATTCTTCGGGGTTCTGATCACAACAGTAGCCACCATGTTGAGAATCCTCCATTTTTCAATGCACAGGCTTCCTCGGGGTCTGATACACCAGTCGATAACATTTTGAGGATCCTTAATTCTTCAATGCAAGGGTGCCTCGGGTGTCTGATTACACTAGTCGTCGCCATGTTGTGGATTCTCCATTCTCTAATGCAAAGGCTTATTCGGGTGTCTGATTACTCCAGTGGCCACCACGTAGAGGTATTTAAATATTTTTAAATTTGCGGTAATTTAGCTGGATATCACTTTGACTTCGTGTATGAAATAAAAAAAGCCACGTTCCCTAGTGGTGCTTATGTAATTATGGCCATATCAGGGTCAAATATAATATTTTCAAGATTCCAGATGATAATAGCTGTCAGCTTATTATTGATATTATTTATGAACCGACTTGAGAAGTGAGGCCAACATAGATGAAAGTTAATGGTTTGTTTGACCATCTAGAATCATCTTCTCATAGATGGCCCAGTGTTACTTCTTGGCATATACTTCAGCAAGATAACGTGATAAAAAGGTATTTTTGTTGTTGTTTTTTTTTCTTGTTTCAGTGATGTAATATACATAAGACCTATTTAGATATTGACCTAAGCACTATTGTAATATTCAAATTCTTTTGATATTCAATATTTTTTTACTGCCATGAAGTTCTTTAATATCTTGATAGGCACTTTTTCATATTTGGGTGCAGAAACCAGCAGTTATCTTACTCAGGAGAATATATTTGATTCATTTGACCTGGATGACTGGATCTTGATATGTGATAATTAGAAATTTTTAATCACCACGGTGTCAATATCAAGGGTTTTCTTCATCTTGTGATTTACACTGACCTATTGTTAAATAAGGGGTTTAGCTGCGTTCTTATAGCTTTGGAGATTACCGAAGGTATTGGTTAACCAGATTGCTCTGATAAGGTAGTTCAGGTTTTCTTCACAAGTGATAAAAAAAACCTGCTAACAGGTTAGGGAGCCACTTCATTATAAGTCAATGCTATCATGTATGAAGACATGTACTCATTGATACGAATAATAATTGAATTTCCTAAACGCAAACTGGTAAACAGATTGGCCATTGATGTATTCTAATATTTACATTCAAGATTGATGCACATTTGTTGTTAATTTTTGTTACAAAGTTCAGAAATTCCAGGGAAGAGGTTTGAAGGAAGTTTCATTGATTGTTATCTTAAGACACCGTGCATCTGAGAAAAAAAACATTCAATTTGTCAAAATATTTTTAGTTTGCCGTTATCACTTGGTAGGTCTGAAAGTCTTTATAATAGATATTTATCGTTTGATATTTTTCGATGCTCATATATTTGTTGCAAATACATTTCAGCAAGGATTTCAAATTTCATTCTTTAGGCAGTAAATCAGGTGTTAGCACGAGCCTTCTTTGAACAGAAGGAGATAAATTACAAAATCGTGGCTTCAAGAAATTAGATTTTATATTTCAAATGTTTTAACGAATATTAACTTTATATTTTTCCAGCTAATATCTTCGGCTATAAATAGATAAATATAAAACATCTGAACAAGTAAAAAGAAATATTTTTCATGATATTTTTCGATTCACCAGTTCTCTGTGTGAATGGAAGAAATTGAGTTTTTGAATGGATTGCCTGCTCACTGTATTGCTTCACGTTTTTCTAGAGAGATCGATTATTCGGTTGATAAATGAAAAAATATCAGTTTCTCTCTGTTCGACGATATTACTGGAGACCTTGTGGAAGACACTTGAATATCCGGTTTTAGTTCGAAATATTTGTCTCATATTAATAAATATTTCTTTTAAATTTTCACATCAAAACTTTCAACTGATACTTCGGCAGATGGATCTCGAAAATTTTCCACCTGATTCAGACAGGTAGATATTTTTCATTCTTGTTGAGATCAAGTTCTTTCCGCCAATTTCAGAAAATGCATTAGTATTTAGTGATCTCTCTTTGGCAAGTAAATATAGCAACCCTTTTAGTTATTTGAGCAATGAATTATGCGCAATGTGGCTTTTTCGTTGAAAAATATTCTGAAAAAAGAATCTTCTCTATTATATATGCATAATAAAAGAAGTTCATATTATTTTTAAATATTCCTGATAAAAGGTTGATAGTAGAGTAGATAGAATTGTTGTTTTAAAGCAAGAGTTAGTCCAAAATTCAGGCAGTACTCAGCACCATTGATATCCAGCGTTTTTGAAAAGACCCGTTTCGACTATTTTTCTTCCCAATGACTGCTTCGAAGGAATTGAACAGGAATATTGTTTTCTTTTGTATATATGGGCAGCAGTTGATTGTCAGGTTATATAGGAGATTTGGTTTTAGCAGAACGGAGCTTGAATGTGAAAGGAAGTAATATCTGCACACATTATTCAGGTTATTTGTGAATTTATATTCATACATATATATAGTAAATATACTTAATTTCTATTTATATGTGTAACTTATTTATTAAATAAATATCAATACCAATTTAAAACATTTTTTTCATTTTCCACACTATGGACATAGTTCTATTCAACTTTCATTAGTGAAATAAATTAGGAAATGAATTAAACGAGATAAATTTGATCTTTTAATAAGGGTAAAAACATTCAAAAAATTTCTGAATGTATATATTATAATTTTATATGCCAATTGAATGAATTCGCCGATTTAATAAAATTAGGTTCTGAGCATTTTCCTATTTATTTTTGAAGGGTGGTGTGTGTAATTTTATTACACATTAATTTCATACTACAGATCATCAAAAATATGAATAAATAAAGGGGTACCTAAATATTAATATTTTGTTGTTTATAATAATTTGCTTTAAATGATAAAGCAAAATTTGAATTATAGATTATAGATACAAGAAAATAAGACCTAATCCAAATAAATTAATACTGTGTGGTGTTCTGGTAACATCGCTTATACTGAACACACTATATTAATTTATATAGATTAGGTTTTATTTTATTGTATCTATAATTTGCTATAAAGTTTTTATGATATAAATTTTCGGGATATAAGCCAGTTAATACTTATTAATAGTCAATATAAAGCATAATACGCCATCTACATATAGGAAATGAAAATATTAAGACAGGAATGTTTATTTTGAGCATAAAACAAACTTTGCTACTATCCTTACTGCTATTGTAATATATATTGGGAGGACTTGGCGTGTCAGTAATGAACGCTCACCAATATAATTTTGTTTTAGTGTAAAATAATTTAAAATTACTTGAAAATTTTCTCCATAGATTGTATAAACGATAAACGATATACGATAAAGGATAAATGGATAAAAGGATAAAGGATAAACGATATAGAGTAAGGAGAAAAGATTTTTTTAAATTAAACTTGTGACAAGCTTTCGGGCAGTCACGCCCTTCAACAGGTAATAAAAAGAATAATTGACTATTAAAATAGGAAACAAACTGAGAGCTTTAAACAAAAATGATACAACTGCAGCCTGGCCGCAAGAAAACGTGAAATGTAACGATTGTAGTGCAACCTTCATAGGTGAGACAGGTAGATCCGTGGCCATCAGGATGATCGAACATGGTAGGTGCATCAATAATAAAGACGGCAGATCCTTCATATACAACCACACCCATAATACTGGCCATTCTTTCAATTTAGATTCTCCCACCACCTTGTACAATAACATTCCCAGTAAACACCAGAGATTAATCATAGAGGTCATTTTATCCATTTCTAATGACAGTATTAATCGACATATAGATTTACCTAACCAATATCATGATATATGTATTAACTTAAAAACCGGATAAACCCCCTCCCCCCCCCCCACCTCACATTACTTTCCCGAATTCACGTTTTCTCGCGGCCAGGCTGCAGTTGTATCATTTTTGTTTAAAGCTCTCAGTTTGTTTCCTATTTTAATAGTCAATTATTCTTTTTATTACCTGTTGAATGGCGTGACTGCCCGAAAGCTTGTCACAAGTTTAATTGAATAAAAATCTTTTCTCCTTACTCTTCTTTATCGTTTGTAAAAGAATTTAAAAATAAATAAAATTAAAGAAATGTTTTCAATCTTAATCTGATATATATATATATATAAAATTGCTTAATAACAATATGATATTTCAATCAAGATGCGTAATCATTTCTTGAAAACGCTGAATAAACTAACATATTTCTTATCAGAATAAAGTATAGAGTACATATAAACTATGCAATCTGAATATTGACGATAGATGTGTGCTTGATGGATCTTTTGACACACACAATAAATATATTATTTCCCATATATCAACCTTTTATTACATATTTTTATTAAATATAAATTAATACCGAATATAATAAAATACAATGAGATATTTTACTCACCTGATTGATTTAGAAAATATGACGTTGTGAATGGACAAATGATGGAGGCTATATGAAGGGATATATGAATTTATAGGGTGGGTTGTAGGACCTGAGAATAGACAGGAAGGGGCCCTGGACACAATAGTCAGTTAGAGTTATATCACTGAAGTTATGGAAAGTTACTTACTTTAGAAGAGCCAGCTTTCTCTGCGTCCAGTCTTGCGGGACGCAACTTTGGTCATTTTGTTTTTCTTGGCAATTATTCTTAATTCTAGTTTCTTTTTGCCAATTGACACCTTTATCTTCTTTTCGATGCCATCCATCAAAGGCTTAAGATTCTTTTGAATGACAAAATGAATATCACCGTATTCATTCATTTGCCTTTCAATAATACTGTAAATCTCCTTTTGAAATGTATTTCTAAGAATCTTTTCTGAACACCTTATTCTTTGACGTTTTTTATTGAGTTTCTTGATTTGAAATGTTGGTCCTTTGAAACTTATTTTTTTAGAAGGCTCCGTCTGAGTCGAATTATCTTTTCTTTCCGCTTTAATCTCCACATAATCGAGTGGATATTTATCGAGATTTCGGAAAATAATTCGACTATCCTTTCTTTTCAATCTCCTGTTCTTATCGCCTTTGAACTCTTTCCTTAGGCATTTAGGAAGTAAGTGGAGTTTGGGACACTCCCCAAATTGGACAGACCTTTTCGATGATTCATCTGATTCCTACACACATAAAAATATGTAAATGCATAATATATCTGACATATATTTTTTTGAAATAACAATTCGATATATATATTCTATTTTTAATCTATTTCTATAATTAATAAAGTGTACCAGAAGAGGCACCTCTCCTTTTAATTTTTCATTTAGAACAATGCATTTTATTTCCTCTCCCCTTCAATATGCTCCTTCTTCTGAGGAAGGGCCACATGCTCCCTCTATATCTATCGTCTTTCGCTTTATCTCCACATTTGTGCTTCGTCCAGTTCATTGTTTCAGGTCATCCATTTACTCTCGCCATCTTTATTCTCGTGGTTTCTTTTCGTGAAACTTTACCTCCAGAACCGTAAGCAGTATCTACCCCACTGAATAACACATCTCCAGTTCAATATTACGTCATATATTGTTATTTTTCAACATCACAAGCTGTTGCTCTGTTCCCATTTGTTCATGGACCTGAATGTTCGCCATCTTATCTGTCCATGGATTCTTAAGTGCTCTTATATAAAGTTACATCTCAAAGGCTTCTATTCGTTCAATTGAAGATTTTGCAATGTCCATGTCTCACATCCATTTGATAGCATAGGCCAGATTAGCGTTCTGATCAGTCTTTGTTACATCATAAAATCAGTAGTTCGCCTCAATATTTGTTGCTATAAAAATCTTGATTTGTAATGGTATTTCGACTTTTTAAATCCATGTCCAATCTTCCTTAAGATGTGATTTTAGTACCTACATATGTGTATGTCACTGCTTGATTTATAACGAGTCCAGTTACCAAAGAATTGATTCTCGTGTTGGATGATATTTCATTTCTCTGGTGATATATTTCAATATAGTCTTATTTGTATTCAATTCAAGTTTAAAATATTTCTCTTACTGAAAGGTGTACCAAATAGTTCTTCCAGACTCTATTTTGTCCCTCTAGTAAACATGTATAATATCTTAATAACTTATATTATTTTTATAATGTCTATCAATGGCCCTCATTAGTGTAGAGTGGCTGCCATGTCAAGACAAGAGAAGATATATACCAATTATTTCAGTGTATTTGTGTCATTGTTTTCATTGAAAATTCATTTTACATAAATATACAACAATCTCTGAAATATATGTAACTGTATAAGCTAGCTTGTATAATCAAGGTATATAGATCTTTAAAAAATAAATTTCAGATTACAGTAGAACCTCCCTTTAGCGGACAACCACAAAGGACAGTTATTATTTGCATAATTACCTTTTTTACAATTTAGCAAATATCCGGTAAGAGGACACTTCTTCCTAAAGGACAATTTGGCTCTGCAATTAGGTGTCCTTTACAGGGAGGTTTTACTTCACTTTAATTTCACATTATTCAAAATGTTCATATAATATTTAAATCACTTCAAAAAATTAACTTACACTGGATTTTTTCTTTCCTCCAGTGAAAAAATCCTTCACTTTCTTAAAAAAGCCAGTCTTTTTTTCAGATCTGAAACAAAAATTTGTTTAAATATAAAAGTTCAAATATTATAATCAACTAAATAGGTATTTGAAAGAAAATTTATATTTCATTGAATTCATACCAGAACAATAATGTAATTCCGCCCCTAAATGGGATAATTTATATAATATTGACAAAACATGTATATTAAATTACAAATTTTGGTGACAGTATTCATGTTCATATCATAAATATAAAATTGAAGTTTCATCTTGTGTGTTTGTCACTAGGACCTATACATGATCTAAATTAATATATATTATTAATATAAGGTTAAATACGTTTTTATCAAATTTACCTTTATTCCTCTTTATTCTTGGTTCCTATTTATTTGAGTATTAAAGTAATTAAGGGTTTAATTTACTTATGTTGCTGTTGATGAATTCTTCCGTTGTAAGGTTTTATCTTTTAGAGTTCTATATGCTCATCTCAATGTACTAGGATCAGCCCTAAACGATTCTTTATCAATTTTGGACCATCTACACTTGCTGGATCTTGCAAAACTAGTTGTATTTATGTTCGCTAAACTCTTAATGCCTGAAGCTATCCCCCAAAAAAATTAACGGACTGACTACATTCAAAAGTAAATACAATGCTTAAACTGTATATACTGATATCAGCTGGTTGATAACACCTAGATGATAAAAAAAGAAACTTCTGTCTGATCAGACAAGTGATATTTAACTTGTACGATCAGAAGATAAATTTACCTAATTATTGTTTATTGTTTTCAATTTGACCTTATATAAGATTTTAATTTATTTTCCTCATTTATATTTTTTGACTTTCCAAATTATTTTCTGAACCGTTTTAAAAATGTATAACAGTTCAATTAATTTAGAGATTTTATTAATGATCTCTTTTGAATTATTTTGACATTTTTTCACTATTTCTTCTCAAATTTTATTCAAATTTCTGAAACTTTTAGTTATTTTTATTATATCAATTTATATAGGAGTGAATAGGCCTGAATAGAATTCCTCCAACTTTCTCCGACCTGCGATATCTCGTGTATAACTCTTGACGATGGGGTTTTTGAGATGTAATATCTGTTAAAATAGCGATTACTCAGTATTTTTGGTGTTCATCTTTTATAGACGCTTCAGCAGAATAGTTGATATCAAACCTTTTGATGCAAGCTTTAAGAGAGTACTCAAATACATTTACGTGAAAATTTAAATTTAACGTGTAGACGTAGTGTATTGATAGAATTACTCAACTACGGTATATTGGTTTTGTGATTGGGCAGAATATAACCAAATATTATTCATGAATTGTTTGGATGGAAACTGTATATGAGGATTATATTAATTTAAGAAAAAAGGGAATTATAATATAAGGGACCTGTAAAAAGAAACTCCAAAGAGTTTACTATTCGGTTAAATTATATATTTTTGAATACTAGTTGATATATAAAATATATATATACTTTTTTATTTTTTTAATTTTGTTTTGGAAGAGAAAATTTTAATAAATTTTGAAATTAATATTTTAAAATTCGGCGCCTTTTGCTCACAGTAAACTGCTTCCCATCACGTTCTATTTACAGACTGTATTTGGAGAAATGTAACATGCTCTTGCTATTCTTTGTTTAGAATTTAGGTTGTGATTTCCTATTTTATTTATGTTTTATATCCCTTGGGTATTTCTTGCTATATTTACTACTTCTGGTCATTTTTTAAATATATGTCGAATATATGCTTTTTATTTATTTTCTACCAAGCCCATTTTTTGCTGTTTATGCATATATATGAATTTGTTTTAGGGCTATTATATTAATTTTAATGTTTTATCCCCACTATAATATACGCGTCTATTGTAGTATTTGTATGTAGTATTTGATCTAGTGTTTTATATTTCCAGTAGTTGTTGTGTGTTGTGTGTGTGTTGCTCTAGCGTTTTATATTTTCAGTAGTAGTTGTGTGTGTGTGTTTTGTGTTGTTGTGTGTGTTGTGTTCTGGTGTTTTATATTTTCAGTAGTAGCTGCTCTAGTATTTTATATACATATTAGTTGTTCTAGTTTTATTAACAGAAGTAGTTTCAATGTTTTATATAGAGTAGTAGTTGCTCTTGTTTTAAATATAGTATTAGTTGCACTAGTTTATATACAGTAGTTGCTCTAGTTTATATGCAGTAGCAGTGTTGTTCTAATTTTATTTACAGTAGTAGCTGCTCTAACTTTATATACAATATTAGTTGCTGTAGTTTTATATACAGTATTAATTTATTTAGTTTTATAAACAGTATTAGTTGCTCTATTTTATATACAGTATTAATTTATTTAGTTTTAAACAGTATTAGTTGCTCTAGTTTTATATACAGTATTAATTTATTTAGTTTTATATACAGTATTAGTTGCTCTAGTTTTATATACAGTATTAATTTATTTATTTTATATACAGTATTAGTTGCTCTAGTTTTATATACAGTATTAATTTATTCATTTTATATACAGTATTAGTTGCTCTAGTTTTATAAACAGTATTAGTTGCTTTAGTTTCATATACAATATTAGTTGCTCTAGTTTTATATACAGTATTAATTTATTTAGTTTTATATACAGTAGTAGTTGCTCTAGTTTTATATACAGTATTAGTTGCTCTAGTTTTATATACAGTAGTAGTTGCTCTAGTTTTTTATACAGTAGTAGTTGCTCTAGTTTTTTATACAAGGTGGGATCAATAAATAAGGTGAATTATAATTTATTAAAAAGAATAAGAACGATATTAAAAATTAGGACTTCATTTATTCAAAATAATTACCTTAGCTTTCTATACATCGTCTCCATCGTTCTGGCAACTTGTAAATACCCTCTTTATAGGCACTCTTAGGAAGCGTGTGAAAAAAATCTTGCACCACTTTCTGGACATCTTCATCCGAGTCAAATCGATTTCCCTTTAACTCCTTCTTTAGTAGTCCAAAAAGGAAATAGTCAGAGGGGGCTAGGTCTGGACTATATGCAGGGTATGTGTGTGTTCTAAAACTTCAAAACCTAATTTAATGATTGTATATACAGTTTTACATGATGTATTCGGCCTTGCATTATCATGAAGGAAGAGAACACCTTTACTAAGCTTCCTTTTTTTTTTTTTTGTTTCTTATACCGGGCTTTAGCTTATTTATAAGAATGTCACAATAAAGGTCGCTGTGCATACGTTGCTTTGAGGATAAAAAATCAAGACAGATTGGTCCATCAACATCCCAAAAAATATTAACAAAACTTTACCGGCCGAACGTTGAAACCTGAGGAACATGTAATTCGTCCATTTTTGAACTCGTTAACCCTTCATAATTTTTTTTTTGAGCCCAAAATGACTCACCATAGATATTTTCATTCTTTGGCATATTTGAGATGCTAGAATACCTTCTGCATTCAAGAAACGAATAACTGCACTTTGTTCAAGCCATTGCAATCCTTCAAGGGAGCTTCCATTTTACTTTATTTATAAGTCTCGCGCCGCGCGTGGGAAAAAAGAACAGAACACCTTAAATAGTCTCTCGATGTTATATTTTAATATTCTGTGGTTTAAATTATTTTTGCTTTTTCAATTTTTAAGAAATAAGATAATTCACCTTATTTATTGATCCCCCTTTGTACAATTTTAGTTGCTCTAATATTATATATAGTAGTATTTGCTCTCGGTTTTAAATATAGTAGTATTTGTTCTATTTTATTTTCTTATCATTGCCGCGTGATGTGTTTGCGTCAGATTAAAATTTAAATTTCAATTTTTTTTTCAATTATTAAAGAGAGCTTTTCACGTTTAATAAAATTCATATACTTGTCAGCACTCTAAATACTTTCAATCGTGAAACTCTTGTAGATATTTTGTACTTAGTTATCTCATAAAAAAGAGCACCTCGTCCAATGTCTTTTGGTATTTAAAATTACTACATTTCATTTTTTGCTAATTTCCTTTTTTTTCTGATAGATAAAATATCACGCATTAAATTTCAATTTTCAAAATTCAATAATTTCACTTCTAAAATCAATTAATTTGCTGGGTACTTTGATATTTCCTGACCTCTGATCAAAAACACAAATAGATCTCCGAAAGAACAATAAAAAATTCGAAAATATTCAAGTAATATATTTTAGTAAAAAAAAAAATAAAAATTCAACATATTCTTCTTAATATTTGACATGCATTGAATATAAGATTATAAAAAGATAAAATCACTTCAAAATATTTATTGATAACATGATGCACGTTATATCAGAATTTCTCGATTCCAATGTATTGACCATACCTTGGATTATGGCCATCATTGGGCCCCTTCTGCTCTACCTGAGCATTTCTGCGTTTTGGATGTTTGCGGCGCTTCTTTCCACAAGAACATATTGTGGTCAATATTGTTAGGAGTGCGATTAATATTCTTGGCGTCATGTTGCCTTTCTTGCCTGTAGTTTTGGTTCAACTTTGATCCTTTAAATGGTTGTCATTAGTCAAATTGGTCGTAAAATTTTCCTGATCGGTTAGGGATTCATGATTTAACTTGTCAAAATCGGTGATAGCCCAATTTCACATTTTCGATATTTTAAATATTTCTGAATAGGGCTGTGGGTTTCGTTAAATATGTTCGGAAATAAAATAAACTTTTTTCTAATTGTTGAAGCTTTCGTATATGAACCATAGAGTGACTAACGGTAAAAATATATATATTTAATGTGGAAAATATCTAAAATAGAGACAAAAATTTGAACTATTCAATTTAGATTAGAGGACCTTGAAATAAACGTGGATATATAAAAATACAAACTAAGCAAATAGAGTCAGTTCTATTATTTCCATTTCTTGGTGTAGCATGTAACAGTTAGGTCTCATTAAATATACACAAATGTGGTTTTACCTTATATACAGTCTGTAGGGCTGATATCTCCCTTGTGTCAGTAGTGGAAAGGTACAAGCAACAACTCACAAATTTTATAATAAATAAAGAAGAGATAGAAGTTTCCAAACAGAGAGAGAGAGAGACATATAGGATCGAGAGTACCCGAACGACCACTGCTTTCTTATTTCCATGTTTTATTTCAGAGCCTATGTATATCAAAATAGTTGGTGTTAGAACACATGTAACATTTGAATTCCACATTAATGTCCTATATCCTTATGATTGGCAGCAATTATATTATGTGTTACGCCAATTTGCATTCTTAGGATATGCATGATAAAAATAAAGTGCACAGCACTCTGTAAAATTTACATTTAGATTGTTATATCTTTATCAAAAATGTCACACTCACAATACACAGTTATACACTGCGTTACATTGAAAATGGAAGACCAAGAAATAGTGGCCAGAAAATTATGCCCATTTCAGGGTAGACGCGCCTAACCGAGTTATGCAAATCATGTGAAATGCGCAGCTCTCGTGCGCACATGGAGTAAGATATAAGGGAAGGAACTTGCAGAAAGGACAGTATTTGTGTCGTTATTTCTTCAAGGAAAATCATTGTAGAATTTTTTTTCTTGTGTCAAAAGACACGTGTAATAACAGAGAATGCCAGGTCATCGTAAATGGAGGCAGTTCAAGCAGACAGACGCTTTTACGAGGGGCATGGTGATCGGACTGAAAAGGGCAGGTTGGTCCATACGTCAAATCGCAGCTGATACACACCTTGGTGCGTCCACGGTG
The DNA here is from genome assembly GCA_030710605.1 of Cordylochernes scorpioides. Classification (NCBI taxonomy): domain Eukaryota; kingdom Metazoa; phylum Arthropoda; class Arachnida; order Pseudoscorpiones; family Chernetidae; genus Cordylochernes; species Cordylochernes scorpioides. Next base: position 85,393,802 of record CP092865.1, read on the forward strand.
CACCGACTGTGGAGAAGATGGTTGGAACAAGGAAATGTGGCAATTTATAGGAATGTCGGTGCAACCAGAGTGACGTCAGCACGTGTGGATCGGCGTATCCTTCGACAAGCAGTGGCGGCCCCACAAGCCACTTGTACCGCCATCCTGCAACATGTGCAAGACACCCTAGATCATTCCATCTCGACCAGAACCATTTCCCGTCGATTGGTTGCTAATGGCTTGCATTCATGCCGTCCGCTAAGAAGACTGCCATTGACCCCACCGAATAGGCGCCAACGTTTGGAATGGTGCCGGGCTAGATCGACGTGGATGACGGAATGGCACAGGGTCGTGTTCTCAGATGAGTCGCGTTTCTGCTTGTCCAGTGATAGTCGCCGTGTACGCGTGTGGCGTCGACGTGCGACAACGTGGAATCATGGTTTGGGGCGCAATCGCGTATGATTCCAGGTCACCTTTACTTCGTATTCAGGGCACTATGACGGCCCTACGATACGTTGATGATGTGCTGCGACCGGTGACACTCCCCTTCCTTCAGGGGGTACCCAATGCCCTTTATCAGCAGGATAACGCCCGACCGCACACTGCTCGCATTAGCCAACAAGCTCTGCAAGATGTACAGATGCTTCCCTGGCCACCGTACTCTCCTGATCTCTCACCAATCGAACACGTCTGGGACATCATTGGACGCCGTTTGCATACCTTGCCACAGCCGCGTTCAGAAGACGAACTGTGGCAAATGGTTGAGAGGAAATGGAGAGCCATCCCTCAGGACGCCATCCGTACTCTGATTGACTCTCTACCTAGACGTGTTGCTGCGTGCATCGCCGTCCGCGGTGGTCCTACTTGCTACTAAGCCGACGCCGTTCTCGCTCTGTATTATGACCATCATTTTGAAATAAAGATCACTAATTGTTCGTCCCTGTCTCTCTCTGTCTGCCGAGTTTCATCACTTTCTGGCCACTATTTCTTGGTGTTCCATTTTCAATGTCACGCAGTGTATATAAAACTTAAATTTATTATTTTTAATATCGTCATAAAATTGTTATTTGATTGATATAATGAACATTTATTTTAAATTCCAAATATGTATTGTTACCTGAGTTAAAACAAATGATTATTCATATAATATTTATCTACATATAATTTACATAATTTATTTGAATAATTGATATAAATGATATAGATACACTCATGGAAGCATTTATTACGGGATTAAGACGATAACTCTGAAAGATATCTGAAACACAGTGAACTTTATTGAAAAAACTCGGGATAAACAAGTATGAACAAATTGTCATCCTTTTTTAGGGAAAATAGATGAATGTAAAAAATAAACGCAATTATGAAACTTCCTAAGGTTTTGTCTATGATGTATGCAGTAAGATATCTAAATATATTAATTTCATAGTATTTGAATTTTTAATATATATTTTTCAAATAATATTGATATACATAGGTTATTATATTTGAAAGATAACATGTGTATATGAAATAGGGTTAAATATGAAATGATTAAATGATACTTTCTTTAAATCACATTCCTGACATGCAGGCATCGTATTTATATAAATGATATTTTATATTTTGATTAAAGAGTTTAAATTAAATTTATTGTGGTTATTGATGTGGTTATACATTACATACAAATTATACTTCTTTTTCAATGCAAAATATGTGTGTATTAAATGGGAATCATACATCAAATCGTTTAGGAATCTGTTTTTGTTCACAAATAATAAATGAGGAACCTAATTTTTGGTAGTTGGCACAACATACCTATACTCTCAATATACCCAAATAAATAAGTTATATATATCGTAATATAAAAATAGTTAAGTTAATAACATTTATCTAAGATTGTACCATATAATTCTGTACTCACCATATACTTCAGGTGATTAACTATAACTTTATTAATATAACTTAATTTAACCTTATATGGTCTTAGATAGGGCTCAAGGATCTCGTCCCTGTACCTTTGGGCAGTTAAATTGCCCCTAGAAAAAATGTGGAGGAGTGTGCGTCTGCTAGAACTGATGCCAGCCCAGACTAAGAGACTGCCCCCTCTAAAACTGTCTATTTCCCTGATGTTACTGGGATGATAGCGGGTTCCAGGCTCCCTCCAGATGAAAACTCGTCGATAATCTGTGTTTAAACTAAATCTTGACTCGTCACTGAAGAGAACATTGGCCCACTGATCATGAGTCCAGGCGTGATGTTCCAAGCACCAATTAAAGCGAGCTCTCCTGTGAGCAGAGGTTAAAGGGATACAAAATGTTGTAACTAACAACAAATGTAAAAAATAAACGATAAAGTTTAAAAAGAAAAGAACAAATTTAGAGGTAGCGATAGGCAAGTGTTAATCTGGCAGGAAATGAACAACTATATTTGATGATTCAAAAAGTTATGAGGCTTTATTATACAAAGTGATAATGAGACACAAATTGAACCAATGCTGGTCCAATCAATCCTGAACTATCTGTTTAGGCTAGACTCGGCTTCTCTTGCCTCAGTGGACTTTATCTTCTCTAACTTTAATTCCCTTGACTTTATCCTCTTTAACTCTTGACCTCAACTTCTTTATCCTTAGGCTTCTTTAACCTCTTTATCCTTAGGCTTCTGTAACCTCTTTATCTTTAGGCTTCTTGAACCTCTTTATCTTTAGGCTTCTTTAACCTCTTTATCCCTAGGCTTCTTGAACCTCTTTATCCTTAGGCTTCTGTAACCTCTTTATCTTTAGGCTTCTGTAACCTCTTTATCCTTAGGCTTCTTGAACCTCTTCATCCCTAGGCTTCTTGAACCTCTTTATCCTTAGGCTTCTGTAACCTCTTTATCTTTAGGCTTCTTGAACCTCTTTATCTTTAGGCTTCTTGAACCTCTTTATCTTTAGGCTTCTTGAACCTCTTTATCTTTAGGCTTCTTGGTTCCAATGAACCTCCTTTGCCTCTTAACCTCTGGGTTCCAATGAACCTCCTGACTTATCTTCTGGATTCCAATGAACCTCTCTAGATCTGCAGATTCTCACTCTCCCCGCGCGCGCCCGTCTTCTCTTCTCCTACCCTTTCTCCTCTCTGGCATCTTTCTCGCCGCGACTTTTATAGGCGCATAAAAGGTCACGTGGAGGACTCTGTGGCGCACTCTGTGGCGCATCCCGTGATGCCCGCCATCTAGAGTCGCTTTCCTGAATCATTTCTAACACAGACCATTGGTCGTCTTGCATAAAGAGCACCTTCGTGAAGCCTTCGGTAAACAGTTTGTCTTGAAATTCTCGTTCCAGTAGCACTTGAGAGTTCATTAGAGAGTTGTTTTCTGTCATCTCCCTATGGCGCTTGGCAGTTACGACCAGATAACGGTCTTCAGGGGTATCTGTTTTTCTTTTTCTACCAGAACCTTCTTTTCTTTTTATGGTTCCTGTCTCAATGTACTGTTTCCATATTTTGATGACCACAGATTTATTCATATTTAGCCATTTTGCTACTTCAACTTGTGATTGCCCTGCCTCCATTCTTCCAACAGCTCTCCATTTTAAATCATCTGCTAAAATTTTTCGCAAACTCATAATTAACTAAGGATTAAATTAAATTACAATAGACAATTCTTAGATGGGGTAAACGGCACGCCAAATAGCACATTTATAAAGACGAGCAAAAATTTGCATATTTTCAATTTTACCGAATCGAATGGTTGCGATAAATAAATTCTGCGACTTAAAATACCTAATTAAATTACTTTTTAACTTTTAGCGTTGTATATTTTAAAACATATCATTAAAAAACAAAAGTTTCTTATTTTTTGGACACCAGTGTATGTATAAACGTAAGTTATATTTCTGAAGGTCCATTCAATGCGTTTTCTAGTGAGCAAATGTTTTGTTCTGGAAGGGAAAGAACCGCCCAGAGAGAGAGAGAGAGAGAGAGAGAGAGTAAACACTATGGTAGAGGTAGTGTGATCTTTTACTTTTTACATTCAAGTTTTTAACAAATTTATATTATTGAATTCCATATGGATTTTCAAGAGTGTTTGAATTTGATTATTAAATGAGGACAATTATTTTTCATTTTTATTAGGGGATAAATACTTATATTGTTTTTAGAAACAATATAATAAATATGGTTCCCTAACTATAGATTTCTATTAAGAAATAGGAATCTGCTTCTCTCCATCTGATACAAAGAGAGAGGGAGGTCAAGTCCAAGTTGGTAGAAGGCTATCCTGCAACATATAACTGTTGAATTAGAATTAATTTTATTTCAATTTACACATTAAACTATCAGTATATATAATTTTATTAAAGTTTCTTTATTGAATAACTATATATATGTTATAGATTAGAAATTTTTTGTGTGTTTGATTGTTGAAAAGAGGTGCAGTCGTGGAAAAATAAAAATAATTATTTACCTTTCAAGCAGATTTTTATTTTGAATCTCTTGAAGTAAAAATATTCATAAAATTATTTATATCACAGTAATAAAAAATTTAGAAAATGAATTCTATATTCGTGATTTTCATTAGAAAAGGTAGGGTTCACTTTACATATTTACAACAACAATAATTAAAAGGCTATTATTTTGAATATATGGTCAAAAATGTATAACAGTCAATAAATGAAAAATAAAATATATGTTTTTAAAATAAAATAAAATATTTGCATTTTTAGATTATATAATATATATATAGCGGATGTACCCTGCTTCGCCCGAGTAAAGGTTTGTCTAACGAACATTTGTTAAAACAATTCTCTATGAACTTATTTAAAAAAAAAAGATATATTCTGATAATTTGAAACTCGTAAATTTGAATCTCTCGATAAAGTGAACATTTTTTCAAGGTCCCTTGAAAAATACTCAATGGGTTGAATAAAATCAATATTAATTGGTTCCCACGGTAATTGGAAGTTAAAGGAATAGTATCTTTGCCTTGGAATTGTATCATTATTCTTGTCTCAAATAAATTGCCGTGTCATCCTGAATTTCGTCTTTCCTAATTTTCTACGTTACAAAATCATCGTTTTATCTAGTGAACATTTTTTCCCGGTCTCTTGAAAAATACTCGATAAGTTGAATAAAATCAATATTAATTGGTTCCCTCGGTAATTGGAAGTTAAAGGAATAGTATCTTTGCCTTGGAATTGTATCATTATTCTTGTCTCAAATAAATTGCCGTGTCATCCTGAATTTTGTCTTTCCTAATTTTCTACATTACAAAATCATAATTTTATCTATTCTCCAATATATACGTTGTAGATAAATGATAAAACTAACTTTGACTCGTGCGCAATTAATAGGTAGAAAATCTTACTTTTGATAAATAATCTTAAAGATAATAAACTTATAAAAAAAACAATAGATATATTTTGATAATTTGAAACTCGTAAATTTGAATCTCTCGATAAAGTGAACATTTTTTCCCGGTCCCTTGAAAAATACTCGATAAGTTGAATAAAATCAATATTAATTATCATTATTCTTGTCTCAAATAAATTGCCGTGTCATCCTGAATTTTGTCTTTTCTAATTTTCTACATTACAAAATCATCATTTTATCTATTCTCCCAATATATATGTTGTAGATAAATGATAAAACTAACTTTGACTTGTGCGCAATTAATAGGTAGAAAATCTTTCTTTTGATAAATAATCTTTAAGATAATAAACTTAGTGATAATAAAACTTATAGATAAAAAAACTTATCATCGTCGCAATGGGGGCGCTGCTTTCGAGTTAAATCTACAAATCTGAAAATAACTCTAAGGATATTAAAGATATTCAAGAAGTTATTTTTTAAAAACCTTCCCGGGGATGTACCTAATAATATCCCAAAGTTTCACGGCGATTATATGTATGGTTTTTGAATCTATAGAGTACAGACAGACAGACATTCAATTTTATATATATATATATATAGATTGACCAATATAAAAATTGATTTTCATAAAAAAAAAATATTTTTTCATAGAAAGAGAAATGAAGAGTTGTTTGAATAAAATATTTATTCAATGCAATTATAAGTTATTCATAAATGATCGTAAATATGGGTAAAACAATATTAATATTTACAAGAATTAAAATATAAAATAACAATAATAATTCTTTAAATATAAAATAAAACGAAAAATATTGCATATCAGCCCAGTAACAAACATATAGGTGACGATAAAGAAAAATGTAAAAAAGACATATTGAAAAAATTCAAATTTTCATATTTATACTATATACAGTTACGAGCGTCTTTCCTCATCTCCTAATCAGTCATCTCTCTCTTTCACCGTTTGCTTTTATTAGTTGGCTTCGGTCACGCCACCTTTGCCCCCTGCCGGCGGCGCGCGCCCGTTGGCTGCCGGCGAGCACGTGACTTCCCTGTGCGCGCGCATGGCGGGCGGTAGGCTTCAGTTATTCTATATACAGTTACGAGCGTCTTTCCTACGGAAGCCAACAGTACATAGGCAGATAAAGCACATAGGCTATAGTTATTAACTAATATATGCATTTATTTAAGGCTCCAATTTATAATTGTAGCAAATAGTATTTGAATAAAAATATTCAATCGGGTAAAACACGGGCGTTGCCCGGGTCATTCGGCTAGTTTAATATATCTATTAATTTGGCCGGTGTTTAAACATATCCGTTGTTTTGATTCTCCGTTGATATCTTTAATTATCTTTTAAGAAAAACGGGTTTAAGATATTAAGTCATGAAAAATGTGATAAATTCATTTTTCAAATTTTATTCATTCAAATGATACATCATTAGGCCATGTATTTAAATCAACAATAAATAAAATAATTTGAATATACATATTATTATAATTCTATATGATTTTTCTTTGGTCTCGAGTCCAGTCAAGCATATGGGCTGTGTACAATAATTTATTTCAAATGTATATGTAGTATATTTTAAACTGTATTATAATGACACTGTGTTAGTATATTTAACACATATCTTCTTATTAGTTAAGTTAGAGTCAATAGTTTAAGTTCATACCCTTCAATTAAAATGTACACTGCTCCTATTGCTACCACCCCCATATTTTGTATGATATGTTATATCTTTATTAATATAACCAGTATCATCCTTATTTGTATTTAAACTAAAAATGATACCGCAAATATAAACCGCAAAAGAGTGGTCAGCTGAGGATAGTTACGTGGAAAAAGACATGACACGCCCCTGTCGACCTCGCCACGAGGTGAACAGACAGTTTTAGCTCGCAGTGTGTCCATCGACGCAGGCCGCTTCTAGCTTTCTCTCCATTTCTCTGTGTTAGGCATCCAGGTTTGTGTCATGGCCTCTACCTCTTTCCCGTGGGTTGTCTTCAATCCACTCGGTGCTAATATTTAGACCTGCCTCTGCTTCTTGTTGTCCGCGTGTGGGAAAATCGTCAACAGTTGCTTCACGGACGACAGCCAGTTTATTCATACGTCGGTTTTCTCGGGATTACAACATATATATTTAGATGAAAGGCGTGTTGAAGTATTAATAAACTCAAAAGCTATATTTTTATAATTAATTTAAAAAGAAACAATTCGCGAATGTGGTTGTTTAAATATTTAACAATTTTTCTACTTTCCAATGTGATGGAATATAATGTACTAGACGAATGGCCCGGGCAACGCCCAGGTTTTACCCAAGTGCGGATATGTTTTTAAAACGTTGTCTTGGGTGGTCACTATAGACAGGGTGGTCTGTATGGACAGGTGAATGTAACACACAGCTGATAACAGGGTTGTCTAGAGTGGCCGCTATAGACAGGGTGGTCTGTATAGACAGGTGGATGTATCACACAGCTGATAACAGGGTTGTCTAGAGTGGCCGCTATAGACAGGTGAATGTAACACACAGCTGATAACAGGGTTGCCTAAAGTGACCGCTATAGACAGGGTGGTCTGTATAGACAGGTGGATGTATCACACAGCTGATAACAGGGTTGTCTAGAGTGGCCGCTATAGACAGGTGTATGTATCACACAGCTGATAACAGGGTTATCTGGAATGGCCGCTATATACAGGGTGGTCTGTATAGACAGGTGGATGTATCACACAGCTGATAACAGGGTTGTCTAGAGTGGTCGCTATAGGCAGGGTGGTCAGTGGTCGCTATAGACAGAGTGGTCTGTATAGACAGGTGGATGTATCACACTGCTGATAACAGGGTTGTCTGGAATGGCCGCTTTAGACAGGTGTATGTATCACACAGCTGATAACAGGGTTGTCTAGAGGGGGGCAGGGAGGACACGTGTTCGCCGGCAGCCAATGGGCGCGCATTCTATCCGTGAGCTTCAGAATAAGGCAATTATATAAGTAGATTATAAATGCAGAACGCTATGTTTTAGTAGCAGTTAGATATTAAATAATTTCCTCCTGTGTGTGTCTCAAATATATCTAATATAAATAGATAATATCTACTAACCTCAAGTCCGGGTATTTCAGATGGTTCAAAGTATATCGTCTTCTATATTATACTTTAGGCCGAGAATTATTGGGTTCAAAATATGGATGGTTGGTGCTTTACTGTACGCTCATTTCTGCAACATTAACAATTATTATTTCGATATTTATTCTGATAAAAAATATAATTTATTTATAAATATCATTGATATATATGAATAAAATATACATAATTTTAGTGTCCAAATAATAATTTAAATATTTAAATTTTAACCAAAAGAATACATTTGGTTTTAAATATGTTATCATTTAAATATATTTCAGATATGTTGAGTTGAGAAAGAGGGGATCATATATCGCCGCAACTCTTTTTTATTAACGCGATTAAAGGAAGCCTTCGGGCAAGCCCCCCCGAAGGCTTCCTTTAATCGCGTTAATAAAAAATGTCGAAATCCGCAATCCGTTTACCATGAATGTTGAGTTGAATTCAATATTATCACTGTGGCTTTATTAGCAAGTTCTCTAAACTATATTTTTCGGAGAACTGTCTCATATTAATAGTATTTAATATTAAACAGAAACATTTAGGAACCAATTAACATATAGGTAAAATCATATAAAATATAGGATCAGTTAAAATTACCTATATATATAATATGATGAAGTGAAATTAATTTACCTTAATGGCTATATTGGCCTCAACTCTCTTTTTATTTCTGCTTTTCTAAGAGTAACATGGACAAAGTCCGGCTTCATTTTTCTGTAAAATGTTCCAAATATTTACAGTCGAACTAATATAGGTGCGTAGGTATAATTTTCTTCCTTTAATAATAAAAAGAGGTGAATTCTCTATTTGTCTTCAGAACATGCTCTTTTTAGTGATCTCAACACATCAGAATTCTTATGGTTCTTGATAGCAATGTGCTATTCAATTCTTCTTGATAGAATGGAAATTCTCTTCTTACTTGCCGGACTTTTGAATTTGTATGTAAAAAAATACAGGATTAGCTTTTATATGCTTCAGATATTCGATAGTCTTAGGTAGAAAAATAGCAGAAGAGTTCTTTTTGATGCCCTATTTGACTAAAATTCAATTTCACCTGATTGAATGATTAAATATATTTTCATATCAGTACGAAATATTATTAGCAAATTCGGATTACAATCTAGGTAACACTTCTTATAAATCTGGCTTCAATACATAGTGTATCATAATGAAATAGAATTTGTGCGTTTGTTGATTGGACATGCTATTTAGTTCTTCCAAGAGAGCTAATGGATGCGCTCCTTGATAACCGTTGGATGAAGAATCTTGAAGTCGCGTTGCACAGTCTCACCATTGACTTCATCGAAGGACAATTCAAGGCCTATATATTCAATAGGTTAACCTGAAATAAAAGTCAAAATCGGTCTTCGAAATATCTGTGCTGATCTGGAATGGTTGCAGTCTATAAATATATTTTTGAACACTTGCCAGACTAACTAGTCGCGCTCAATTGAAAAGGGCAGCACAACTAGGTAGCAAAACTTGCTCTTCAAGAGTCTTCAAAATATTTGATTGGAATATATAAGCAATCAAACTTTGGTAGATTATTTTCCATTTATATTTATGGAATAATACATATTATTTTGCATTGTGATAGAGTGCTTTATCTCATCGAATTGATCGAACAAGATATTCAGACATAATATGTGAAATAAAAATGCTGAATGCGTTTTCCCTTTTAAAATAGTTAGTGATCTGGTTTTTACACCTTTAAAATAAACAAAGGTATAAAATTCCTTTGGAATTGATTTGAGGTTACTCTTAACTCCTTTTCCCAATCTTCTGTTATCCAATCACCTGTTAAAGATGCAGGTTGAACAAGCAACAAGCAGTTTAACCATATTGCGTTGCTTCAGCGTTTCTGCTATTCTATTGAAAATAGCAGAAGTGACGAATAAAGGATTTCCGCGATGTGAAGACTTTTCCTAAATCATTATCCATTGAAGATTGTGGCGGACTTGATCCGACAGATCCATATGTCGTTCTGCACAAATTCCATAGGTCAAAAACAAAACCTCTATTTAATACGTTATATAAAATATAACGGACAATGAAATTTGTTTCACAATAAATAGAAGAGAGTGTTTACTAAAAATAATATATAAAATGAGTATATACATATAATATACATAAGTGCAAGAGAGTTATACATTTGTATAATAGGAAACTTTAAAATTTTAATTTGACGATTACTAGTTTTTATAAATGTTGTGCCAAAAACTCATTCACAAATATTGATTGCAGAATCATATTTAATGATTATATAGCATATAAATATAGGAATATAATTTTCAGATAATTTTTAAATTATAGGGTGGGTCATATAAAATCATTACATTGAGTTGCCGCCTCGAATTCGATCAAAATTATAATTATTTTGAACATTGATTCTAACAAATTTTGGAAGCCATTTGCAGATGCATATTTCTTTCACTGCAAACATCTTCAAGTTCTTGAAAATACTTACTTGATGTTTGTACACTCTTGCAGGGATATATAAAAATATATGTTTCTTCTTTGAAATTATTGAATAAGGACATTTGAGATTCTAAAATAAATTCTGTATGGCCTTACTGGTTTAGTCGATTCCATTTTCTTATAATCTTGGGATCTCGACCAAACCATGCAGAAAGTAACTGTAGGTTACAATACTTGATAGACTACAATTCTACAGCGATATAAAACACAGAAAAATCTAGTTTAATTGTCTTTTAAGCAAGATGCATAATTATAGATTTACAAAAGTAAAAAAATGTGATTAATATAATAATGTAGTTCTTCTTTATTTATATATAATGGACGTGCGTGTGTGTATCTGGCATAAGACCTTAAAAACCCCGAGAAATACAGAGAGATAGTAAGAAGCAATACCTAATGAATATGTTGACATTTAGTTTTTCTGTAAAAAAAATCAAGATGTATAGATACTTTTACATATTAAAATAAAAGGACTTAAAAGCGCGAATGTTTCTTATATACATAAAACGATAATACATAAGAAACATTCGCGCTTTTAAGTCCTTTTATTTTATATGTATAGATGGCGCGTTATTGCTTTGTGACTTTTACATATTACTATAATATTGTCTTTTCGGTAAACATCAATAGTCACGTCATATTACTCTCGATTTGTAAATATTTTATTTATAAATCTTACTGGCTCTATTTTATTCTCGAAAAGTTTGTAAATACATTCTTGTTATAATATATTTGTTTATTAAATAGTTACTACGATCTCTGGTCTTGCCTACTATATAGACATGTTGCAATCTATTATTGACGTGTAAATAACCAATACGGGGCAATAATATCAAAGTAATTTTATTAATCCAGATTAGGTAACTATGAATGTTTACCACTGTTTTCGCTCTAGTTTCACAGAAAAAGAGCTAGATTATAAAATTGAAAATATTGCTATGACTTCAATATCTCGTTGATACTGTCTAGGTTTTAATAGTGGATGTTCCTAAAAATGGGTGCGATGCTGCTTGCCTTATGGTGTGATCGTAGTATCTACTCTTTGAAGAAATCGCGCCTATATAACTATAAAGCATCGACATAAAACATAACTCATTTCACAATGAAACTAATTCAATTCCATTGCAATATCTCTTAATATTTAGTAATCCATATTTATCTCTCCTCTTTAAATTATAAAAAATAATTTACTCAATTTAGTCATTATATTTATTGTTCAACCTTTCTCTCTCTCTGATGAAGTTATGTATCACTTTTTATGCTTTCTTATGCTTTCTCACACAAACTGATGCATAGAACTGAAATATTATTTTATATATTACAGAATATATATCTTATAATAAATAGCTTTATCCTTTACTAATAAATTTGTTGTCTAAAATATAGCTGCTGTGAAACCTATTGAATACACAAATATATATTGATATATATTATATAAATAAATATCATATTGTGCTATATATTTTTTTTTCATAAAATATAATTGTAGTAATAAATAAGTAGGTATGTTTTATTCTCTATGTTCAATAAAAATCGAAGAAGAAAGGTGTTTTTCGCGTCTTTCATCCCTTCAAATTAACTTTAACTAAATTTAAATTATATCATCTTATTCGCCTTCACTCAAGGATCATCTCAAGCCATCTTCTGTAAAAATTCATAAATTTTCAAATTTTTCCTACTTTCCATAACTTAGCAAAGTTACAAGTTGTAACTTTGCATCATCGTCATGGCAACGGCCAAGCCGGTCGTTGCTTCATCTCAAATATCATCTGCGGATTCATCTGATGTGAATAAGTCACTAAAGCCAACATCATCTTCGCAAACATCAAAGACAAATTGTGCATCTTCACCAAACGAATCAACTAAATATGAAATTATGCAAAAAACCAAACTTCAATTTTCGCCTGAAGAATGGAAAAAAATCAACGAAGAAAGGAAGACAACTTATGAAAGTAGGAGTGATTCCATCAAATCCACGATTCAGTTTGAATCTGTGCCTAATGCCACATCCGAAGATCACCTGATCGGCATAGCAAACATCATTGGATTTAAGAATATTCATTCCGTTGGTAAAATCAATGGCCAGGCGATAGTGTCTGTCGCCAATAATGAACTAGCTCAACAACTAATTGACGGCGGATTCAAGGTCAAAGAAACAACTGTCTTCCCCTATCCGCTTTTCAAAGCCTCAAAAAAATATATCCTTTCGGGCGTCTTCGCCTTTATTCAAGACAAAGACCTTGAGAGGGCTCTGGAGCCTTATGGCCAGATGATAAGCAGCCGACCCCTCCCATTTCCCACCGACAATACTCATCTGAAACACCTCTCCTCGCTGAGGCGGGAGATTGTTTTTAAGAATAAGGACAAGACACCTTTGCCCGCAGTGCTTAACATCCCTTATATGGACAGAAACTTCACCATCTTTGTCGGCGAAGACGTTGTTTGCAGGGGATGCAAACGGCACGGACATCTCAAAAATAAATGCCCATTCGACCCCACTATCAGGGCCACTGTCACCAGAACCTTTTCGGAGGCCATCATTCAACCAACAAGCCCTGACCTACCATCGGAGACACCAAAAGAGGCCCCCGAATCAACTAAAACACCAAGCGAGACACCATCGATGAAGCGACCGCTCACAGATTCCTCAGAAGAAGAAAACCTCCACAAGGAAAGAAATGACCTCGGAAAAAAGCCAAAACCATCCTCCACGGGCCAGGAACTTTACATCGACACTAACAGTTCCCAATTTCTGACACCAACGACGACATCGCCACAGCAAGACGAGAAACTTGAGAGCGAGGAGCCGGCTCCAGCTAGAGTGGCCTCTCCACCTCCGCGGCGCATCCGCAACGATACAGACCGTGAGGAATGGCTCCTTGACCTAGTTAAAGATTTAAACTACACGACCATCTTAAGTCCCATGCTGCAGTCGACTGACGAAGACCGCATCATCTGCATGATTCTGTACACCAATGCCTGTAGGACAATACTTCCGAAAATGCCGCCAGAACACAAGACCATTCTTTTTTATTTCATTGGATGTGTCATCGAACGCGCTCAAGGTGGCGACGAGAAAACCCTAAAGAAACTGACCGCTCTTAGAAAAGCTCTAAGTCGCTGAGACCTCGACTGTGTACATTTTTCCTATTTGCCTTTTAACTGTTGTAATTCTTTTTTTTTTTTTTAGACGTCAATAAAATGTTTTAATTGTTTAAAAAAAAAATCGAAGATATAAATAAGTTAAAACACCATCTGGAGAAGGTTATCATATATAAAATAATAAATACATTTTAAAAAGTATAGAAAGAAGCATGTGAGAAAAAGAAAATGAAATTGGTTTACCTGATAAATTACGAGTTTATCTTTATTACAGAATGTTCCAGACAGAACTTAAAAGACCAAATTATTTGATAGACGGGTCTTCAATATGACATTCATACTTTCTGTAAGAACGAATTCTTGAATGAGACTACCAGATGAATCATCGTTCGTTCAATTCATACTTTCATATTTCAGTTTTCGCATTTTCAAAAACTTGGTGTTCCAAAATCAATTTCAAACAAACAGGGAGATATTAATTCTGATATTTTAAAATATATATTATGGTTGAAATTGATATTCGAGAGGAATAATATCTTGTGATTTTCTTCACAGAAGAATTTCTTCAATGTTCACTGAATAACAAAATTTGCGTTATTTAGGCTGGATATCGTTTTCATTCTGTTTAGAAGATACTAAAGTTACGTTCCCAAAGGGTGAATTTCTAAATTACGCGCATATGATTAAACAAGAAATAAAATCTTTCAAAGTTTCTAGATAAGAATAGCTGTCAGCTTACCCTTGGTCTTTTTATAGAACCCACTCAACAAGAGAAAACGACATACATGATATTTAATGGTAGTCTTGACTCTGGGCTTATCTTCTTAGAAATACCTTGGTGTTACTTGATGGCATATACTTCTACAAAATCCCCTGATAAAAAGAAGGTATTCTTGCCAAATATTTTCTTGTTTCAATGATGAAATGGACGCGAGACAAATTTAGAGAACGATATTAGCACTATTTCAATATTAAAATTATTTTGATATTTGATAGCTTGAATTGCCACAAAGTTATCAAATATCCTGATAGGCATTTTCTTATATGGGCACTGGCACTAGCAGATATCTTACTCATGGGAAAATATTCAATTCCTTTTCCCTGGGCGACATTATCTTGATATGTGGTAGGTCAGTAATTCCATTTGGATAATAATATCTTGTTTCGGTTTTAAAGCGGTAATTCCTTGGGTGGCATTTTGAAGGGTTTTCTTTTTCTTGTAAAAACTTTGGACCTACTTGTAAATGAAGGTTATTGTGGAATCTTTATTGATGAAGATGACCAAAGGTAATTGTGAGGCTTGGTGTTCCAAAAATCATTTTCAACAGACAGAGATATTAATCATGATCTTTTGAAATTGATATTATGATTGAAATTGTTATTCGTGAGAAACAATATCTTGTGAGATTCTAGACCGAATAAATTCTTCTATTTTCACGGAATAACGAAATTTTGCGTTATTTCGCTGGATAACCCTTTGCCTTTGTGTAAAAAATAAAGAACTCGCGTTCCCAAATGGTAATTATGTAATTACGATCATATCATGAGCTCAGAGAAAAATATTTCGCAGATTCCAGATGACGATACTAATCTCAGCTTACGTTGATTTTTTTATAGTACCCATTCAACTTGAGGAGCCGAAATACATTATATTTAGTGGTACACCTGACCATCTGGCTTCATCTACTCATACCTTGTTGTTACTTCATGGCTTTCTCTAATGCAAGATCACTTGATAAAAATAGCATTCATGCTATATTCTTTCTTGATTCATTGATGTAATAGACAATAAACAAATTTATAGATTGACCTAGGCATTATAATAATATTCAAATTCTTTGGATTATTTTAAATAGCTTATGTTGCCACAAATATCTTCAATTTCTTGATGGGCATTTATTCATAAATGGGTTCTGAAACCAGCAGTTATCTAACTTAGAGGAAAATATTTGATTCATTTTGTTCTGATTGTGACCAGATCTTGATATGTGGTAAGTTAGCAATTCCGTTTTGGATATTATCTTGATTTGTTTCAAAGAGGTATTTCCCAAAGTTTCAAGAATTTCAAGGATTTTTTCATCGTGTTATTTCGTTGGAACTACTGCTAGATGAAGAACATTGTTGCATTCTTATAGATGAAGATGACCGAAGGTGAATTGCCCTGATAACGTTGATCAGTTTTTCTTCAGAGCTAATAAGGCAAACCTGCTAACAGATTAGGTGGCCACTTCATGATAGGTCAATTATTTCACGTTCGTTTAGACATATATTCATTTATACAAAGGAATTGCCTAATTACGAACTGGGTAAATTGATTCCATTTGAGATAATTAATATAGAAATCCAAAATAGAAACACAATTTGAAGTTCATTCTTGTTACTGAATCCAAAATTTACATGAAACAAATATTGTACCCCAAGACCCCCCTCCTGCCATTGTTTGTGTTATAAATTACGAATATTAGTGGGTTTAAATAATCGGTTTCTTATTACTCGTGAGTTAGAAGAATAGCATTCAATTTGGTAATATATTTTAGGTTGAAGTAATAACTTGGAAGGTCTAAAAATCTTCATAATAGATAGTTATTTCGGAGTTTTTCGAAGTACATATTTGCTGCAAATACATTTTTAACAGAAATTCCAAGTTTTATTCTTTAGGAATAACATCACGCGATGTCACGGGCCTTCTTCAAAAATAGAAAAATGTAAAAATATTTTCGTAGCTTCAATTAACTAGATTTGATATTCCTAATGTTTTTTAAAAATATTAAATAGATTGATATTTTCAAGCCAATATCTTCGGCTCTAGTGAGCTAAATATTCAACCTTTTCACTGATCAAATTATTAAGAGTATTTTAATTAATGTTATTCGATTCACTTGCAATTGATAGGTTGTCATAAATATTTTAAAAATATTTCGACCTAATCTCAGATAGGTATTCATTTTTCATTATCGTTGAAATGAAGTTCTTTCGGTCAATTTCTCGAGATGTATTAGTTTTTAGTGATCTTCGAGAAGTAAATAAGCAATCCTTTTAGTTATTTAGGCCATGAATTAGGCTCAATGTGGATTTTTCATTGGGAAATGTTTTCAAAAAGAAGGCTTCTTTATTATATACATAATAAAAGAGGTTCAAAGTCTTTTGAAATATTCTTGATTCCAAATTGAGCAAATTCAAGAGCAAGAGTTAGTCCAGAAATAAGGTGATACACAGCACCATTGATATTCAGCGTTGATGGGGAGATAGGTTTGCACCTTTTTTCTTCTTATTGACTGTTTTGAAGGAGTTGAACAGAAATATTGTTTTCTTCTTTATATATGGGAGGCAGTTGATTGTAAATATATTTACGAGATTTGGTTTTAACATAAAGGAACTTGATAGGTGAGAGCAAGTAATATCTGCACACATTATTCAGGTTATTTTTGAATTTATATTTATTCATAAATATATAGTGAATATAATGGAACTAGACGAATGGCCCGGGCAACGCCCGGGGTTTACCCGAGTGCGAATATATTTTAAAAACGTTGACTTGGGTGGTCGCTATTAACAGGGTGGTCTGTATAGACAGGTGGATGTATCACACAGCTGATAACAGGGTTGTCTAGAGTGGTCGCTATAGACAGGGTGGTCTGTATAGACAGGTGGATGTATCACACTGCTGATAACAGGGTTGCCTAAGGTGACCGCTATAGACAGGGTGGTCTGTATAGACAGGCAGCTGATAACAGGGTTGTCTAGAGTGGTCGCTATAGTCAGGGTGGTCTGTATAGACAGGTTTATGAGAGAGGCAAACTTACAGGTTGTTGACGCCGCAATCCCCAGAGAGAGTGTTTTTGTTGCATCATGCTGTGACTCACACGATGACCCAAGGTCAACAGGGGTGGAGCAGCACACTTTAGCCTATCTCCGTCGTCGCAATGGTGGCGCTGCCTGCGAGCTATATCTACAATTCTGCAAATAACTCTAAGGATATTCAAGATATTCAAGAAATTACTTTTCGAAAACCTTTCCGGGGATATACCTAATAATATCCCAGAATTTCATGGCGATTGGATGTATGGTTTTTGAATAACAGGGTTGTCTAGAGGGGGGCAGGGAGGACACGTGTTCCCTGGCAGCCAATGAGCGCGCATTCTATCCGTGAGCTTCAGACAAACAGACAAACAAACAGACAGAATAAGGCAATTATATAAGTAGATTTTATTTATATGCACAAATTATTCATCAAATTAATATATCAATAGTTATTGAAAAGATATTCAATTTCCACGCTCTGGACATGTTTTTACCCGACATTCTTGTTAGAAAAATATATTGGATATGAATTAGATGAAATGAATTTGAACTTTTTAATAGAGGTTATTAACAGTTACATTATATTCCTATTGTATAAATTTTCCCTTTTAATTGATATAGGTTCTGAACATTTTCTTATATTTTAAAGGGTAATATGCTTTTATTACACATGAATTTCATACTACCGCTCATCAAAAGTATATATAAATAAAATGGGTACCTAAATATTAACATTTCGTTGTTTATACTAATTTGCAATGAATGATAAAGTACAATTTAGAAT
This sequence comes from Cordylochernes scorpioides, assembly GCA_030710605.1. Taxonomy (NCBI): domain Eukaryota; kingdom Metazoa; phylum Arthropoda; class Arachnida; order Pseudoscorpiones; family Chernetidae; genus Cordylochernes; species Cordylochernes scorpioides. Next base: position 85,412,395 of record CP092865.1, read on the forward strand.
ATAGATACAAGAAAATGAGACCTAATCTATATAAATTAATAATGTTTGATGTTTCGAATAACAACGCGTATACTGAACACACCATATTAATTTATTTGAATTAGGTCTTATTTTATTGTATCTAAATTTGCTATGAAGTTTTCATAATATGTTTTTCCGGGATAAGCCAGTTAATACTTATTAATGGTCAATATAAAGCATAATGCGCCATATACATATAGGAAATGAAAATATTAAGACAGGAATGTTTCTTATAAGCATACCCCAAACTTTGCTACTATCCTTACTGCTGTTGTAAAATACATTGGGAGGGCTTGGCTTACACTGGTCAATAATATTTTTGCACAAGAGAACCTGATTATTTTTCTAGTGTAACTTTTCATGCTGAACTCAAAAATCTAATCAGAAATTTCCCATCACCTATGGGTTTTGCCTGACGGTCTTTTTTTAGCATTGGGATAAATAGAGTAAAAAATGCAAACAATGTTACATAAGCAGTTCTGCATAACCCTTATTACATTACACTGGTTTATCAAAAAATATTTTTCTTTTTCAACAAAGAAATAGCATATTATCTACATGTCCTGAATCCAAATATACCATTAGTGTTTTTCTATTACGCAATATTTCTGAGATACACTTACTTTAAATTTGGAAATATTGTTAATATATAGGCATATATGAACGAAACATATTTATTTATTGAAAAGCAGTGACAGTGGATTTTCTTCTATGCTTTGCTTGTGGTAGATCCCTCTTGAGTGTCCAGCAGTAGTCGGCAAGCATAGCGGGACTCCATTTACCTTGGTACCGCTTCTCCATGCTTGATATATCTTGATGAAACCTGTCACCTTGCTCATCGCTAACTGCGCCAAGATTGTCTGGAAGAAATCTAGATGTGAATGCAGGAAATGGATCTTGAGGGACAGGTTACATCCCAGTGCCTTGTAGGAAAGCAACAGATCATTAACTATGTCTTGGTAATTTTCAACCTTGACACTTCCTAAGAAGTTTTTGCAAACGTTTCTAAAGGAATTCCATGCTGCTGCTTCAACTTTATTCAAACTATTTAGAAAATTTCCATCCTGCTGCAATTCTCGAATCTGAGGTCCAACGAAAATGCCTTCTTTAGTCTTCGCTTCACTTATACTAGAAATTTTTGTTTTAGGTAGGCAAATCCACTGGCATTTCGATCCATTGCCTTGACAAAGTTCTTCATTAATACCAGTTTAATATGTAATGGTGGTAAGTAAATATTTTCTGAATCGATCAGGGGTAGATTTGCAATATTTTTATATCCTGGAGTAAATATTTTACGGTTTGGCCAGATTTTTTTAATTTAATGCCTTTCCCTATCTCTGCTATCCCACTCACACAGAAAACAACAAAATTTTGTATATCCAAGCTGTAATCCACGCAAGAGAGCAACGACTTTCAAATCGCTGCATATTTTCCAACCATATATTTCATATTCTATCTTTTTCAAAAGCAGTTTCATGTTTTCGTAAGTCTCTTTCATGTTGGATGAATGTGCTATTGGCACTGATGGGAACTTATTTCCATTGTGAAGGAGAACAGCTTTCATACTAATTTTTGAAGAATCAATGAATAAACGCCACTCTTCTGTATCATGGTCATGACCAAGCGCTTCCATTAGACTAACAACATCATTGCAATATACTAAATCATTCTCTTGTGAAAAGAAGCCTTGTGTGTGTGACGCTTGCGAAAAAAGCATACTTTTGTGCCTTTATGCAGCAGATTCCAGCCTTTTAACCTAGAGCCTAAAAGTTCACTCTGTTTTTTGGATAAATCTAAATCACGTACGAGGTCGTTCAAATCTCCTTGGGTTAATAAATGAGGCTCAGATAAAGCACCTGCTTCAAAATTTGTGTCATCCCACTTGACACAGTCTAGTGCACACGATTTATAAAAGCAAATCGATAAAGAAGAATAAACTAATCACTTCAAATTTACCTGTCACTTCTGCTGCAAATCTATTAAACAAATCGTTAGGTTCAATTTAAATATATATATTAAAACTGTTAATGAGCAAATAGCATTACAGAGCTTGTCGTTATTTTTGAGTTGAAAGCAAAACAGATTATAATATTATATAATAATAAATTATATATATTCAATTAAAATTTCAATAATTTGTTATTTAAATTAATATTTTATGATTCTTAAAGAGCAAAATTTATTTAATAATAAATAAAATAAAGCTTTTGGCTCCACATACCAACTCTTCTTGTCAAAAATAAAGCGCTAGCTTAGTTAATGATGTAACTTTAAAAATGCTTACGCAACATTGGTTGCATTTATTACTGTATTTATCCCAATACTAAAAAAAGACCATCAGGCAAAAACCTTGGGTGATGGGAAATTTCTGATTATATTTTCGAGTTAAGCATGAAAAGTTATACTAGAAACACCATCAGGTTCTCTTGTGCAAAAAAAAAGTTTTTTTGTAGACCTGTGTTATCAGTAAAGAACGCTCACCAATAGAATTTTGTTTTAGGTGTAAAAAAAACATCGTATCTTAATTTTTTAGTTTTACACTTATTAATAGTATTTAAAAAAGGGAAATTGAACCCATATTTCTTGAATTTCTTGGAAATCATATATATCAATATATAAAATGACATATTAATGATATGATATTTCAATCAAGATATGAAATTCTTTCCCCCAAAACGGCGAAAAAAACTAACATATTTCTTATCAGAATAAATTTATTTATAGTATTATAGTATATATAAACTATGCTATCTAAATATTGAGATAGATTTATACTGGAAGGACATTTTGAAACTGTGTATATTATTTCTCATATTTCAACCTTTTATTACATATTTGTATTAAATAAAAATTTCATTCAATTCAAATTCATAGCGAATATAATAAAATACAATGAGATATTTTACTCACCTGATTAAAAAAATACGACGTTGTGAATGGACAAACGATGGAGGCTATGAAGAGATATTTGAAGTTATAGGGTGGGGGGGGGGGGGGGGGGGGGGGGTTGTAGGACCTGAGGATAGACAGGAAGTGATCCTGGAAATAATAGTCAGTTATAGTTATATCACTGAGTTATGGCAAGTTACTTACTTTAGAAGATCCAGCTTTCTCTGCGTCCAGCCTTGCGGGACGCAACTTTGGTCATTTTGTTTTTCTTTGCAATTATTCTTAATTCTAGTTTCTTTTTGCCAATTGACACCTTTATCTTCTTTTCGATGCCATTCATCAAAGGCTTTAGATTCTTTTGAATGACAAAATGGCAATCATCGTATTTTTTCATTTGTCTTTCAATAATGTTGTGAATCTCCTTTTGAATTGTATTTAGAAGAAGCTTTTCTGAAAATGTCATTTTTTGACGCTTTCTATTAAGTTTCTTGATTTTAAACGTTGGTCCTTTGAAACTTATCTTTTTCGAAGAAGGCACAGTCTGAGTAACATTGTCTTTTTGTTCTGCTTTGATCTCCACATAATCAAGCGGATATTTATCAAGGTTTCGGAAAATAATCCGGCTATCCTTTCTCTTTAAATTTTTTAATCTCCTGTTCCTATCTCCTTTGAATTCTTTTCTTAAACATTTAGGAAGAAGGTGCAGTTTTGGGCACTCCCCAAATTGGACAGACCTTTTCGAAGATTCATCAATTTCCTACACACATAAAAATATGTGAATGTATAATATATTTAATATCTATTTTTAAAATAACAATTCGATATTAATATTCTATATTGATATCTATTTATATAATTAATAGTGTGTACCAGAAGAGGCACCTCAACTTTTAATTATTCATCAGAACAATGCATTTTATTTCCTCCCTGCTTCAATATGCTTACTTCTACTGAGGATGGGCCACATGCTCCCTCTATATCTACCCTCTTTCGCTTTATATCCACGTATGTGTGTCGTCCAGTCTATAGTTTCAGGTCACCCATTTACTCTCGCCATCTTTATTCTCGTGGTTTCTTCCCGTGAATCTTTACCTCCAGAACTGTAAGCAGTATCATATCATATTTTATTATTTTTCAACCAGAAGCTGGTGCTCTGTTCCCAATTGTTCATGGACATGAATGTCTGCCATCTTATCTGTCCATGGAATCTTTAGTGCTCTTCTATAAAGGTACATCTCAAATACTTCTATTCGTTATATTGAAGATATTTCAATATCCATGTCTTACATCCATACGATAACATAGGCCAGATTAGCGTTCTGATCAGTCTTTGTTTCATCATAAAATCGGTAGTTTTCCTCAATATATTTTCTCTAAAAATCTCGATTTGTAATGGTAATTCGACATTTAATTTCCATGTCCAATATTTCTTAAGATGTTATTTCTGTACCTACATATGTGTATGTCGCTGCTTGATTTATAACGAGTCCATTTACCAAAAATTTGATTTTCGTGTTGTATGATATATAATTCGTGGTAATATATTTCAATATAGTCCTATTTGTATTCAATTCAAGTTTGAAAGCCTCTCCTTACTAACAAGCGTATCAAATAGTTCTTTCAGACTCTGTTTTGTCCCTCTAGTAAACATGTATAATATCTCAATAACTTATATTATTTTATAATGTCTATCAATGGCCCTCATCAGTGCAGGGTAGAGAATTTATATTCCAACTATACCTGTTTGATTTCTGTCATTATTATCGTTGAAAATTGATTTTACTCATTATCACAACAAGCCCTGAAATATATATGTAAATATATAATCTAACTTGTATAATCCAGGTATATAAAACTTTATACAATGGAATTCAGATTTACAGTAGAATCTCCCTTTAGCGAACACCCTGCTAGTGGACACCTCTCTCCACAAAGGCCAGTTTTATTTGCATAATTAAAATTTTAACAATTTAACAACTCTCCGGTAAGAGGACACCTCTCCCTGAAAGACACTTTGGCTTTGCAATTAGATATCCGTCGCAGGGAGGTTTTACTGTACTTCAATTTTTCATTATTCAAAATATTTATATAATTTCTCAATCATTCCAATAAATTTACTTACACTGGTATTTTTCCTTTCCCCAGTGAAAAAATTCTTTAATCTCCTGAAAAAGCCAGGCTTTTTATCGGATCTGAAACAAAACATTCCTTAAAATATACATGTTCATATTCGATTTTTAATAAAAGATGTATTTGAAAAAATATTTATATTAAAATAAATTCATACTCTGTATATCTACCAAATATCCCAAATCAATAATTTAATCCCGCCCCTAAATGGATTAATTTATATAAAATTAATGAAACATGTATAGCAAATTACAATAATTGGTTGCAGTATTCACGTTTATATCGTGTGTGTGTAAAATAAAATAAAAAAATATTTTTCATTCAAAATGTAAATATTAGCTCTCGTAATATGAAGATAAAATTAATTTTATCCCAAATAGATGGGATAATATGTATTGTGTCAAATATTATTTTCTGAACAGACTTAAATATTTTATTATTGATATTTTCAAGTTTTATAGGCAATCCCTTATAAAAAATAATCCAAAATTTCTTTTACCACGAACCATATCTTTCTTGTTAATCGACGATTTGAAAATAAATCTTCTTTACTATTGTTTATTGTTTTCAATTTTCCGTTATAAAAGATTCTCAGGTATTTTCCCAATATATATTTTCTTGACTTTTCAAATCCTTTCCTTGGCTGTCAACTGTCCAAATTCTTTTGAGATTTTATGAGTATTCGCTTATGAATTACTTTGGCATATCTTTGTTATTTCCTAAATTTCCATTTTAAAAACCTTAAACTTTCGTCTAGTTTGTTTATTTTAATTCCTATAATAGTAATGTAATACAAATATAATTTTTTCATAACTTCTGAATTGTCATGAATCTTGGAATTAATGGGTGCAATTGCTTGATGTGATTCTACATATACAATGAGAGACACAAACACTGTCGTCTAAAAAGTAGTGGCTCCCTTTCTGCGAATAATTCTCTATATATAATGTCTAACCTCGGAGTCCAATAAATAATATTTATTTGTCCATTTGGAATATAGTGAAAAGGATTGTTAGTATTTGATATTCTAGGGAAATAAAGTAACAATAACAAAAAATGTCAATTATATTACCAACATAGCAAGAATTCTATCATATTTACATCAGAAAATATCTACTTTTTAACTATGAATAATTTATTAAGAACACATTATTGATGTCACTATAGATTAATTTTTATTTTGAATTGAGAAAGATGTGCATCTTTGCTATCTCACATGACAATTTCCAATTCCAATGTGTATTTCCCCTAGGATGTCGTTCAATCCTTCACTAATTGTTAACCTAATCTCTCAAAATTTTACTGGACTCTGCACGCCATTACTTCAGTACAGTCAGAATATATTGATAGATGTGAATGCGAGTAATATATAACATATATACTGAATTCCTTGTTACCATCGAGATGCTTTGCTTATATACACTGCGTGACATTGAAAATGGAACACCAAGAAATAGTGGCCAGAAAGTGATGAAACTCGGCAGACAGAGAGAGACAGGGACGAACAATAAGTGATCTTTATTTCAAAATGATAGTCATAATACAGAGCGAGAACGGCGTCGGCTTAGTAGCAAGTAGGACCACCGCGGACGGCGATGCACGCAGCAACACGTCTAGGTAGAGAGTCAATCAGAGTACGGATGGCGTCCTGAGGGATGGCTCTCCACTACCTCTCAACCATTTGCCACAGTTCGTCTTCTGAACGCGGCTGTGGCAAGGCATGCAAACGGCGTCCAATGATGTCCCAGACGTGCTCGATTGGTGAGAGATCAGGAGAGTACGGTGGCCAGGGAATCATCTGTACATCTTGCAGAGCTTGTTGGCTAATGCGAGCAGAGTGCGGTCGGGCGTTATCCTGCTGATAAAGGGCATTGGGTACCCCCTGAAGGTAGGGGAGTGTCACCGGTCGCAGCACATCATCAACGTATCGTTGGGCCGTCATAGTGCCCTGAATACGAAGTAAAGGTGACCTAGAATCATACGCGATTGCGCCCCAAACCATGATTCCACGTTGTCGCACGGTGGGGCGTTCCACAATTGCTGCCGGATTGGACCTTTCTCCACGTCGACGCCACACGCGTACACGGCGACTATCACTGGACAAGCAGAAACGCGACTCATCTGAGAACACGACCCTGTGCCATTCCGTCATCCACGTCGATCTAGCCCGGCACCATTCCAAACGTTGGCGCCTATTCGGTGGGGTCAATGGCAGTCTTCTTAGCGGACGGCATGAGTGCAAGCCATTAGCAACCAATCGACGGGAAATGGTTCTGGTCGAGATGGAATGATCTAGGGTGTCTTGCACATGTTGCGGGATGGCGGTACAAGTGGCTTGTGAGGCCGCCACTGCTTGTCGAAGGATACGCCGATCCACACGTGCTGACGTCACTCTGGTTGCACCGGCATTCCTATAAATTGCCACATTTCCTTGTTCCAACCATCTTCTCCACAGTCGATGCACCGTGGACGCACCAAGGTGTGTATCAGCTGCGATTTGACGTATGGACCAACATGCCCTCTTCAGTCCGATCACCATTCCCCTCGTAAAAGCGTCTGTCTGCTTGAACTGCCTCCGTTTACGATGACCTGGCATTCTCTGTTATTACACGTGTCTTTTGACACAAGAACAAAATTTCTACAATGATTTTCCTTGAAGAAATAACGACACGAATACTGACCTTTCTGCAAGTTCCTTCCCTTATATCTTACTCCATGTGCGCACGAAAGCTGCGCATTTTACATCATTTGCATAACTCGGTTAGGCGCGTCTACCCTGAAATTTGCATAATTTTCTGGCCACTATTTCTTGGTTTTCCATTTTCAATGTCACGCAGTGTATAAGCAAATTTGGTCAAATATTTTTCACAGGTTAATAATAATCGTTAATAATTGAATGGCGACTATATTTATTTAGCTATTGATATCTACATTTGTAGGCGTGTACATTGATTTTATATGTTGATAAAATATCTATATAGTAACTGGCACAGAGAAATAAAGGTTTTTAGATATCAATAATAATCTCATCGATAATCAATCAAATAAAAGAGTTATACCAGTCGTAATTCACCCTGTTTGTTCAAATCATGATTTTAAGTCTCTATGTGCATAATATATATCTTTCTTTGACAACGTTATTTTAAAGTGAAATTACATAGAGAAATTATGTGAAGATGTCGACATGTATCCTGAGACCAGGTTGGCATGAATAAAATTCCTCCAACTTTCTCTGACAAATGATATTTCGTTAAAACTCCGGACAGATGAGATTTTGAGATGTAATATATGTTAATATTACGATTTCTTTTGCTTTTGGTGTTCATCTTTAAGATACGCTTTGAAAGAGGTCAGTAGATATCAAACATTTTGATGTAAGCTCTAAGAGATTATGTCAAATATATTTACAAATCATTTGAATTTAACTGGGTAGACGTAGTTTATTATTAGATTTTTGCAACTATATAGGTTTTGAGATAGGGCAGAATATAACCAAGTATTATTCATGAATTGTTTGTGTGGAAACTGTTTATGAGGGTGATATAAATTTTTAAACGAGAATTATAAATCATGAATCCTGTAAAAAGGAATTTCAAAGAGTTTTCTATTCCGTTAAATTATAATTTTTTGAATACTAGTTAATATATGGAATATATGGAGTATATATCTACTTTTGTTATTTTGAAATAAAAATTTCGTTTCAAAAGGAAACATTTTAAAAGATTGAAGTTTTAAAATCCAGGTCTCCTCGCTCTCAGCAAACTGCTTTACATGTCTATTTTCTTTTATGATTTTATGTCCCTTGGGTATTTTTTGATGAATTTCACTACTTTCTGGTCATTTTTTATATATTTGTCGTATATACCCTTTGGGTTTATTTTTCTACCAAGCCCATTTTTTACACTTTATGCATATATAAATTTGGTTTAGGGCTATTTATAAATTAAATGTTCATCCCTACTATAATACACGCCTTTATCGGTTTATATATAATTGTATGAAGGAGAATATGCGATGTCCAGTTTGTAAGTTTGCTTATTGGTTTTACCACTATCAGGTGACCTCGTTTTTCAGTTGATTAGCAATTCAGTGGACATAATTAATTGCTCTAGTTTTATATAAAAGGTTAGAGCTCTAGTTTTTTATACAGAGGTGATTGTTTTTGTATTATAAACAGTTCGTAATTCCTCTAGTTTATATACAGTTTGTAATTTCTATTTTCTTATATACAGAGGTGATTTCTCTTTTTTATATACAGAATTATTTGTTCTTGTTTTATATACAGTATTATTTGCTTAGTTTTATATACAGAATTATTTGCTTCGTTTTATATACAGTATTAGTTGCTTAATTTTATATACAGTATTAGTTGCTTTAGATTTGTATACAGTTTTAGTTGCTTTAGTTTTATTTACAGTATTAATTGATTTAGTTTTATATACAGTAGTAGTTGGTCTAGTTTATATATAGTAGTAATTTATTCAGTTTTATGTACAGTAGTAATAGGTTAGGTTTTTCAATATACAGTTAGTAGTTGATTTAGTTTTTATTTACAGTATTAGTTCCTCTAGGTTTATATACAGTTATTAACACCTTTAGTTTTATATTTAGTTAGTAGTTGTTCTAGTTTATATACAGTAGTAGTTGCTCTAATTTTATATACAGTAGTAATTACTCCAGTTTCTATATATTGCTCTATTGCTCTAGTTTTATATACAATAATAGTTGCTCTTGGTTTATATACAGTAGTAGTTGCTCTAATTTTATATACAGTAGTAATTACTCCAGTTTCTATATATTGCTCTATTGCTCTAGTTTTATATACAATAATAGTTGCTCTTGGTTTATATACAGTAGTAGTTGTTCTAGTTTATATACAGTAGTAGTTGCTATTTTTATATACAGTTAACAATTGCTCAAGTTTTATATACAGCAGTAGTTTCACTAGTTTTATATACAGTTAACGATTGCTCTAGTTTTATATACAGAGGTAGGTTCCCTAGTGTTATATTCAGTTAATAATTGCTCTAGGGTTATAAACAGCAGTAGTGTCACTAATTTTATATACAGTTAACTATTACTCTAGTTTTATATACAGTTAACAATTGCTCTAGGGTTATAAACAGCAGTAGGTGCCCTAGTTTTATATACATTTAACAATTGCTCTAGTTTTATATAAAGCAGTAGGTGCCCTAGTTTTATATACAGTTAACAATTGCTCTTGGGTTATAAACAGCAGTAGTTTCACAAATTTTATATACAGTTAACTATTGCTCTAGTTTTATATACAGTTAACAATTGTTCTAGTTTTATATATAGCAGTAGGTGCCCTAGTTTTATATACAGTTAACAATTGTTCTAGGTTTATATACAGCAGTAGGGGTGTCCTAGTTTTATATACAGTTAACTATTGCTCTAGGTTTATATACAGCAGTAGTTTAACTAATTTATATACAGTTAACTATTGCTCTAGTTTTATATATAGCAGTAGTTTCACTAATTTTATATACATTTAACAATTGCTCTAGTTTTATATATAGCAGTAGGTGCCCTAGTTTTATATACAGTTAACAATTGCTCTAGGTTTATATACAGTTAACAATTGCTCTAGTTTTATATATAGCAGTAGGTGCCCTAGTTTTATATACATTTAACAATTGCTCTAGGTTTATATTCAGCAGTAGTTTCACTAGTTTTATATACAGTTAAATATTGCTCTAGGGTTATATACAGCATTAGTTTGACTAATTTTATATACAGTTAACTATTGCTCTATTTTTATATACAGTTAACAATTGCTCTAGGGTTATAAACAGTAGTAGGTGCCCTAGTTTTATATACATATAACAATTGCTCTAGTTTTATATACAGTTAACAATTGCTCTAGTTTTATATACAGTTGACAATTGCTCTAGGGTTATAAACAGCAGTAGGTGCCCTAGTTTTATATACATTTAACAATTGCTCTAGTTTTATATAAAGCAGTAGGTGCCCTAGTTTTATATACATTTAACAATTGCTCTAGTTTTATATAAAGCAGTAGGTGCCCTAGTTTTATATACAGTTAACAATTCCTATAGGTTTATATACAGCAGTAGTTTCAATAATTTTATATACAGTTAACTATTGCTCTGGTTTTATATGCAGTTAAAAATTGCTCTAGGGTTATAAACAGCAGTAGGTGCCCTAGTTTTATATACTGTTTACAATTGCTCTAGGGTTATAAACAGCAGTAGGTGCCCTAGTTTTATATACATTTAACAATTGCTCTAGTTTTATATATAGCAGTAGGTGCCCTAGTTTTATATACAGTTAACAATTGCTCAAGGGTTACAAATAGCAGTAAGTGCCCTAGTTTTATATACATTTAACAATTGCTCTAGTTTTATATAAAGCAGTAGGTGCCCTAGTTTTATATACATTTAACAATTGCTCTAGTTTTATATAAAGCAGTAGGTGCCCTAGTTTTATATACAGTTAACAATTGCTCTAGGTTTATATACAGCAATAGTTTCACTAATTTTATATACAGTTAACTATTGCTCTGGTTTTATATGCAGTTAAAAATTGCTCTAGGGTTATAAACAGCAGTAGGTGCCCTAGTTTTATATACATTTAACAATTGGTCTAGTTTTATAAATAGCAGTAGGTGCCCTAGTTTTATATACAGTTAACAATTGCTCTAGGTTTATATACAGCAGTAGTTTCACTAATTTTATATACAGTTAACGCGATTGCTCTAGTTTTATATACAGAGATAGGTGACCTAGTTTTATATACATTTAACAATTGTTCTAGTTGTATATATAGCAGTAGGTGCCCTAGTTTTATATACAGTTAACAATTGCTCAAGGGTTATAAATAGCAGTAAGTGCCCTAGTTTTATATACAGTTAACAATTGCTCTAGGGTTATAAACAGCAGTAGGTGCCCTAGTTTTATATACATTTAACAATTGCTCTAGTTTTATATATAGCAGTAGGCCTCCTAGTTTTATATACAGTTAACAATTACTTTAGTTTTATATACAGCAGTAGAAGCCTTATGTTTATATACAGTAATAGTTGCTCTAATTTTTTATACAGTAGTAGGTTCTCTTTTTGAATATATATTTGCAGTTGATCAAGTTTTGTATCGTTGTCGGGCGGTTAATGCATAAAATCATAGCTAAGAAAATAACAAGTTCTAATCTTTGATTTTCTTTTTCATAAGTAAAGTGCTATACAGAGTGAAACACTATCTTGCAATTAATTTAGTCTTGTATTTGTGAGATTATAACTTCGTTTTCGAAGTTAGTTATCTTGTAAGAGAAAGTACCTTACTGAAAAACTTAAATTATCGTTAATTATAAATATGTATATCGATATTTATTTCATTTTCAATTTTTAGTTGTTTTGTTTTTTAAATTTTGACTGACAAAATATCTACCTTCGAAAAAAGTATCATTTTCAAACTTTTCTTTTCTATTTAGAATGAATGAATACATTTCTTAATATGACATTGCCTGACTTTTCATCAAAAGCATAAATTGAAGGAATTTATTGAAAATTTTGGACATCTTCAAATATCTTTTTATAAATGGTTTAAAATTATAAAACGTTTTTCATTATTGATCTTCATGAAAAAGGAATAAATATTATAAAAACATGAAATCAAAATATTTTTGGATAACAAGATTCACGTTTTATAAGAATTTCTCAATATCAATGCCTTGACCGTACCTTCGATTAGGCCCTTCTTTGGGCCCCTGCTGCTCTACCTGAGCATTTCTGCGTTTTGGGTGCCTGCGGCGCTTCTTTCCACATGAATAAATTGTGGACATTATAGTGAGGAATGCTATCAAAATTCTTGGCCTCATGATGCCTCTCTTGCCTGATGATCTGTTGTTAACTTTGCTTTTTCAAATTATTGTCATTATTCAGATAGGTTTGTCAAATATTTTTCTGATCGATTAGAAATTCATGGTTATAACTTGTCTTAATAGGTAATAGCCCTTCTTCACATTTTTCGATATTTTAAATATTTCTGAATAGGGCTTTGTGTTTCGAAAAAGAGGTTAATAAATAAAATTAACTTTTTTTCTAATTGTTGAAGCTTTCGTATATGAACCAAAGAGTGACTAACGGCAAAAAAAGATAATTTTGACTCGGGAAATATTGAAAATAAAACAAAAATCAAAAGATATAATTTAAATTAAAGAATAATTAAATATTCCCGTATATATATAAATACAAACTCAGTAAATATTGTCACTATTCCATTATATTCATTGTAAATATAGGTATCGATGTTTAATGTAATAGTCAGGCAACGTTAATATAACATAAATGTGGTATTAACTGATATTGAGTCCATAAGTCTGATACCTCTCTTGTGTCAGTAATTGGGAAGTACAAGCAACAAGACACGGAGTTTCTAATCAATAATGAATAATTTTTCCGAGCCAATTTTCATCTGAATAGTTGGTGTTAGAACACATGTAAAATTTGAAGTTCACATTGTTGTCCTATATCCTTATGATTGGCAGCAATTATATCATGTGTTATGCTAACTATGCATTCAGAGGATATGCATGATTAAAATATAAGTTACATATACAGAGCACATTTTCACATTTACATCGTGATTGCAATATCATTATCAAATAATAAAAATAAAACGCCCACAAACACAGTAAAACACTTCAATATTGTCGCGCTACGCCCCCTCCAGATCTTAGCGTCGATGTTGCTTCCTACAGCGTGGGTCACCTAACAAGGCTTCGTTGCTCTACCTTGCAAAAACCGTTAATTACATATAACTCTCAATTATAAAGTTCCATTCAATTTCGTATTTTGGAGATGTATAACATCTTCCTATATCTTTTGTTGTTTCCATTAGAGAATGACAGAATTACAAAAGAAACATACAAACGTGGGGTTTATAGAAACTCAATTCAGAAACCTATAAATGCAGTGAAGATGTAACTCGAACACCTATATATCATTCAAGGATGTACGGCTGAAATGATGATAGATAGAGACAAAAATATATATGATAATGCATGTGTAAAGTAAAGATGTGTTAATTTATTATATATAGTTGGGGCGTTTTTTATTTTTTGGCCTAAAAAACCATTTACACCTAACTGGTTTTTGCCCTTTTTTGCGTTAGAGCGTAGATCGGTGCAAATATTTATATGTAAATCTACTGTCCAAAAAGCTTAGGTCCATAATTTTCTTGAATAACATTTCTAATATTTCACTTTCAGTGTAGCATATATGAGTAGAATCATCCAATACATTATTAGAGCTCTGAAAAGCATTATGGTAAATTAAATTGGCGAAACCGCGGGAATAGTTTACCACTAATGAGCCAAGCTCTCTATTATATTTTAATTTCATTAAGAATAGTAGATGTATGTTTTATGTGTGAAGGAAACATTTTGCTTTTTAATACCTCAATTTCTAATAAATATACTACTGAATACTTATTGAACTGCTGAATTGTCACCTTTCAGTATTGAGGGTAGTCATTTCAACATTCCATAGCAGTATGATAAAAAATAAGGAAATATATAATCAACCTAAATCTTTAGTGTTTTTTAAAATGCAAAATTTAAAACCATAACAATTTCTGAAAAGGTTTTCCCGTAACAGACCCAATATAATTTTGAATAAAACGAATAGAATAAATGAAATTGATTGCATATAAGACGAATGACCTTATTGGTCAACACTGCGCATCTTCTCTCCCTGTTATTCTTTGGGCGCCGCCTTCACCGCTGAAGTCCTTTCTTCCTTTTTTTGTGAGCTGTGTACCTCTTTCAACCCACAGCCAACATTGCACATAAATGATAGAAACCACAAAATATATATAAATAATATACGAATCAATTATAAAATTTATATCTTCAATTTGTATGGGGAAATATGCCTAACAAACACGAAAGGTATACGGTAAGACAAACATAAGACTTATAAATAAAGTACACAGTCCGACAATTAAATGATGAGACTGATGTGTGTGGTGTGCTACAAGTAAGAAATAAATCCCAATTCCCAAACACCGATAGCAACCTCCCTCTCAAATCTGCCCACTCTGTAATATTTTTCTAAAGGTGTGACAGGAAGTGACGTAATCTTAAAATTCAAGTAAGTAAACAAATGAATTTCCAAAACGAAAATTGAACGATGATCCAATATTAAATTATGTGTTGTTTCTTAAAATAGATAAATCTTCTGTGGTGACGAAAAAATTAAGAAATAACCGAACAATTTTTGTGAGCAACGAGAAACCCCTCACAAAGGTAAAAGAAAGAATACAATAGGATATTTGTTGGACTATAAGAATGCTCTCTCTCTCTCTCTCTCTTTCAGAGGAATTAAATGTATTTAGATAAGACAATTCGCTAAATTATAATTGAAAATTTTGGAAAGATATTTTTTTGTGTGATGTCCGATTTGTGCCACAATTTCTGTCCGATTACTAAAAATATAAAAATGTTTAGGATGTAAAAAAAATACCATTTCAAACAACTAGTAAAAAGTTATTAATATTAATATAATTATGACAGGTGATGAAACATTGTGTTTTCACTATGATTCTATTATTAAACGATAAAAATGACCTCAAAGACGACAATGGAAGTCACCATCATCACCAAAATGCAAATAGGTTTGTTTTCAAAGGTCAGAAGTAAAGACGATGCTGGTGTGTTTCTATGATAGTAAGGGAATTATCCATCATGAATTTGTCCATGAAGAAAACACTGTTAAATACACTTAAAATCTAGAAATATTTAAATAACTTATGAACACAATTATTTGAATACAATCTGAAAATCCAAAACCAGGTGTTTGATATTTTCATTTTTGACGATGCTCCCTCTCACATATAAACAAGTATATATATTCAATCAACAACCTATTTCCTAAAATTCGAGACCATGTGATTATTTTCCTTTCTTAAAAATTAAGATTCCAATGAAGGAACTAATATTTGAGGATGTTGAAGATATTCAAAGTTCTGTAACATTGACTCTTGGAGCCATACCACAAGAGTTGTTGCATAAATCTTTTGACTCTTTGTTGAACCGTGCCACTCAGTATATCAATGAAAAAGGGTTTCACTTTGAATTGAATATCGTAATTATTCAAGTAAATTGTTTATTTTTAAATTTTGAAATTCAAAGCGAAAAACATATGCTCCAACTATTCATAATATGCATTGAGTTTTATTCGAACATTAGACGAATTATCCTTCGAAATTCCATCAAATGCACAGCATTGATTTAGATTCGAAACGTCCTATTTTGAAAATATATTCAGATGGATTGATTGATCTCAATAACAGTATATCTTTCATGGAATTATGATAAAAAGAGCCACTTATTATAGCAAGTAGCAATTTACTTTATGAAATGTACATGATATATATTAGTTAGCAGATTCTTGTGTCCCATCTACACGAGGGTTTGCTTGAGCTGGCATCAATTCATGAGGTACAAGGCGACAGTTCCTGTTGACCTTTCCTTGTTCATAAGGGTGACAATCCACAGTGGTTTGTGATGCGCCCATATCGGCTGATAGTTTACAGTTGCTGTTTGTCGGATTTGCTTCAAGAGCTTGATACATATTAAAATTCTTCTCAGCTTACCAATCCTTGGAATATATTCAGGTTTCCTGTCACATAAGCAACATTTCTTGAACCACCTGGTTTCAGTTCTCTGTTTCAATGGCCCTTTCCCTTTGCATTATCCATGCTCCATGTTACTTCAGCAGAATTTCGGTCCAATTGTAACTCTTGATGTATTGGTTTTATAATATATCTATTTTGATAATCTCAATTTTGAATGAGGTATAATGTGCACATTACCAATAAAAATTACAAAACCTTCAAGACGCCCTCTAAATTAATTGAGTTAGATTTTTTATATTTTTCAAATATTAAATACTGATTGATCAAATAAGATCAAATAGTAATACAAAGCAATAACGCGCCATCTATATATTTAACGAATGAAGACATTAAGACACGAATGTTTCTTTTCACAAATAAATCAGACTTCTACTGTCCTTACTGCGAAGAAAAATATTAATAGGGCTGGGCTCATCAGTGGAGAACCCTCACAGCGGTTTCGCCAATTCAATCTACCAGGCCTCTTCTTTAGAGATCTAATACTGTATTGGATCATTCTGCTTTTATAGGCTACACTGAAAGGTGGAATCTTTTGAACATTAGGGCAGTTGATTTATATTTGAATATTTACATCGAGCAATGCCCTTCCGCAAACAATAAGAACAAGTTAAGCTTAAATTAATAATTTAACTTACATAATGATCTAATATATAATTAAACTCCCTTTCTTGTATACATATTTCTCTGAAATGTAAATATAAATAATATAACACTATTATTTTAATACTAGAAATGATTTGTATATATTTTCAAAACTAAATACATCTGTGGTAATTTAAGAATCATAAACACCTGTGTAAATACTCACCATCTCTTTTTACACCCCCTACTCTAATATGGACTTTTAATCATGGAACCCAATCCTCCTTTAATCGATTTAACTTTGTATGTATCGTTTTTATGTGTTCAATTAAATAAAGAGGTACATCTAGAGGGAACGTAGAAACCAAAAGGGCTTACCCCGCAGACAATGAGTTCAATCGCCCCGTCAACGCGGCGCCAATAAAATGATGTAACAGAGCTTACCCGCAGCCAAATAAGGGCAAGCGCCCTGTCGACGCCATGGCGTCAGACTTCCGGTGACGTAAGACTTGAGCATATAAAAAGGGCTTGTCCCGCAGTAGTCAGATCCAGCAGTTGCACGCTTCTGGTCAGTCCCAACTGTCCCCCCACCAGTGGTAAGGCTGCGGGATACTGCCAGAGGTAAGCGCCTCTTTGAGGTGACTAAGTAGGTCTCCTTTCAGCAAAGACAATCTCTTTGTCTGGTTAGGCTTTCTTTTTTTTTTTCTATTTGTAGTAAATTTGCTTTTGATAGTTCTTTTTTTTTTCTTTCTTTTTTTTTTTTGATGGAGTCGAACCAGTATGATGGTAATGGTGGTGGAGGAAGTCAGCAGACCAACAAAAAGCGGCCGCGTCCTGAGGACGAAGACCTCCTCCCGTCTTCCCATCATCAATTTAAGTTTAACAGCACAGAGAACTTGTTCAACTTTGGGTGCCGAACCTTCGAGGCGATCACTGCCGACACCAGCCTGGACACCCCCGAAAAACATACAGATGGCCACCAGAGGACTGATGCTAGCTCTCGTCCACGAGGCATAACTACTTCTTGAGGACGCCTTCAAAGGAGCCAGTCTAGGAAGACCCAATCCCACAGCCAACGTCCCGATCCCCTCCACCTCTTTCGCCTCGGTAGTGGCAGAGAAAGACAAGCCGGCAAGGCCTGCACCTCCGAAACCCAAAGCGAAAGCCACATTTGTGAATCTGGCTCCTTCCTTTGAATCGCTAGTCGTGGTCAAGTCGGATAACCCAAAGGCCAACCCAAGGGATATTTTAAGGGAAATTCAAAAGATTCATCCATCCCTAGCGTCGTCAAAAGACGTGGTGGCGTCCATCAACACCAGCGGCAAGGTGGTTTTCCACACCAAAACAACCCAAATGGCAAAGTCGCTGGCTTCTGGGCTGACCTCTCTGCCAATGGGTCTAAGATGCCACGAGCGCCCGGTTATCCTACCAAGATACTGCCTCTTCAGAGTGGACGGGGAGGTGCGGGACGATGAGATATGCGAGAGCTTCCGCTCCAACCACTCCGTGCAGTCACTCCAGAGAAAACGTGACATCAGGGTAGTCCATCGATCAAAGAATGCGGCACACAGCACTAGTACAGTGTTCATCGAAGTGGACAACCAAGTCGCCGAAATCCTCGGTCAACATGGACGTATCCCTGTGACGGGTCTAATGCACAGGTATGAGCGCAGTCATACTTTAAAGCAATGCTTCCGTTGCTGTGGCTTCGGCCACCGCGCTTCTGCCTGTCCAGCTGCCCATCCAATCTGCTATCGCTGCGGCTCTGCAGAGCATGAGGGCTTCCAATGCTCAGTCGAATCAAGCCAAAGCCGCTGCTGCCGCTGCAGCAAAAGATCTGGAGCTCCCATCAACCACTGTGCCACCTCACCTTCCTGTCCCTTTATAAAAGAGAATAGCCCGAACAAGAAACAATGTCTAGGCCATTGCGTGTCCTGCAGGTGAACGCTAGAAAATCACCAACTGCCATTCTTGAAATTGCAAATTTGGCAATTCGACACAGGCCGACATCTTGCTCCTGCAAGAACTCCCAACTAACTTCTTCTGGCCCTCAGAGCTGCTGAGAACGCGGCCGTTTCGACCTTAGAGCCATCATTTTCCATCCTGCCTAGAAGCCTGGCCCGTAACCACTCGCGCGCGGCAGCCCTAGACGCCTTGACGGAGGTTTATTGCCGGGACCGCTCCAACAGGCACCTGAGGAGAATAGCACATACTCCAGACCGGCTGCTCCAATTCCTCCCTAAGGTCTGTCCTGGAGAAGTCACCACCACCTTACTTACAGGACATGGCCATGTTCGGGCAGACCTGGTTCTCTGGCATCCTGGGGAAGACCCATCTTGCCCACATTGTATGGAGGAAAAACAGACTGTGGACCACCTTCTATTTAGATGCCCTGCTTTCATGCGACACAGAATGCAGACAGCCCTGCTGCTCGGGAAGACCTCCTTCGACCCAGTCTCGTTGGCTGGACTCTCGGGTTCTCTGCAGGCATGGAACTTCCTGACCAGCTGGTTCGGCTCTGCAATTGGCTCTATATAAATATAATCTAGAGTAACTGGTCTTTACTAGTTAGCTGGACAGCCCGGGCAGTTGGCGTTTCTTGCGCTCCAGGGGCCCGGGTTATCCTTATTTTCTCTCTCTTCTCAGCAGTCAATTCAGTGGATGCAAGATAGCAGACAGATCGTTAGTGAGTCTTTGTGAACGGGGTGGATGGCCCAACGGCCGCAACCTGGTCGCTGCGTTCCCTCTCTCTGATGCCTCGGCTTCCCCTGTGATTCCTCTCTGTGTGCTTTACCACTCATCACCATCACGACTGCGCAATCATCATCTTTCCCCACGACTCAATACAACAGACCAAACTACCGAACCGACATAGAGTCGACAGGATTCGACATATATATATTATGGTTTGGAAATTCACACGCAAATATTCAGTTAGAATATAGCGTATGCCCAGTAATAAATAAATAAATAAATATTTAGTCACTCTCTCTATGTAACAAAGTGCTGTATGGAAAAAAACAAATTTTTGAATTGTATTCATTTCAAGTATTTTTCTAGGTATTTCTTAGATGTATGTTTTTGGTTGAAATTTACCAGACCGCTTCTTAGAGATTTAATACTTTATTGGACGATTCTGATTATATATGCTACATTTAAGAGTGTAATATTAGATAAGGTGCTCAAGCAAACTATGAACATGAGATTTTAGGACACTAAATTTACATATACATATTTCAATTTTTCAAAAAAAAAAGGACGAGTATAAACTTTGCTAGTAGATTCTGAGTTGAAATGGAGAATCACCGACTAACCTATATCGTATTTATATAGATGATTTTATACATATTAATTAAAATTTTTATATTATATTTATTATCATTTTTTAAATAATAAAATTAGAAATATGGCATATGAATTACACATTTATCTTTCAAAATAAGAGAGTGCGGGTAATAAATGAGACCAATATATCAACTATTTCTTGAATCTGTTCTAAATAGTAAGTTTCAAATGGTGAGGAACCTAATTTTTAGGCATTTTTAACAACAACAACAACAACAAAAACCTTTATTAAGACACTATTGTCTTACAAGGGGATTCCCCTAAAGTTATATATGTACATGAGTGAGGAGGAAAAGAAATTTAGAGGGGAGGGGGAGCAATCAGCCGTTGTCTGTGGAGTTGAGCACCTCTCATTTTATCAATCGCCTTGAAAAATTTAAAATGTTTATAAACAAATGTTTTATCCAGCAGGAGAGCAGTAAAGATTTTATATACATGTTGTTCATTGTAGTGAGTTAGCTCCGAAATTTCGCGAATTTCCAGTCTCTTTTCATGTAGGAATGGACAATGGAATAGATAGTGGACCAAATTGTCTTGGATGCCAACATTGCAGAAGTAGCAATTTAAAGGGTCGCTGTTCCAAAATCCCGTGATATCCTCACGGAAAAGTAGCCATAGAATCCTTTGACGGGCTATAAATCGTTTAATTTTCAAAGGTAGGTTTGATAGTGAGTAGTCCTCCGTCATAAAGGAGCTACTTAGAGATTGGTAGTGAATAAAATGAGTTGAGGCTTGTATCTTAGCTCGGTCAAATTGGAGTAGCTGGTCCACTGTGGTTTGAATAATTCTAGGCATTTCTCCTCGCACAACCATATAATCTTCACAGTTCTTAAGAAAATAAAAACCCCTAGAGTCAATGATGCTATTCAAGTTATGAATAAAGTTGTTTCCCGCTTTTCCCACATTTGAAACTTTCCAGAGCTGGGACAAGCAAACATAGGGTAATCTTGTCCTGTCCATTTTTAAAATCCGTATCCAGAACTTTAGAATCAATTTCGTAATGTTTAATTCAAGGGACATCCTTCCGGTTTCTGTTCGTAAGATGTAGCCCGGAGTATATTTGAGAAGGTCAAGAAATCGCCGTAGGAAAATATCCTGGATCTGGTTTACAACTACTATCTGATTTGTCGCCCACATGGGGGCCGAGTATAACAACGTGGATAAAACTATGGAGTCAAGTAATTTCATCACTGCTCCGAACGATTTGGTTCTTGACTTAGATAGTATTCTCCATACTGCGTTGTAGCAACCAATGCTTTGCTTTTAAAGTGCTGCGCCACGTAAGCAGTTGGATTCTTGGTAGTTAAGGGGTAGCCAAGATATGTATATTTTGAAGATACTGTCAAGGGTTATTGGCCCCAAAACCAAACGTCAGATCTGGCCAAGCGGCCTCCATTTCGAAACACTACGATTTTATACTTGGATTGGTTCAGAGTTAAATAATTTTCCTCAAAATATATTTTTATTAGATTAATCTTTATTTGAAGATTTATCTTGGATTCCCCAAAGAGGACTATATCATCCGCGAACAGGTGAGGTGTATAGTTCCATGGCCCGGTAAGTATATACCTGGCAGGTCAGAATCATCCAGTGTAGCAAACAGATCGTTAATGAAAATAATAAATATATACGGTGAAAGAGGTTCAACCCGAAGAACACCTGATTGTATTTTGATGAATTCTGTAAAAGAGCCGTTCCATCTGACCGCTGCCATCATTTGAGCATAGTAGTTCTGTATGAGTTTGATAAATCGCGCCCACTTAAACCAACAAGCGCAAGCTTTCTCCATAATAGTAGATGTGGAACTGTATCAAACGCTTTTTTAAGATCAACAAAGAATGCGTAAAGTTTCCTTCTTTTGCGGTTTAATATCATTTGGATTAGTGATGTAAGCGTGAAGATATGGTCTTGGCACGAGTAAACCCTTCTGAATCGTGCCTAGTTTTCCGCTATGAGTTTTCTATTCTCAATCCAATTACTTAGTCTATTTTTTAATATGGATGTAAAAAGTTTTGACAAGTTGCTTATAAGCGCAATGCCCCTATAATTTGATGGTGCATTCGGATCACCATTTTTGAATATTGGTTGGATTATAGTTTTTGACCACTGTGAAGGAACTTGGGATTTAGTTAATATTTTATTGAATAAGTTAGATAAAAGGATTAAACCATTCTCAGGTAAGGCTTTGATAGCTTCATTTGGTATATTATCGTAACCTGCTGCTTTATTGTTTTTCAAGCTAGCAATTTCCCTCGCAATTTCCAAAAGTGAAATTTCGGCGTCCAGCTCGGGGTCAATAGGAATTAGTAGAGTAGGTATATCAGCCACAATTATTTTAGGGGGCGACAATAAACCCTGATAAAAGGATTCCCACTCTGAGATGTCAACATTTCCTTTTGTGGTATTCCGTTTCTTAAAGGACGCAATTATTTCCCAAAATTCGGCAGAGTCCCTAACATTGCTAAGGGCAGCTTGAACAGAATCAGAATATTTGTTCTTTTTGTATTTGAGCAATGATAAGTATTTGCGTTTACTCGTAATAAACAAATCTTTATAAATAGGAGTATTGAGAGTCAAATATAACTTAAGATTTTTTTTTCATATATGTTTTTGCTGTATAACATTCTCCGTCAAACCATGGCTTAGACCGCGAACTATCCGCTCTTCCCTTTGTTAGCATTCCTGCTCTCACCATTGATGTTTGAATCCTGCTAGTAAGAGTGTCAGCACATAGGTCTATTGAGGCGTCTTCCGGTAGTTGGAGAGCATTTAGGTCTTCGAGACAAAGTTCATATGTCGAAGCTTTATTTATTGACCAGGTAATTTTTTTTCCCGGAATATACTCTAGAGGTAGGCTTTTTGCTTTTGTATTGTCTGATCCGTTTAGTTTTAGCAGAGTAGGCATTTTTAACATACCTATACTCTTTAAAAACCTGTGTGTGTTGAGGTATTATAAATAGGATGTTAATAACACATTATCGAAACTGAGACATCATATATAATGGTTATTAGACATGATTTCGGTTATAATGAATATAAATATGTGTATAAAATTCAACTGTCTACAGAGAGACCCACAAAGAGAGAGAGAGGCGGTTAAACATACTTTATTGACTACTAGTCAATTATGAATGAAAAATAATGAGAATAATACAATGAAATTATGATTGAGGAAGGCTCCACCATCTTGCTAGAGTCCTCCTCCAGACGATGAGAGGGTCTTCTTGGACGCCCCGTATCTCCAGGCCCAGGAAGTGCTTGTAGATACGGGTCTTGGCAGACGCCAGGATGGCCAGGGCGTCGTCCTCCAGGTCATGCCCGAAGATCCATCCCTGCAGGTCAGGGGGCCGCTGGATGATAGTGAAGGCCTCCAGGATTACAGGCCTGATCCGCCTACAGGACCAGTAGCGGTGGGCCAGTGACAGGTCTTCAGACCCACAGGCGATGCAGGACTCCCGGGCTGAGGCCGGATGCGCTGGATGGGGAAGGGCGTGAAGGGCCAGCCGCACGGCAACGTCGGCATTGTGGCCCGAGAAGGCACCTCGCCGGAGAGAAGGCCAGCTGATGGAGATGGGGATGCTGACGTGGGGAAGCCACCGGGCTAACAGCTGGGTGATGGGCAGTGCAGCCAGGCGTGGACGTTCTAGCATGCGGCGGGCAGTGCGGGTGGTTAGGCGCTGGAACGCAGTGGCAGTCCCGCGCAGCACGATGCCGTCCTTGATGTTGTCAACCCGGTGGGTGTGGTTCCGGTTCTCTTCCACAATCCGGCTGCAGAAGGTGGTGAGTGCCGCAATGTCAGCGAGGGCGGCGCGGGTGGTGCGCAGAGGGAGAGATGAAGAGCTGGTGAGATCACCAACGCGCATCCCCGCCCACCGCGATGCGACCAAAAGATCTGGAGGCCGAAGGAACCTGGAGTCCCCGATGATATGGAGCTCCTGAAGCTGATGTGGCGGCAGCACCCGGTGGTTCAGCTCCAATATCTCCGAGACGGCCTCCCAGAGCTTGAGGAGCTTGCGGCGCCGAAGTGGATGCCATGTCCCAAATGTTGGAGGGGTCAGCCACGTCCCACTCACAGCGAGCCAAGAGTAGGCGTTGAGGCCTCCGCGCAGCGTGGTCTGCACGCCCCTCAAGCACGCCAGGCGAAGCTGTGTCCCAATGTCGAGAAGTCCGAAGCCGCCCACGGAAACTGGCCTTGCAAGAACGCCGCCCGGCAACCAGGTAGTACGCCGAGGTCCCCAGACAAAGCGCACCAGTCGGTTCAGAGACCCTGAAAAGGTAATTTGATCCTATTTTTTTCATATATCAAATTGTTTAAAACAAAGTTTTATTATTGTATTCCACATGAATCTAAGCGTTTTTGAATTTAATTAAAAGAAGGACGCCATAATATTTTTTCATTTTTTATTTGATTAAATACATATATTGTTCGAATGAAACAATATAATATATAGGATTCCCTAGCTATAGATTTTTATTTTCTAATAGAAATCTGTTTCTCTCTATTTGATAAAAGGGAGAGAGACTCCAAGGTCCAAGTCCGGTAGAGCGGCTGGTCCTGGAACAAATAACTGCAGAATTAATTTGTATTTTTAAATATATAAAAGGAATATCAGTATATTTGTTTTTGAGTCAGTTAAAATAATACCCAAATCCTAAAATAATTATATAACTAGTGAGTCCTAGTGACAGAAATTATACTAGTAAATTGAATAAATATATATATATTTAATACTATCATAAATATTTATAATAAATAGGATGAAAATATAATTAGCGCGACATATATTGTAAGATATTTGAACTATTCTTGACGCGTTTGATTTTTTTCTTCAATAAATCAATTCACTACTGCCCTTACTGCAATGATAAAATAATTGGAGGGCCTGGCTCATCAGTGGTGAACCCTCCCAGCGATTTCGCTTTAACTCTTTTAAATAAAAATATGGATTTGTTATGTTTTGATGCATTGAAAGTGGAATACATATTTCCTGGCAAATACTCCTCTTTTAAAAATATAACATATGGTTATTTAAAATATATTTATATGCATAGGAGCGATGTACATTTAATGCCAGGATTCTATATTTTTTATTTATTTTTTACACACACATATATAAAATATCCATTTATTAAACCACATATTGACCTTTGTAAATACATATTAAAATATATAATAATTGATTAATATTTAACAGGAAAAATTGATTATAGAAATAGCACACTATGTAGAGTAAAAGACATGTAAATTTGGCTTCGGTTTTAAATATATAAAATACTAACCGAGTTACTATCCTCAGGTCCTGTTTCAAAGTTTTATTTTAAGCAGGGTATTATTCTGTTCATAAAACGAGAGGTGAGTGCTGTACTGATGTTCTAATCTGCAACATTCACAATTGATTATAGATGTAGTACACTATGTAGAGAAAAAGAAATGATAATTCTACTTTGGTTTTAAATGAATAAAATACTAACCGAGTTACTATCCTCAGATCCTTTTTCAAAGTTATATTTGAGGCAGAGAAATATTCTGTTCATAAAACGGAAGGCGAGTGCTGTACTGATATCTGCAACATTCACAATTTATTATGTACGTATCACACTATGTAGAGTAAAAGACTTGGTAATTTTCTTCAGGTTTCAAATATATAAAATACTAACTGAGCTATATATTCACTATCCTCAGGTCCTTTTTCAAAGTTATATTTTTAGGAAGGGTATTTTTAGGTTCATAGAATGGAAGGTGAGCGCTGCACTGATATCTTCAACATTCACAAATGATTATTCGATATTAAGGTTTGATAAAGGAATTTAATCAAATATTTTATTCATAAAACCTTTTCTTGTAAAAAGAAAATCTAAAAGTTCAAATAATGATTCAAAATTACTATTCTTTCTTCAAAATAATGAACATTTGGTTTTAAATGTATTATTGCTAACTCATTTAGAAATTTGAGTTAATTATTTTTTCATAACTCATACGCGTTATTATATCTTAATGTGTGAAATATTATTTAGAGATATATTTTGAATTCTATGTTGAATATTTCTTAATTTTTTAGAATTTATATTCGAAATATTCATATATATTTTATTTAATAATCATATTTAAACATTAAAGTGAAAATATCTTTTTATGACTCAATCAAATAAATCTTTAATTTTTGCCATAAATTTTCATTTATTCACAATCGAAATTATTCAAGTTTCCTGAACTAATATTTCTTGAAAATCTTTTAAATTTAAATAATATAAATAATAATAAACAAAGGAACCTTTTTTTTCTTTTGGTTAGCGCCTATTTTCCTGTGAGCTTATACACACTCTGTGGTAACAATTAATTAATAAATATACAACACTCTCCCCCTATACATATATAGAACTTATTGACTTTCAAGGTAAATACCATATATAACAGAATGGTATCAGTTAAAATTATTTATGATTATATAATATAGAGAATTAATAATTTACCTTGATGCTCATTTGGTTCAATTCCCCATTTCTGCCTCTAAGATGTTACATAGACAAAGTCGCGCTTCATCATTCTGCTATTTTCTCATAGAATTGGTAGTTACATTGAGCTTGGTATTCAGCATATTTTCTTTATATTAGAACAAAAAGACACGAATGCCCAATTTTTCTTCAAAATACTCCTTTTCAGTTATGTCAACACATTTATGACAGCAAAATGATTTTGATATAGCAAAGTGAAAGTGACAATGCATCTTGATTATTGAGACATTTCCGTTATTACTTGTCGGACTTCCAAATTTGCATATCACCAAATACAGAATTGGCTTCTTCAATTCTTCAGAGGTCCGATGGTAATAAAAGAGCAGCAGAATCCTTTTTGTGTCCTCATTTTACCAGAAGCCGAATTTGCCCAGATGGAATGAAAAATATATTTTTCTCTTTGTCTGGTTTTGTTAGAAGATGCTAATTATAAACTGGACAACTTTTTTTGAAAATCTGGCTTGCTAAGATGGTGTACTGAGTAAATTATGAGTTGTAAATTTGATAATCAGGCATGTTATTATGTTCTTCCAAGACACTGTTAAATAAAGAACATATTAGTTTTTGCCCAGTCTCACCATTGACTTCATTTGATTTTTATCTTTAAGGGCTTCGATTTTCACTAGATTGACCTGAAATAAAAGGCAATTGATCTTAATATTTGTACTGGTCTGATATGGTTGCAGTCTTTATATTTGAAGGTTTTTCTAGATCAACTTGCTTTTAATCGTGAAAAATAAGATGAACATTAGATAGTGAAACTTTCTGTCAAGAACTGGATTTGAGCATTAGCACTTCGGTGATAAATACCTGGAGTTATCTATATTAAGTGAGGAATTATGGTTTTCAGCAATTACCAGTCATGCCATTGAATTGGTCGAAAAATATATTCAGGCATAAAATGACAGATAATCTGACAAATACATGTCTTTTCAACTGGTGATATCGTTTTCTACTATACATTTAGAAAGGTATAAAGCACTTTGAGTTTGATCTAAGCTCTCTTTTGACGTTTCTCAATCTACTATTGTCCATTCGTCTGTTGAATCTCCATGTCGAACATATATCCAGGTGTTCTTCTTCCTAGCCATTGTTGTCAAATAGTTTTTCAGATTTGTTGTTTTGGATATAAGCTTATAGATTCTCGTTTTAACCTGGAGAAGTATCTATGTTGTTTTGTATTCAGTGTTTCTGACATGATATTGGGTACAATGGACGAGATAAATAAAATATTCCTTGAAGCGAATACTGCTTTTCTCCATTTCTCCATTCCATGAAAATTGTGATGAAATTGATCCAACGAAACCATGTCGTACTGCACAGATTACATAGGTTAAAACAACAGCCTATAAAGAATACAAAACCTATTCATGTTAATTGTATAGCTAGAATTATAAAGAGAGCTTCCTTAATATTAGATAAAAAATAATAAAATATATAATTAAAAATGCGTTTTGATTATTATTGATAGCTATTACCAAAAAGTT
This sequence comes from Cordylochernes scorpioides, assembly GCA_030710605.1. Lineage (NCBI taxonomy): Eukaryota > Metazoa > Arthropoda > Arachnida > Pseudoscorpiones > Chernetidae > Cordylochernes > Cordylochernes scorpioides. The sequence goes on from CP092865.1 coordinate 85,441,040, forward strand.
AATATCAGTTTAATTAAATTTGAAACATCCAAATATATATATTCCCACACTGCTAGTCTTTGAAATGTGATCCACCATGAACGAATTCAAGTAGAAGAATCGTGTTAATTAGTGTATAGCGTATAGAGGTAATTTACAGGCATTTTTAAATTATAGTGGGATTAACCAGTAAATTGAGTAGCCTCCTCGAGTTAACCAAAATATCAATCCTTCTAGGAATTGAACCTAAATTAAATTGTAAGATATTTGCACCCTCTTTACTGAAAACATCTTCATGTTTCTGACACCTTAGTATTTGATATCTATGTACACTCTTAAAAATATCTTTCCTTTTTGACCAAGGATATTTGAGATTCTGAATGACACTTTGAATGACCTAATTACAACCGTCGATTCCATATTTTTATAATCTTGGGATCTCGACCAACCCATGCAGCAATTAATTGTAAAATACAATTCTTGGTAGATTACAATTCTACAGCGATCAAACACAGAAAATTCTGGTATGGGTGCCTTATAAGAAGCCTTAAAGAATTACACAAAGCAATATAAATATAACAATAATATCAAAAATCAATAAGTGAATATCTTCTTCATTTAAACATAATGTAGATTTATAACGAAAGTCTCTTTTCGAAGGCCTGAAAACTAAATAAGCCTCAATAAACTAATACATATATATGTATCTGAAGATGTCATGTATAATTCTTTTTTGTTTTCCTTCCCTCTTACACAAAGAAATGACACATAGAACTGATTATTTATTTCTATACTACATTATATATCTGTATAATGAATAGATTCATCATTTACTGATAAAATTATTGGTCAAAATAGCTACTGAAGACTATTTACTACCTAAATATATATTGATATAAGGTAACTATTTATCATATTGTTATTTATGCGATGTTTTGAATGATAGTCTAGTACAATATAATTGAAAAATATAAAAATAAATTAAATAACTTATGAAGCATGTGAAAATGGGAAAATAAAATTGATTTACCTGATAATCAATGAGTTAAAATATCCAATACAAATATTTTCCATATAAAGAACATTTGAAGGCCAGATGATTTCAGACGGGTCTTCAAAATGTTAAATTAGGTTTTATGTTAAAATAAGCCTTTGATTTCGAGCTCGAAAGTTGAAATATCGTTCTTTCAATTAAACTCTTATATGTATCATTAAGGCTCCTCAGTTCCCTAAAGCACGGGTTCCTCGGAGGTCTGATTACATCAGTCGCCACCATGTTGAGTATCCTCCAATCTCTAAAGCACGGGTTCCTCGGAGGTCTGATTACATCAGTCGCCACCATGTTGAGGATTCTCCAATCTCTAAAGCATGGGTTCCTCGGAGGTCTGATTACATCAGTCGCCACCATGTTGAGGATCCTCCAATCTCTAAAGCATGGGTTCCTCGGAGGTCTGATTACATCAGTCGCCACCATGTTGAGGATCCTCCAATCTCTAAAGCATGGGTTCCTCTGAGGTCTGATTACATCAGTCACCACCATGTTGAGGATTCTCCAATCTCTAAAGCATGGGTTCCTCGGAGGCTGATTACATCAGTCGCCACCATGTTGAGGATCCTCTATTATACAATTCCAAGTCTTCCTCAGGTGTTTAATTACACCAGTCTTCGCCAGCATGTTGAGGAGCCCATATTATTTAATGCAAAAACTTCCTCGTGTCCCACCATTTTGAGAATCCCTCATTTTCTAATGCACGAGCTTCCTCTGGTGTCTGATTACACCAGAAGCCACCATTAAGAGAATTCTTCATTCTTCAATGCACAGGCTACCTGGGTGTCTGATTACACCAGTAGCAACCATAATGAGAATTCTTCATTTTCTAACGCACAGGCCTTCTCAGGATTCTGATTACAATAGTCGTCACCATGTTGAGGATCCTCCATTCTCTAATGCATGGACTTTCTCGGGTGTCTGATTACACCCGTTGCCACCAGGTTGAGGATCCTTCATTCTTTAATGCACAGGCAAAAATAATATTAAAATTATTCTGATATTCAATAGTTTGTATTTCCACTAATTTCTTCAATAACTTGATAGGCACTTATTCATATTTGGGTGCTGAAACCACCAGTTGTCTTACTCAGGGGGAAATATTTGATTCATTTGACCTAGTTGACTGGATCTTGATATGTGGTAATTAGCAATTTTTAATAAGGGCTAATCCCCACGGTGTCAATTTCAAGGAATATCTTTATCTTGTTATTTCCACGGACCTATGGTTAATTAAGGGGTATTGCCGCGTTGTGGAGATTAACAAAGTTATTGGTTAACCTGATTGCTCTAATAAGGTAGTTCAGGGTTTTTTCACGGCTGATAGAGCAAACCTGCTAAAAGATTAGGGAGCCACTTCATTATAAATCAATGATTTCCTGTATGTGTACATGTACTCATTAATGCGATTATTAATTTATTTCCCTAATCGCAAAGTGGTACACAGATTGGCCATTGATTTAATTTAATATTGTAATTCAAAAAATTGCTGCACATATATTGTTCATTTTTGTTACAAAGTCCAGAATTTCCAGGGAAGAGGCTTGAAGGAGGTTTCATTGACTGGTATCTTATTACACCTTCGTGCTTTTGAGAAAAAAAAACATTCAATTTGTCAATGTATTTTTAGTTTGCCGTGATCACTTGGTAGGTCTGAAAGTCCTCATAATAGATATTTATCGTTTGTTGCATATTTGTTACAAATACATTTCAGCAAGGGTTTCAAATTTCATTCTTTAGAAAGAAATTGCAGGTGTTAGCACGATATATCTTTGAACACATGTTAAAAAATTACTTAATCGTGGTTTAAAGAAATTAAATTTTATAATTAAAATGTTTTAGGGAATATTAACTTGATATTTTTCCAGATAATATCTTCGGCTCTAATTAAATAAATATTAAACCTCTAAACAATTAAAAAGGAATATTTTTCATGATATTTTTCGATTCACCAATTATCTGTGTGAATGGGACAAATTGAGGTTTTGAATGTCTTGCCTGCTCACTGTATTGCTCCACGTTTTTCTAGAGAGCTCGATTAATCGGTTGATAAATGAAAAAAAATATCAGTTTCTCTGTTCGACGATATTCCTGGTGACTTAATGGAAGACACATGAGAATCCGGTTTTATTTCGAAATATTTGTCTCATACGAAACAGTATTTCTTTGTAAATTGCTCATCACAACTTGCAACTGATACGTTGGCAGAGGTATCTCAAATATTTCCACCTGATTCAGACAGGTTGACATTTTTCATCCTTGTTGAGATGATGTTTTTCCACCTATTTCAGAATACGCGTTAGTATTTAATGATCTTCGGCAAGTAAATATAGCAACCCTTTCAGTAATTTAGGCAATGAATTATGCGCAATGTAGCTTTTTCATTACAAATTCTTATCAAAAAGGAAGCATCTCTTTAATAAAAAAAGTTCAAAATCTTTTAAAATATTATCGATTGCAAATTGACAGTAGTGGTAGTTAGACTTGTTATTTAAGAGTAAGAGTTAGTTCAGAAATCAGGCAGTACTCAGCACCATTGATATCCAGCGTTGATGGAGAGATCCGTTTCGATCGTTTTTCTTCCAAATAACTGTTTCGAAGGAGATGAACAGGAATATTGTTTTCTTCCGTATATATGGGCGGCAGTTGATTGTCAGGTTATATAGGTGATTCGGTTTTAACAGAGCGGAGCTTCATATGTAAGGGGGAGGAATATCTGCGCACAATATTCAGGTTATTTGTGAATTTATATTTATACATGAAAATATAGTGAATATACTGAATTTCTTTTTATATCTGAAATTTCTTTATCAAATAAATATCAATAGCCATTTTAAATTTTTATATTCATTTTACACCTTATGCACATAGTTTTACTCGATATTCATTAGTGAAATAAATTAGGAAATGAAATAAATGAGATAAATTTGAACTTTAAATAGGGGTTATGAACATTTAAAAATTTCTAAATGTATATATTATAATTTTATATGCAAATTGAATAATTTCGCCGTTTTGATAATAGGTTCTGAGCATTTTTCAATTTATTTTTAAAGGTTTATTTTTATATATAAACAAACCTTTACTACGCTTACTGCTATTAAGAATACATTGGAAGGCCTTGACTTATCAGTGATAAACGCTCACCAGTAGTATTTTATGTGTGAAAGAAACATCGTGTCTTAATATTTTCGGTTTTACTTATTAATAGTATTTTAAAAAGAAAAATCAAACACATATTTTTCAAATATCCTAGTAATCTTATATATCTATACGGTATATTTAAAATCCGTATTAATGATATTATATTTCAATCAATATGTAAAATCATTTCTTAAATACGCGGAATAAACTAACATATTCCTTACCAAATTAAGTATAGTGTACATATAAACAATGCAATCTAAATATAGACGATAGATTTTTACTGGATGGATCTTTTGGAACTAAATATATTATTTCCCATATTACAACCTTTTTTTACATATTTCTATTGAATATAAATTACATTCAATTTAATTTCATAGCGAATATAATAAAATACAATGAGATATTTTACTCACCTGATTTAGAAAATAGACGTTATGAATTGAAAAATGATAAAGTTTATGAAGAGATATTTGAAGTTATAGGGTGGTTTGGGACCTAAGGACAGTCAGGAAGAGGCCCTAAACATAATAGTCAGTTATAGTTATATCACTAAGGTTATGGCAAGTTACTTACTTTAGAAGATCCAGCTTTCTCTGCGTCCAGCCTTGCGGGACGCACCTTTGGTCATTTTGTTTTTCTTGGCAATTATTCTCAATTCTAGTTTATTTTTGCCAATCGACACCTTTATCTTCTTTTCGATGCCCTTCATCAAAGGCTTAAGATTATTCTGAATGACAAAATGACAATCATCATATACTTTAATTTGCCTTTCAATAATATTTTGTATATCTTTTTGGATTGTATTTAGAAGAATCCTTTCTGAATATGTCATTCTTTGACGTTTTTTATTAATTTTTTTTATTTGAAACGTTGGTCCTTTGAAATTTGCCTTTTTCAAAGAAGGCACAGTCTGGGTGGATTTATCTTTTTGTTCGGCTTTGATCTCCACATAATCAAGTGGATATTTATCAAGGTTCCGGAAGATAATCCGGCTATCCTTTCTCTTCAAATTTTTCAATCTCCTTTTCTTATCTCCTAAGAATTCTTTCCTTAGGCATTTGGGAAGGAGGTGCAGTTTGGGGCACTCCCCAAATTGGACAGACCTTTTCGAGGATTCATCTATTTCCTACACACATAAAAATATTTGAATGTATAATATATTTGATATTCATTTTAAAAATAACAATTCGATATATATTTTATATTTTGATATATATTTAAATAATTAATAGTGTGTACCAGAAGAGGCATCTCTCCTCTCAATTATTCATTAGAACAATGCATTTTATTTCCTCCCCTTTTCAATATGCTACTTCTACTGAGGATGGACCACTTGATCCCTCTATATCTACCGTCTTTTGCTTTATCTCCACGTATGTGCGTCGCCCAGTTCATTGTTTCAGGTCATCCATTTACTCTCGCCATCTTTATTCTCGTGGTTTCTCCCCGTGAAACTTTACCTGCAGAATTGTAATCAGTATCTACCTCGCTGATCTACGCATCTCCTGTTCAAAAATATGTAATATATTGTTATTTTTTATAACCAGAAGCAGGTGCTCTGTTTCCAATTGTTCATGGACCTGAATGGTTGCCATCTTGTCTGTCCACGGAATCTTAAGTGCTCTTCTATAAAGATACATCTCAACGACTTCAATTGAAGATTTTGCAATGTCCATGTTTCACATCCATATGATAGCATAGGCCAAATTAACGATCTAATCAGTCTTTGTTACATCATAAAATCAGTAGTTCCCCTCAATATATTTGTTGCTTTGAAAATCTTGATTTAAAATGGCATTTCGACATTTTATTTCCATGTCCAATCTTCCCTAACATGTTATTTCAGTACCTAAATATCTGTATGTCGCTGCTTGATTTTTAACGAGTCCATTTACCAAAAAAAAAGGATTCTGGTATTGTATTATATATAATTTCTGGTAATATATTTCAATATAGTCTCAGTTGTATTCAATTCAAATTTGAAAGCTTTCCCTCACTAACAAGTGTATCAAATAGTTCTTTTAGACTCTGTTTTATCCCTCTAGTAAACCTGTATAATAACTTAATAACTTATATTATTTTTATAATGCCTATCAATGGCCATCATCAGTGCAGGGTGGCTTTGATTTCATGACAGGAGTAGGTAAATACCAACTATACCGGTTTGATTTGCGTTATTATTATCGTTGAAATCAATTTGCACATTTATACAACAAGCTTTGAAATATATATATATAAATAAATATAAGGCATATATTGGATCTAAATTTATTAAACGGCCAATATTTCTAGGGGCAACACGCCTCTCTTTATCAAGGCTTTTGAATTTAAACTAAATCACGTGGGCATATATGCCTTATATTTATTTATAGATATTAATATGGATTGCTCAATCTTTAAAATATATATATATATAACTGCATAATCTATCTTGTATAACCATGGTATATGGAACTTTATAAAATGGATTTCAGATTACAGTTGAACCTCCCTTTAGCGGACACCTCTTCAAAAAGTACAGTTTTTATTTGAAAAATTACCATTTTTACAATTTAGCAATTCTCCGGTAAGAGGACACCTTTCCCTGAAGGACACTTTGGATTTGAAATTAGGTGTCCTTCACATAGAGGTTTTACTGTACATCAAATTTTAATTATTTATAATAATCATTCAATTTCTAAATCACTTCAATAAATTTACTTACACTGGGATTTTTCTTTCCCCCGGTGAAAAAGTTCTTTACTCTAGTAAAAAAGCCAGTCTTTTTGGATCTGAAACGAAACATATGTTCAAATATATAAATTAAAATATATGATATTCAACAAAATGTGTATTTAAAAGAATATTTATATTTCAATGAATTCATATTCTGTATATTTACCAAATATCCCAAATAAATAATTTAATCCCGCCTCTAATTGGGTTAATCCATATAATATTAAAGTATAATTATAGCAAATACAATATTTAGTTGCAGTATTCATGTTTATATCATGAAGATAAAATTAAAATATCGTTCTCATTTATATTAAATTTAAATATTAGCTCTCGATTTTAAGATAAATTAGATTTCATCATAAGGAAATAGGATAATATGTTTTGCGTCAAATATTACTTCTTCAACAGATTCATATATTGTATGATTAAAATATTCAAGTATATAAAAATGTATTCAAAATTTCTTCAACCAAGAAATATAACTTTGTGATTTATCAAAACACAGTGTTACAGGTTAACCTACATAATACCGAGTATATGGAGATGGTGGTGTTTTAGCCACTCCATAGAAAGGGTAAGTGTGATTGCTCCGTTAGTTAGTCACATTTCAGAGTTACTGGAGGCTGTATATGGAGGCAAAACAGATTATAGAAGATATGCGGCAATTTGGTGGCTCAGATTGGCGAACCCACTGCGAAGGTTCACCATTGATGAGTAATATTCTCCTAATAATATCAAATTAAAATTTCTGATTATGCGAATTTTTCAATTAAATATTAGTAAGCCCAATGCTGGGTAATGGATTTATATTCAAATTAAATTACCTACAAATAACGTGAACATATTAATTCATTATATTTTACATTACATATATTGGGTTGTGAAGAAAGTTAATCCTGTTCTTGTATCCCTTTAATTCATAAGGGTTTTTGTTGTTATATGATAAGTGTTTATATTCTTTAAATAGTACTTGCTATTCTCTACAAACCTTCATTATTTGTTTTTGAAAAAAATAATTTTTCGTTCTTTTTCCAGGCTTCGAAATGGAATATATAGAAGGCAAAATTCAACTTTTCGAAGACACGCCTCGAAGCGGACGACCATCAGAATTAGATGAGGAATATCTAAAGGCCCTGTTGAAGGAAGATAGTCGCCAAAAAACCTGTGATGAGTTGGCCGGAAAATTGAAATGTAGTGCTTTTACCATATCCAACCATCTTCAATAAATAGTTTTTTCTCAAAATCTTGGAGCTTGGGTGCCTCACGAAACTAATGAAACCAACAAAGAAAATCGCCTTCAATTCTCTGCTCAACATCTCGCACGCCATCAATAAACACGGGACCATAAACAACGATCTTCATACCGAATCGTTACAGGAGATGGAAAATGGTGTCTATACGTGAATATGAAGCAGAGAAAAGAGTGGTTGGCTCCAGGAGATACGCCGAAGCCAATATTAAAGTAAGATCTTCACCCACAAAAGGCTCTGATCTGCGTTTTTGGGACTGCGAAGGTGTGCTGTACTGGGAAATGCTCGAAAGGAATGCCACAGTCAACAAGGACCTCTATATTGCCCAATTACATTGCGTGAATGAAGCTATTCAACAGAAAAGACCCGATCGATAAGGTAAAATCACTCTCCTTCACGACCATGCTAGCTCGCATGTTACACAAGTCGTCAAAGCCCCCTTTAAAGAGCTCGAAAGCGAAGTTCTACAGCACCCGCCGTACTCTCCGCATTCTATCTCTTTAAACACCAACCGATCACCAACCTTTCGGCTCCAGGACAAACTATATGAGAGGCCCTACCACCGATGATGAAGAGGACCTTAAAACCTGACTCAACAACTTCTTCGACACCAGACCGGGCGATTTTTGACGGAAAGGCGTCAACAAACTAGTCGAACGTTGGATGGAGGTCGTAAATAATAACGGAGAAAACATAATTGATTAATTAATTGTTATAATTATTGTTTTGTCTAAATAAAGTTGTGTCGAATAACCCCGAACAAAATTTATTTACAACCAAATGTAATATCACTTTTCCACTGAGTAGTAATCAGATATATATAGTTTAAATTTCATCTTGTTTGGTTGTCACTAGAACCTATACATGATCTCGAATTAATATATCTTGAATATAAAAATAAATTGAGATCAAATATATATTTTTCATATTTATCTTATTCCACTATATTCTCGTTTCCTATTTTATTAAGTATTAAAGTAGTTAGAGAGTTTAATTTATTTATGCTGCTGTTGATGAATTCTTCCTTTTTAAAGTTTGATCTTTCAGAGTTCTATATGCTCATCTCAATATACAATGTTCATTCCTAAACGATCTTTTTTTAAATTCTAATCCATCTACGCTCCCTGTATCTTGAAATACTAGATGCATTTATGTTCGCTACACTCTTAATACCAGAGGCTATCCAAAAAAAAAAAACTAACGAACTTACTACCTTTAAAAGGCTAATAAAAAGAGAATCTGTATTAACTGATATCAGCTGGTTGATTTACAACTCCTGTATGATCAGGCAACTTAAATTAAACTTGCATGATCAGAAGATAAATTTCCCTACCTATTGTTAATTATTTTCATTTTATCGTTATATAAGAGTTCATGTATTTTGGCCAATTTATATTTTCTTGACTTTCCAAATTTTTCTAAACCGTCTTTTAAAAGTGCATAACAGTCCAATTAAAATATATCTTTTATTAATAATATATTCTGAAATATTATGACATTTTTGTACTCTTTCTTCTCAATATTTGTTAAATTCCTGAAACATTCAGCTAGTTTGGCTATCGCTGACCTGCGATATCTCGTGTATAATTATTGACAATGGGTTTAGAGATGTAATATCTGTTAATATAGATATTTTTTGGTAATTTTGGTGTTTATCTTTTATAGACGCTTCAGCAGAGCAGTTGATATCAGACCTTTTGTTTTAATTTCTAAGAATACTCAAATTTCACATAAATCATTTGAATTTAGCGCATATACGTAGTTTATTTTTTATTCTAGAAATTATATTAATTTTGTGATCATTTTTCAAATAAAAAAAAGAGAAGAATTTAATAAATATTTTAAAGTAATGTTTTAAAATTCAGGGCTTCGCTCATAACAAACTGCTTCCCATCACGTTGTATTTACATACTACATTTGGAGGTATAAAACTTGGAAAATGCTCTTGCTATGGTTAGTTTGGAATTTTGGTTGTGATTTCCTATCTTATTTTATGTTTTTATATCCCTTGGGTATATCTTGATGAATTTTCTACTTCCTGGTCATTTTTTTATATATTTGTCGTAAATGCTCTTGGTATTTATTTTCTACCAAGCCCATTTTTTAAACTTTAGCATATATACATTTTTTTTCAAGACTATTATATCTATTTTGTTTTACCCCTACTATAATTTACGCCTTTATTGGTTTATGATCCTGTATATGATTGTGTAAAGTCGAATAGTCGGCGTCCAGTTTGTAAGTTTGCTTATTGGTTTTACTACTATCAGGTGACCTCAATCAGACCATCGTTTTTAAGTTGATTAGCAATTCAGTTGCTGAGATTAATTGCTCTAGTTTCGTATAATAGGTTATTGCTCTAGTTTTATATAAGTTTATAATTGCTTTTGTTTTATATACAGAGGTGAATCTCTTGTTTTTTAAACAGTTATTAATTGCTCTTATTTATAAACAGTTATTAAATGCTCTTATTTTATATACAGATGTGATTTTGTTCTTGTTTTATATACAGTTGTGATTGCTCTTGTTCTATTAATAGAGGTGATTGTCCTTGTGTTATATACAGTTAATAATTGCTCTAGTTTTATATACAGTTGTGATTGCTCTTGTTCAATATACAGAGGTGATTGTCCTTGTGTTATATACAGTTAATAATTGCTCTAGTTTTATATACGGTGTTAGTTGTTTTAGTTTTAAATACAGTATTAGTTACTTCAGTTTTATTTACAGTAGTGATTTCTTGAGTTTTATATACAGAGGTGAATCTTTTGTTTTTCAAACAGTTATTAATTGCTTTTTTTATAAACAGTTATTAATTGCTCTTATTTTATATACAGATGTGATTGCTCTTATTTTATATACAGTTGTGATTGCTCTTGTTCTATATACAGTGTTAGTTGTTTTAGTTTTAAATACAATATTAGTTACTTTAGTTTTATTTACAGTAGTGATTTCTTCAGTTTTATGTACAGTAGTAATAGGTCAAGTTTTTATATACAGTTATTAATTGCTCTAGCTTTTAGTTACAGTATTAGTTTTTCTAATTTATATAAAGTTATTAACATCTTTAGTTTTATATACAGTTATTAATTGCTCTAGCTTTTAGTTACAGTATTAGTTTTTCTAATTTATATAAAGTTATTAACATCTTTAGTTTTATATACAGTTAGTAGTTGCTTTAGTTTATATACAGAAGTAGTTGCTCTGGTTTTATATACAGTAGTAATAACTATCTGTTTTTTTTTATACAGTTAACAATTTCTCAAGTTTTATATACAGCAATATTTGCCCTTGTTCTATATAAAGTAGTAGTGTTGCTCTATTTTTATTTATATTAGCAGTTTATCAAATTTTGTATCGTTGTCGGGCGATTAATGCATAAAATCATAGCTAAGAAGAAAACAGGTTCTAATCTTGGTATTATTTATAAGTAAAGGGCTATCTGGCGTAAAGTTTTTTTTTGGAATAAATTTAGTCTTGTATTCGTGAGATTATAACTGAGTTTTCGGAGTTAGTTATCTTGTAAGAAAATGTACCTTACTCAAAAACCTATATTTTATGATAATTATCGTTTTTCAATTTTAGCTTATTTTCTTTACAAATTTCTGACTCGCAAAATATTTTCCTTCCAAAAAAATAATTTATCATTTTCTAACTTTTTTTTTTAAATTTACAAATCAATTAATATATTTTGTAATTTTCCATCAAATACATAAATTGAAAGAACTTATTGAAAGTTTTGGACATCTTCAAATAGTGAATTTGATAAATGGTTTTAAAGAGCATAACACGTTTTTCATTATTGTTCTTCATGCAAAAGAAAAAAATATTATAAAAACATGAATTCAAAATATTTTTGGATAACAAGATTCACTTTATATAAGAATTTTTCGATTCCAATGCAATGACCGTACCTTCGATTAGGCCCTTCTTTGGGCCCCTGCTCCTCTACCTGATAATTTCTGCGTTTTGGGTGCCTGCGGCGCTTCTTTCCACATGAAAAAATTGTGGACATTATAGTGAGGAATGCTATTAAAATTCTTGGCCTCATGATGCCTTTTTTGCCTGATGATCTGTTGTTAACTTTGCTTCTTCAAATTATTGTCATTAGTCAGATTTGTTTGTCAAATATTTTTCTGATCAATTAGAAATCCATGGTTATAACTTGTCTTAATAGGTGATAGCCCTTCTTCACATTTTTTGATATTTTAAATATTTCTGAATAGGGCTGTGTGTTTCGTAAAAAAAGGTTTATAAATAAAATTAACTTATTTACTAATTGTTGAAGCTTTCGTATATGAATCAAAGCGTGACTAACGGTAAAAAAAAATATAATTCTGACGCAGCAAATATCATTAAATAGATAAAAATCAAAAGATATAATTTAAAAAAGAATGAAATAAACCTGAATAAATAGAAATACAAACTACGCAAATATTGTCAGTAATCCAATAATTTTTTTGTAATAATAGGTATCGGTGTTGAATGTCACAGTTGGCTTACGTTAAAATAACATAAATGTTGCTTAACTGATATTGAGTCCATAAGTCTGCTACCTCCCTTGTGTCAGTTATGGAAAAGTACAAGCAAAAAGACACAAATTTATAATCAATAATGAAGAGATAGAAGTTTCCAAACAGACATATAGGTTCCAGAGTACGGTGACAACCACTAGCCTCATATTTTCATATATTGTCCCGAGCCTTTTTATATCAGACTATTTGGTGTTAGAACACATGTGAAATTTGAAGTCTACATTGCAGTCCTACATATATCCTTATGATTGGAAGCAATTATATCATGTGTTATGTCAACTATGCATTCAGAGGATATGCATGATTAACAATATAAGTTACATATACATAGCACATTGTCACATTCACAACGTGATTGAAATATCATTTTCAAAAAATAAAAATAAAACGCACACAAACTCCTGTTCTGCGCTGCTTCCTACTTCGTTAGTCACCTACCCAGGCTCCATTGCTCTACTTTACAGATACCGTTGATAACACATAACTCTTATTCATAAAGAGGAGCTATAGACGATCCGGGATGTTTATGTGGAAAGAGAAAGCAGGATTCCAGTCATCTGCTTCTTGAGTGCCCAATCTTCCAGAACTACAGAAATCGGGAAAACATCGAATACAAGGATTTTTTATGTTTGTAAATAGTAAGGACTCGTATTTTAAATTTAGAAAATTCTGTAAATATATCTATGATTTTCTCTCTTGGTTAAAAAAAACCTTAATTATTACCTATTTGTATATTATTTCTTTTTTTTTTGTTTGTTTATTTTGTCGGTTGTGATGTAAAATCAAGAATGATTTTAATGTCCTCTTTCTTATCTTTTCAAATCTTGTAATTATTAAAAATTTTTGTTTTTTTTTTATGTAATATAGTATCTGAATTTAGTGTTGTTATTGACGCAAGCATCCCTTGTAGGGATATCGCGTCTGATTTGATAAATAAATAAATAAAGTTACATTTAATTTCTTAATTTGGGAATGAATAACATCATCCTATACCTCTTGCTGTTTTCATAAGAAAATGACAGAATTACAAAAGAGACATATAAAACATGTGGGATTTATAGATTCTCAATTCAGAAACCTATGAATGCTGTGGAGATGTAATACGACCACCTATAAATCATTCGAGAAAGTACGGCTGAAATGATGATAGATGGAAACACTAATGCATGTGATAATTTATGTGTAAAATGAACATGCGTTAATTTATAATATATAGTTGGCGCGTTTTATTTTTTACCTAAAAAATAATTTACACATAACAGGTTTTGCCCTTTTGTTTGCGTTAGAGCGTAGATCGATGCAAATATTAATATGTAATTCTACTGTCCTAAAAGCTTATATCCATAATATTCTTTAATAACATTTCTGAAATTTCACTTTTAGTGTAGCATATATGAGCAGATTCATCCATTACATTATTAGATTTCTGAAAAGCAGTCTGGTAAATTAAATTTTCGAAACCGTTGGAAGAGTTTACCACTGATGAGCCAAGCTCTCCACTATATTCTAATTGCAGTAAGGATAGTAGATTTTTGTTTTATTTCTAGGAAGTAAACATTATGCTTTTTAAATACCTTAATTTCTAATAAAAATACTACTGAATAATTATTGAACAGTTGAATTCCCACATTTCAGTGTTGATGGCAGACATTTCAACAGTTCATAGCAGTATGATAAAGAAGAGAAACAATTTAAGTAACTTAAATCGTTGGTGCTATTTAAAAGGCTAAATTTAAAACCATAACGATCAATTTCTGAAAAGGCTTTTCCCATAACAGCCCCAATATACTATAGAATAAAACAAATAGAATAGAATAAATTGATTGCATATAAGACGACGACCTTATTGGTCAACACTGCGCAACCTCTCTCCCTGTTATTCTTTGGGCTTCGCCTTTACCACTGAAGATTTTTATTCTTTTTTGTGAGTTGTCTACCTCTTTTACCCCACAGCCAACATTGCACATAAGCGATAGAATTTACAAAATATTTATAAATAATATATGAAACAATTATAAAATATATACACTCTATTTGTATGGGAAATATGCCCAACAAACACAAAACGCACATAGTAAGACAAACATAAGGATTATAAATAAAGTACACAGTCCGACAATTAAATGATGAGACTGATGTGTGTGCTGTGCTACAAGTGAGAAATAAATCCCAATTTTCAAACAACCGATAGCAACCACCCCCTTAAATCTGGCCACGCTGTAATATTTTTCGAAAGGGATGCCGGGAAATGACATATTTTAATTTCAAGTATGTAAACAACTGGGAATTGGGAAATGAACATTAAACAAATATCCAATACTAAATTCTGTGTTGTTTTTTTAAATAGGAAATTACTTTATGAAATGTACAAGATATATATTAACTATCAGAATTTTGTGCACATCTACTCGAGGGTTTGCCTCGAGAGATTGACACATATTACTATTGATCTTAGCTTACCAATCCTTGAAAACATTCAGGTTTACTGTCACATAAACAACATTTCTTGAACCACCTGGTTTTGGTTCTCTGTTTCAATGGCATATGAATTACATTCAATACAAGAGAGTGCGTCTAAAAAACGAGACCAATTTATCAACTATTTCTAGCATCTGTTCACAAATAGTAAGTTTCAAATGGCGAAGGAACCTAATTTTTGGGTACACACATTCATGAAATACCCATACTCTTAAGAAACCTGTGTGTGTTAATTAAATCATATATAAATAATATATTAACAACATATTATCAAAACTGAGACATCATATATAATGGATATCAGACATGATTTCGGTTAAAATGAATATAAATATGTGTATACAATTCATTTGTCTACAGAGAGACCCACAAAGAGAGAGAGAGAGAGAGGTTCAGTGACCCTGAAAAGGTAATTCGATCCTATTTTTTTCATTAATCAAATTGTTTAAAACAAAGTTTTATTATTGTATTCCACATGAATTTAAGAGTTTTTGAATATAATTAAAAGAAGGACGCCATAATATTTTTCATTTTTTATTTGATTAAATACTTATATTGCTCGAATGAAACAATATAATATATAGGATACCCTAGCTATAGATTTCTATTTTCTAATAGAAATCTGTTTCTCTCTATTTGATAAAAGGGAGAGAGATGCGTAGTCCAAGTACGGTAGAGCGGCTGGTCCTGGAACAAATAACTGCAGAATTAATTTGTATTTTCAAATATATAAAACGAAACTCAGTATATTTGTTTTTAAGTCAGTTAAAATAATACCCAAATCCTAAAATAATTATATAACTAGTGAGTCCTAGAGACAGAAATTATACTAGTAAATTGAATAAAAATTTATATATTTAATACTATCATAAATATTTATAATAAATAGGATGAAAATATAATTAGCGCGACATATATTGTAAGATATTTGAACTATTTTTGACGCGTTTGATTTTTTTTCTTTAATAAATCAATTCACTACTGCCCTTACTGCAATGATGAAATAATTGGAGGGCCTGGCTCATCAGTGGTGAACCCTCCCAGCGATTTCGCATTAACTCTTTTAAATAAAAATATGGATATATTAGGTTCGGGGCATTTAAAGTGGAATAAATATTTCCTGGAAAATAGTCCTCTTTTAAAAATATAACATATGGTTATTTAAAATATATTTATATGCATAGGAGCGATGTACATTTAATGCCAGGATTTTATATTTTTTATTTATTTTTTACAGACACATATATAAAATATCCATTTATTAAACCATATATTGACCTTTGTAAATACATATTAAAATATATAATAATTGATTAATATTTAACAGGAAATTTGATTATAGAAATAGCACACTATGTAGAGTAAAAGACATGGAAATTTGGCTTCGGTTTTAAATATATAAAATACTAACCAAGTTACTATCCTCAGGTCCTGTTTCAAAGTTTTATTTTAAGCAGGGTATTATTCTGTTCATAAAACGAGAGGTGAGTGCTGTACTGATGTTCATATCTGCAACATTCACAATTGATTATAGATGTAGTACACTATGTAGAGTAAAAGAAATGATAATTCTACTTTGGTTTTAAATGAATAAAATACTAACCGAGTTACTATCCTCAGATCCTTTTTCAAAGTTATATTTGAGGCAGAGAAATATTCTGTTCATAAAACGGAAGGCGAGTGCTGTACTGATATCTGCAACATTCACAATTTATTATGTACGTATCACACTATGTAGAGTAAAAGACATGGTAATTCTCTTCAGGTTTCAAATATATAAAATACTAACTTAGCTATATATTCACTATCCTCAGGTCCTTTTTCAAAGTTATATTTTATGGAAGGATATTTTTAGGTTCATAGAACGGAAGGTGAGCGCTGTACTGATATCTGCAACATTCACAATTGATTATTCGATATTAAGGTTTGATAAAGGAATTTAATCAAATATTTTATTCATAAAACCTTTTCTTGTAAAAAGAAAATCTAAAAGTTCAAATAATGATTCAAAATTACTATTCTTTCTTTAAAATAATGAAAATTTGGTTTTAAATGTATTATTGCTAACTCATTTAGAAATTTGAGTTAATTATTTTTTCATAACTCATACGCGTTATTATATCTTAATGTGTGAAATATTATTTAGAGATATATTTTGAATTCTATGTGTTAAATATTTCTTAATTTTTTGGAATTTATATTCGAAATATTCATATATATTTTATTTAATAATCATATTTAAACATTAAAGTGAAAATATCTTTTTATGACTCAATCAAATAAATCTTTAATTTTTGCCATAAATTTTCATTTATTCACAATCGAAATTTTTCAAGTTTCCTGAACTAATATTTCTTGAAAATCTTTTAAATTTAAATAATATAAATAATAATAAACAAAGGAACCTTTTTTTTCTTTTGGTTAGCGCCTATTTTCCTGTGAGCTTATACACACTCTGTGGTAACAATTAATTAATAAATATACAACACTCTCCCCCTATACATATATAGAACTTATTGACTTTCAAGGTAAATACCATATATAACAGAATGGTATCAGTTAAAATTATTTATGATTATATAATATAGAGAATTAATAATTTACCTTGATGCTCATTTGGTTCAATTCCCCATTTCTGCCTCTAAGATGTTACATAGACAAAGTCGCGCTTCATCATTCTGCTATTTTCTCATAGAATTGGTAGTTACATTGAGCTTGGTATTCAGCATATTTTCTTTATATTAGAACAAAAAGACACGAATGCCCAATTTTTCTTCAAAATACTCCTTTTCAGTTATGTCAACACATTTATGACAGCAAAATGATTTTGATATAGCAAAGTGAAAGTGACAATGCATCTTGATTATTGAGACATTTACGTTATTACTTGTCGGACTTCCAAATTTGCATATCACCAAATACAGAATTGGCTTCTTCAATTCTTCAGAGGTCCGATGGTAATAAAAGAGCAGCAGAATCCTTTTTGTGTCCTCATTTTACCAGAAGCCGAATTTGCCCAGATGGAATGAAAAATATATTTTTCTCTTTGTCTGGTTTTGTTAGAAGATGCTAATTATAAACTGGACAACTTTTTTTGAAAATCTGGCTTGCTAAGATGGTGTACTGAGTAAATTATGAGTTGTAAATTTGATAATCAGGCATGTTATTATGTTCTTCCAAGACACTGTTAAATAAAGAACATATTAGTTTTTGCCCAGTCTCACCATTGACTTCATTTGATTTTTATCTTTAAGGGCTTCGATTTTCACTAGATTGACCTGAAATAAAAGGAAATTGATCTTAATATTTGTACTGGTCTGATATGGTTGCAGTCTTTATATTTGAAGGTTTTTCTAGATCAACTTGCTTTTAATCGTGAAAAATAAGATGAACACTAGATAGTGAAACTTTCTGTCAAGAACTGGATTTGAGCATTAGCACTTCGGTGATAAATATCTGGAGTTATCTATATTAAGTGAGGAATTATGGTTTCCAGCAATTACCAGTCATGCCATTGAATTGGTCGAAAAATATATTCAGGCATAAAATGACAGATAATCTGACAAATACATGTCTTTTCAACTGGTGATATCGTTTTCTACTATACATTTAGAAAGGTATAAAGCACTTTGAGTTTGATCTAAGCTCTCTTTTGACGTTTCTCAATCTACTATTGTCCATTCGTCTGTTGAATCTCCATGTCGAACATATATCCAGGTGTTCTTCTTCCTAGCCATTGTTGTCAAATAGTTTTTCAGATTTGTTGTTTTGGATATAAGCTTATAGATTCTCGTTTTAACCTGGAGAAGTATCTATGTTGTTTTGTATTCAGTGTTTCTGACATGATATTGGGTACAATGGACGAGATAAATAAAATATTCCTTGAAGCGAATACTGCTTTTCTCCATTTCTCCATTCCATGAAAATTGAATGAAATTGATCCAACGAAACCATGTCGTACTGCACAGATTACATAGGTTAAAACAACAGCCTATAAAGAATACAAAACCTATTCATGTTAATTGTATAGCTAGAATTATAAAGAGAGCTTCCTTAATATTAGATAAAAAATAATAAAATATATAATTAAAAATGCGTTTTGATTATTATTGATAGCTATTACCAAAAAGTTAATATCAGTTTAATTAAATTTGAAACATCCAAATATATATATTCCCACACTGCTAGTCTTTGAAATGTGATCCACCATGAACGAATTCAAGTAGAAGAATCGTGTTAATTAGTGTATAGCGTATAGAGGTAATTTACAGGCATTTTTAAATTATAGTGGGATTAACCAGTAAATTGAGTAGCCTCCTCGAGTTAACCAAAATATCAATCCTTCTAGGAATTGAACCTAAATTAAATTGTAAGATATTTGCACCCTCTTTACTGAAAACATCTTCATGTTTCTGACACCCTAGTATTTGATATCTATGTACACTCTTAAAAATATCTTTCCTTTTTGACCAAGGATATTTGAGATTCTGAATGACACTTTGAATGACCTAATTACAACCGTCGATTCCATATTTTTATAATCTTGGGATCTCGACCAACCCATGCAGCAATTAATTGTAAAATACAATTCTTGGTAGATTACAATTCTACAGCGATCAAACACAGAAAATTCTGGTATAGGTGCCTTATAAGAAGCCTTAAAGAATTACACAAAGCAATATAAATATAACAATAATATCAAAAATCAATAAGTGAATATCTTCTTCATTTAAACATAATGTAGATTTAT
Organism: Cordylochernes scorpioides; assembly: GCA_030710605.1. Taxonomy (NCBI): domain Eukaryota; kingdom Metazoa; phylum Arthropoda; class Arachnida; order Pseudoscorpiones; family Chernetidae; genus Cordylochernes; species Cordylochernes scorpioides. The sequence goes on from CP092865.1 coordinate 85,460,948, forward strand.
AACGAAAGTCTCTTTTCGAAGGCCTGAAAACTAAATAAGCCTCAATAAACTAATACATATATATGTATCTGAAGATGTCATGTATAATTCTTTTTTGTTTTCCTTCCCTCTTACACAAAGAAATGACACATAGAACTGATTATTTATTTCTATACTACATTATATATCTGTATAATGAATAGATTCATCATTTACTGATAAAATTATTGGTCAAAATAGCTACTGAAGACTATTTACTACCTAAATATATATTGATATAAGGTAACTATTTATCATATTGTTATTTATGCGATGTTTTGAATGATAGTCTAGTACAATTTAATTGAAAAATATAAAAATAAATTAAATAACTTATGAAGCATGTGAAAATGGGAAAATAAAATTGATTTACCTGATAATCAACGAGTTAAAATATCCAATACAAATATTTTCCATATAAAGAACATTTGAAGGCCAGATGATTTCAGACGGGTCTTCAAAATGTTAAATTAGGTTTTATGTTAAAATAAGCCTTTGATTTCGAGCTCGAAAGCTGAAATATCGTTCTTTCAATTAAACTCTTATATGTATCATTAAGGCTCCTCAGTTCCCTAAAGCACGGGTTCCTCGGAGGTCTGATTACATCAGTCGCCACCATGTTGAGGATCCTCCAATCTCTAAAGCACGGGTTCCTCGGAGGTCTGATTACATCAGTCGCCACCATGTTGAGGATCCTCCAATCTCTAAAGCATGGGTTCCTCGGAGGTCTGATTACATCAGTCGCCACCATGTTGAGGATCCTCCAATCTCTAAAGCATGGGTTCCTCGGAGGTCTGATTACATCAGTCGCCACCATGTTGAGGATCCTCCAATCTCTAAAGCATGGGTTTCTCTGAGGTCTGATTACATCAGTCGCCACCATGTTGAGGATCCTCCAATCTCTAAAGCATGGGTTCCTCGGAGGTCTGATTACATCAGTCGCCACCATGTTGAGGATCCTCCAATCTCTAAAGCATGGGTTCCTCTGAGGTCTGATTACATCAGTCACCACCATGTTGAGGATTCTCCAATCTCTAAAGCATGGGTTCCTCTGAGGTCTGATTACATCAGTCACCAACATGTTGAGGATTCTCCAATCTCTAAAGCATGGGTTCCTCGGAGGTCTGATTACATCAGTCGCCACCATGTTGAGGATCCTCTATTATACAATTCCAAGTCTTCCTCAGGTGTTTAATTACACCAGTCTTCGCTAGCATGTTGAGGAGCCCATATTATTTAATGCAAAAACTTCCTCGTGTCCCACCATTTTGAGAATCCCTCATTTTCTAATGCACGAGCTTCCTCTGGTGTCTGATTACACCAGAAGCCACCATTAAGAGAATTCTTCATTCTTCAATGCACAGGCTACCTGGGTGTCTGATTACACCAGTAGCAACCATAATGAGAATTCTTCATTTTCTAACGCACAGGCCTTCTCAGGATTCAGATTACAATAGTCGTCACCATGTTGAGGATCCTCCATTCTCTAATGCATGGACTTTCTCGGGTGTCTGATTACACCCGTTGCCACCAGGTTGAGGATCCTTCATTCTTTAATGCACAGGCAAAAATAATATTAAAATTATTCTGATATTCAATAGTTTGTATTTCCACAAATTTCTTCAATAACTTGATAGGCACTTATTCATATTTGGGTGCTGAAACCACCAGTTGTCTTACTCAGGGGGAAATATTTGATTCATTTGACCTAGTTGACTGGATCTTGATATGTGGTAATTAGCAATTTTTAATAAGGGCTAATCCCCACGGTGTCAATTTCAAAGAATTTCTTTATCTTGTTATTTCCACGGACCTATGGTTAATTAAGGGGTATTGCCGCGTTGTGGAGATTAACAAAGTTATTGGTTAACCTGATTGCTCTAATAAGGTAGTTCAGGGTTTTTTCACGGCTGATAGAGCAAACCTGCTAAAAGATTAGGGAGCCACTTTATTATAAATCAATGATTTCCTGTATGTGTACATGTACTCATTAATGCGATTATTAATTTATTTCCCTAATCGCAAAGTGGTACACAGATTGGCCATTGATTTAATTTAATATTGTAATTCAAAAAATTGCTGCACATATATTGTTCATTTTTGTTACAAAGTCCAGAATTTCCAGGGAAGAGGTTTGAAGGAGGTTTCATTGACTGGTATCTTATTACACCTTCGTGCTTTTGAGAAAAAAAAACATTCAATTTTTCAATGTATTTTTAGTTTGCCGTGATCACTTGGTAGGTCTGAAAGTCCTCATAATAGATATTTATCGTTTGTTGCATATTTGTTACAAATACATTTCAGCAAGGGTTTCAAATTTCATTCTTTAGAAAGAAATTGCAGGTGTTAGCACGATATATCTTTGAACACATGTTAAAAAATTACTTAATCGTGGTTTCAAGAAATTAGATTTTATAATTAAAATGTTTTAGGGAATATTAACTTGATATTATTCCAGATAATATCTTCGGCTCTAATTAAATAAATATTAAACCTCTAAACAATTAAAAAGGAATATTTTTCATGATATTTTTCGATTCACCAATTCTCTGTGTGAATGGGACAAATTGAGGTTTTGAATGTCTTGCCTGCTCACTGTATTGCTCCACGTTTTTCTAGAGAGCTCGATTAATCGGTTGATAAATGAAAAAAAATATAAGTTTCTCTGTTCGACGATATTCCTGGTGACTTAATGGAAGACACATGAGAATCCGGTTTTATTTCGAAATATTTGTCTCATACGAAACAGTATTTCTTTGTAAATTGCTCATCACAACTTGCAACTGATACGTTGGCAGAGGTATCTCAAATATTTCCACCTGATTCAGACAGGTTGACATTTTTCATCCTTGTTGAGATGATGTTTTTTCCACCTATTTCAGAATACGCGTTAGTATTTAATGATCTTCGGCAAGTGAATATAGCAACCCTTTCAGTAATTTAGGCAATGAATTATGCGCAATGTAGCTTTTTCATTACAAATTCTTATCAAAAAGGAAGCATCTCTTTAATAAAAGAAGTTCAAAATCTTTTAAAATATTATCGATTGCAAATTGACAGTAGTGGTAGTTAGACTTGTTATTTAAGAGTAAGAGTTAGTTCAGAAATCAGGCAGTACTCAGCACCATTGATATCCAGCGTTGATGGAGAGATCCGTTTCGATCGTTTTTCTTCCAAATGACTGTTTCGAAGGAGATGAACAGGAATATTGTTTTCTTCCGTATATATGGGCGGCAGTTGATTGTCAGGTTATATAGGTGATTCGGTTTTAACAGAGCGGAGCTTCATATGTAAGGGGGAGGAATATCTGCGCACAATATTCAGGTTATTTGTGAATTTATATTTATACATGAAAATATAGTGAATATACTGAATTTCTTTTTATATCTGAAATTTCTTTATCAAATAAATATCAATAGCCATTTTAAATTTTTATATTCATTTTACACCTTATGCACATAGTTTTACTCGATATTCATTAGTGAAATAAATTAGGAAATGAAATAAATGAGATAAATTTGAACTTTAAATAGGGGTTATGAACATTTAAAAATTTCTAAATGTATATATTATAATTTTATATGCAAATTGAATAATTTCGCCGTTTTGATAATAGGTTCTGAGCATTTTCCAATTTATTTTTAAAGGTTTATTTTTATATATAAACAAACCTTTACTACGCTTACTGCTATTAAGAATACATTGGAAGGCCTTGACTTATCAGTGATAAACGCTCACCAGTAGTATTTTATGTGTGAAAGAAACATCGTGTCTTAATATTTTCGGTTTTACTTATTAATATTATTTTAAAAAGAAAAATCAAACACATATTTTTCAAATATCCTAGTAATCTTATATATCTATACGGTATATTTAAAATCCGTATTAATGATATTATATTTCAATCAATATGTAAAATCATTTCTTAAATACGCGGAATAAACTAACATATTCCTTACCAAATTAAGTATAGTGTACATATAAACAATGCAATCTAAATATAAACGATAGATTTTTACTGGATGGATCTTTTGGAACTAAATATATTATTTCCCATATTACAACCTTTTTTTACATATTTCTATTGAATATAAATTCCATTCAATTTAATTTCATAGCGAATATAATAAAATACAATGAGATATTTTACTCACCTGATTTAGAAAATAGACGTTATGAATTGAAAAATGATAAAGTTTATGAAGAGATATTTGAAGTTATAGGGTGGTTTGGGACCTAAGGACAGTCAGGAAGAGGCCCTAAACATAATAGTCAGTTATAGTTATATCACTAAGGTTATGGCAAGTTACTTACTTTAGAAGATCCAGCTTTCTCTGCGTCCAGCCTTGCGGGACGCACCTTTGGTCATTTTGTTTTTCTTGGCAATTATTCTCAATTCTAGTTTATTTTTGCCAATCGACACCTTTATCTTCTTTTCGATGCCCTTCATCAAAGGCTTAAGATTATTCTGAATGACAAAATGACAATCATCATATACTTTAATTTGCCTTTCAATAATATTTTGTATATCTTTTTGGATTGTATTTAGAAGAATCCTTTCTGAATATGTCATTCTTTGACGTTTTTTATTAAGTTTTTTTATTTGAAACGTTGGTCCTTTGAAATTTGCCTTTTTCAAAGAAGGCACAGTCTGGGTGGATTTATCTTTTTGTTCGGCTTTGATCTCCACATAATCAAGTGGATATTTATCAAGGTTCCGGAAGATAATCCGGCTATCCTTTCTCTTCAAATTTTTCAATCTCCTTTTCTTATCTCCTAAGAATTCTTTCCTTAGGCATTTGGGAAGGAGGTGCAGTTTGGGGCACTCCCCAAATTGGACAGACCTTTTCGATGATTCTTCTATTTCCTAAACACATGAAAATATGTGAATGTATAATATATTTGATATCTATTTTTAAAATAACAATTCGATATTTATTTTCTCTATTGATATCTATTCATATAATTAATATTTGTACCAGAAAAGGCACCTCTCCTTTCAAATTTTGATTAGAACAATGCATTTTATTTCCTCCTCCCTTCAATATGCTTTATTTTACTGAGGATGCGCCACATGCGCCCTCTATATCTACCGTCTTTCGTTTTATCTCCACTTTTGTGCGTCGTCCAGTTCATTGTTTCAGGTCATCCATTTACTCTCGCCTTCTTTATTCTCGGGGTTTCTTCCCGTGAATATTTATCTCCATAACTGTATGCAGTATCTACCCCGCTTAACTACACATCTCCTGTTCAAATACACGTCATATTTTGTTATTTTTCATCACCAGAAGCTGGTGCTCTATTCCCAATTGTTCATGGACCTGAATGCTTGCCATCTTATCTGTCCACGGTATCTTAGGTGCTTCTTTCATGAAGGTACATCTCAAAGACTTCTATTCGGTGTATTGATTATTTTGCAATGTCCATGTCTCACATCCATATCATAGTATAGGCCAGATTATAGCGTTCTAATCAGTCTTTGTTACATCATAAAATCAGTAGTTCCCCTCAATATTTGTTGTTCTAAAATTCTCGATTTGAAATGGCAATTCGAATTTTTAATTTCCATGTCCAATCTTCCTTAATATGTTATTTTAGTACCTACATATGTGTATGTCGCGTGTTTGATTTATAACGAGTCCATTTACCAAAAAAAAAAAGATTTTGGTGTTGTATGATATATCATCCCTCTCTCTCTGGTAATGTACTTCAATATAGTCTTAATTGTATATAATTCAAGTTTGAAAGCTTCCCCTCAATACCAAGCGTATCAAATATTTCTTTCAGACTCTGTTTTGTCCCTCTAGTAAACCTGTATAATATCTTAATAACTTATATTATTTTTATGGTGTCTATGAATGGCCCTCATCAGTGCAGGGTGGCTTCGATTTCATGACAGAAGAATTTATATACCAACTATTACGGTGTGATTTGTGTCATTTTTATTGTTGGAAATTCATTTCGCACATTTCTACAACAAGCTCTAAAAATATATATATAAATGCATAATCTAACTTGTTAAATAAAGTATATAGAAGTTTATTCAGATTACAGTAGAAACTCCCTTTAGCGGACACCTCTGTCCAATCTTCCTTAACAAGTCATTTCAGTACCTAAATATGTGTATGTCTCTACTTGATTTATAACGAATCCATTTAACAAATATTGATTCTGGTGTTGTATGATATATCATTTCTGATGATATACTTCGAAATAGTCTTATATTTATTCAATTCAAGTCTGTAATCTTTCTCTTACTAACAAGTTAATCAAATATTAATTTTATACTCTGTTTTGTCCTTCTAGTAAACCTATATAAAATTTTAATAACTTATATTATTTTTATAGTGTCTATCAATGGCCCTCATCATATATTTGTAACTGTATAAAATAGCTTGTATAATCAAGGTATATAGTACTTCATAAAATGGATTTCAGTTTACAGTAGAGCCTCCCTTTAACTAACACCCGCTAGTGGACACCTCTCCACAAAGGACAGTTTTTATTTGCAAAATCATTTTTTTTTATATTTTAGCCACTCTCCAGTAAGAGGACACCTCTAGCTGAAGCACACTGCAATTTGGTGTCCTTTACAGGGAGGTTTTACTGTTCTTCTAATTTCATTATTTAAAATGTTCATTCAATTTCAAAATTACTTTAATAAATTTACTTACACTGAGATTTTTCTTATCTCCAGTGAAAAAGTTCTTCACTCTCCTAAAAAAGCCAGTCTTTTTGGATCTGAAACAAAACATTTGTTCAAATATATGAGTTTAAAGATGATATTCAATAAAATATGTATATGAAAGAATATTTATATTTCAATGAATCCATACTCTGTATTAAATTATAAAACTATTTTAGAGGCGTAATATTCTTTTTTTTTTTAAATAAAACTTGTTTTATTTAAAAAATAAAAATAAAAAAAATATTACGCCTCTAAAATAGTTTTATAATTTGATAACAGATGGCGCGCTAGTGCATTGTACCATACTCTGTATATCTACCAAATATCCCAAAACAATAATGTAATCCCGCCCATAAATGGGTTAATTTATATATATATAGATGTCTTGGGGTTTGTTCCTCAATACCACAAAAACAACTTGAATCCTCCACTGCCTTTATTCTATTTAAAAACTTTTGAAATTTCCGTGGGTCATAACAAATTATGCATTATAAAAATTTGGACGAAAGTATTTAGGGATTTCTTGGGGAAAAAAGCTTAAGAAAGTATTATTTGCTTCGTTTTTCAGAACATTCATTCTTGATTTGAGAAATACAATTTCAAATACTAACATGGTGTATACAAGCCTATAAATCCATATCATATAGTTATGTTCATAGTTTGGCCAACATTCCTCTGATCTCAGACTTTATCGAATCCAGAATCATGATATCTGTGTGTGTGATCTGAGAAACTTATCCACAGATGATCAACAAATTTATGACCCATTTATTCCATGAATTATAGATACCTTTCTCAAATCAAGAATGAATGTTCTGAAAAACGAAGCAAATAATACTTTCTTAAGCTTTTTTTCCCAAGAAATCCCTAAATACTTCCGTCCAAATTTTTATAATACTCATTTTTTTACAGACCACGGAAATTTCAAAAGTTTTTTTTGAATAGAATAAAGGCAGTGGCGGATTCAAGTTGCTTTTGTGGTATTGAGGAACAAACCTCAAGACATCTACTGATCGATTGCCCAGCATTTCAAGATTATAGAATGAGGAATGAACTAGTTGTTTGTGAACTTAACGATTTGATTTCCGATAAAAAATCACATTTAAAGTTTAATTCATTTTGTAAATACATTCTAAACTTTCTACAAAATCTCGATCTCTAGTGTTTCCTGTGTTGAATAATGTAAATAACTTATGTAAATAATTTTTTCTCCTTGTTTGGCGCAAGTATCCCTTGCGGGATATAGCGCTTTGGAAATAAAATAATTGATAATATTAACGAAACATGTATAGCAAATACAATATTTGGTTGCACTATTCATGTTTACATCATAAAGATAAAATCAAAATATTTCGTTTTTATTTATATTTATTTGAATATTAGCTCTCGTTTTTAAGATAAATTCGATTTCATCATGAGGAGATAGGATAAAGGGGGAGTGCTATTGCTCCGTTAGTCAGTCACATTCTAGAGTTCCCTGGAGGCCGTATATGGAGGTGAAACAGTTTATAGAATATCTGTGGCGATTTGGTGGCTCAAATTTGCGAAAACACTGTGAAGGTTCACCATAGATGAGCAATATTCTCCTAATATAATAGCCTAATAATAATATAAAATTACATTTACTGATTTTGCGAATTTTTCAATTAAATATTAGTACACCTAATGCTGAGTAATGGTTTTAGATACAAAATATTTCATTCTTAAATTACATCACCTACAAATTAAATAAACATATTAATTCATTATATTTCACATTATATATTAAATTACTATATAATATAACTTTTCCACAGAGTAGCAATCAGATATATATACAGGGTGATCCAAAAGTCCCGCACAACTTTAAAAATTAATAACTCCGCGAATATTTGCGCTAGAGCAATGCGGTAAACACCATTGTGTTCAGGATGCAATGGGATTTTTTATGGCAAATAATGAAAAATTCGAAATTGATTTTAGTTACAACTTTATTCGCTAGATGGCGCTCTACCAGAATCAGCTATTAAGCGGCCAAATTGTTTGATAAATTGAAAAATATAACTGAACGACACGTATTTTTCCTTTTTGAATACCAGGAAAGAACCCAAATAATATAAATTATAAATTAATAAAACACCATTACGCCAAAAGTTAGAAGAAATGGTTAACGATTTTTAAATACAATCTGAGATATGTAAAATAGGTATATGCATATTAAAACATGTAGCAAAAAATATTTATATTTTAGATGGAGTTTTGTGAAATAGAATGAATGTTTGAAAATAACTACTGATATCAATACACGATTTTTGAAATGTTAATATAGTACCAAAAATTATGATGGCACTACTAATAGGATTTCGTGCTATAAGGAATGTATAGTTTCCTGACTAATTGGCGACACTTGACTATTTAACTGGATATTTGTCATGATACAAAGATGAAATATAGAGGGGAGTGACAAAATATATTTGTCGTACTTTATTCTAAATAGCCTATGGGTTTGTCAAATGTTATCATTGTTTATTATACCGTACATAATTTTGAAAATGTATCCCCTAAAAAAAAATCATTTTTAAATCGACCTTTTGCGTTAAAAAACGTGGTACTAAAATCATTTTGTATTATTTTTTGCGCAAAATTTCTAAAGTTGGGGGGTACAGAGAATATTTCTTATGCTATTTCTTAAGCTATTAATGAGCGAAAAGCGATAAACTAAACATAGGGGTAAAATTGTGTATACTAGTTTTATTCAAGAAGTTATAACACTTTGGCCTGCACGACATAATATAAGATGTGGGCAAATGACTAACAAAAAAATTACTGTTCACAGAAAAAAAAAGAGTCAAGATGTGAGGACAGCATTTATTATTCCCATAACCCAAAACAAAGAGCTGCAAAATATAACACATGAGGTAACTGCCTTCTCTCTTGTATTAGGTCACAATCCTTGCTCAATGTGGCGCCCTTCATTCTCAAACACCGCCTGCAGACGATAGATGACAGAATGGTCACAATTAAATAGTTGAAATTTATAAAACATGCCATCTGATAGAAGCCTTCAACATGGCCAATGTGGTAGGCCGGCATCGATAAAAACGCGACTTAATGTACCCCCATAACCGAAATTGTAAGGCGTCAAGTCTGGTGATATTGGAGGCCACTGGTATATAAAGTGGCGACTTATCAACGAATTTCACCGAACGTATCCTTCAGCAATTGTTTGGCACCACGGGAGATATGAGGAGGTCCTCCATATTGCATGAATGTTATTTCGCTTAGTGCTTGTCTGTCCTGCAATATGAGAATAACCTTTTCTCTCAAAAGTTGAACATAACGTTCACCAGTTACAAAAACGGTTTTAAAAGTTCTTCCATTGATATTTTCAAAGAAAATTGGCCCAAAAATAAAAGAAGAAGTGAACCAACACACAACTGTAACGCTGTGCTGATGAAGTGGCATTTCTGTAAAATTCCTAGGGGTTTCTGTTGCCAAAATGAGGCAGTTTTGAATGTTAAATTCTCCCTTTAGATAAAAGTGAGCATCATCTGTTCTTAGAACATTTGACAGCCAGTTTCCATCAATATCAATTTGCCTGAAAACCCATGCAGCGAATTCATGACGCTTCTCAAAATCGCTGATTTCAACTCGTGAAAACTTTGAATTTTGTTAGGGTATTTTTATAGAAAAATTCTAAATGTGTGTTCTCTTCAAACTGTTCCATACGAAATCCCCGTTTGTCGAGAAACTTGTCTAGCACTTACTTCTCCATACGTGGATAACGTTTCAATAGCTTCAGCATTCTGCAAAACCGTAACAGCCACTGACTTGCATGTCGATGGTCTTCCACTCCGAGGTTTTGTTTCCAGAGATCCAGTTTCCTCAAAACTTTTAATCAATCGCTTTAGAGAGTAGCAACTCATTGGTCCTTTACCGCTTCGAATACCTTTAAAGGAACGAAACGCTCGTAAAGCTTCAGTGGCAGAGTCTGAATCACAATTAAAATAATTCACCAAGAGTGCTTTATCCTGTAGTGACGGCATTCCAGGGGGAAGGGGAGAAGTCCGACCACACCTCCTTGCGGTCCCCCCTGGACCCTTGGAATATTTGACCAAATTCTGGTTCGTTTAAAGATGACTAACGTTGCAACGGCACCCATTTTCAAATGAAGAGCAAAACTGATATCTCCAGTAATGCTACCGCGTCCGGGGTAACCGCCGCGTCAGGAGCTGCAGCTCGAGCTCATGATGAGAAATCTACTACGAGGACACAATTCAATCTACTACAACTCAATATAAATGGTACCCAGAGGAAAATAAAGAGCTGACTTGTCTTCTCTGTGACAACAATGTACATATTACCTGTCTTCGGGAGACAAAATTGAATCAGAATCTGAGATTCAATATCAAAGATTATACAACACTACGAAAGGACAGACCGGGAAAATTCGGAGAAGGACTTGCCGTTTTGATTAAAACTCTAGAAATCAAATTTAAGGAAATCGCCTATAATCAGAGTAAGCCTAGAGAAAGCACGACAGAAGCTCAGGCAATAGAAATCTATCTTACAGATAAAACAATTCCAATCATAAATGTTTATCACCACGATAATACTAGCATCAATACAGGCCTGATAGAGACATTAAGTGAAGCGTCTTCGGATATCGCAATCATACTTGGTGATTTTAACGCCGAAAGACCAAATTGGGGATCACCTTTCCAGGATAACAAAGGTCAGCAGATTGAGGACATGCTAACCGACCTCGACCTTACACCGTTAAATAACGAAAATAACACCTATCTATCCAAGTCCACAGGCACAGAATCCGCAATAGACATCACAGCAATAAATTACAACATCGCACCCACAACACAATGGAAAATTCTGAAAAGTGCAATCAGTGACCACAGACCAATTTTCACAACCATAAAATTCAAAATTGAGAATTTCCAACAGAATAAAAGCTCACTGGAAAAAAAATCACAGAAAAGCTTGAAGAACTGTGCAACGAAGAATTAAATCACAAAACGATTGACAAAAAATTGGAAAAATTATCTTCGAACATATCCAAAGCTGTAAAAGTATTGATACCTAGAGGTAGACGTAAAGACCTGTGAATACTTTACTGGAAGGACCACAATATCGAGGCAATGATAGCAGAGAGAGACAAACTCAATCAACTTCTTAAAACAAATAAAACAGAAGAAATCATAAAGGAACTCATTGAAATTAGTCACAAAATAGAACAAAATATTTGGATATTCAAACAAGAGAGAGAGAAAAATGGGCGAAATATTCTGCGAAAAAAATGGATCCAAAAAAGGAAAGCCATCACTGGAATATAATTAGTGTTATTAAACAATTAAAACCAACACTAATCCTCCATTACTCTAACCGATATGAATAGCGAGAACGAACAAACAGATGGCTGAAATAATTGCTGAATATCTTTCAAGCACTTCCAGACTCAGCTATACGAATGAAGGCAGGACTCTAAGAAATAATGTAAACAGGTTAGTTAAACAAGCAAGAAATTACCATCAACAAGATATTTACTCGAGAGACTCACACTGAATGAGCTAAACTCATCAATAGGAAAGTTAAATCCAAGATGTCACCTGGAGATGCTCTAATATTTGGTCAAATGATTAAACAATTCGGAGACAAAGCTAAAAATCAACTCCTACGAATACTGAACATTTCATGGCAAACTGGTAAACTACCAAAGAATTGGAAGATATCAATTATAGTGCCAATACTGAAACCAAAGATGCCAAGGAATGCAAGAACTATCGGCCAATTGCTCTTACCAGCATACTTTGTAAAATAACAGAATGAATTATCCACTCTAGGCTCATAGTCTGGCTCACTAACAATAATAAAATAAACTTCTACCAAACTGCCTAAAGATCCAGTCACTGTACAACTGATAAACTGTCCTACTTCTGTCAATCAATAATATATTTCTAGGAAAAACCGCCAAAGAAGACAACGGCCGTATTCCTGGATATGACCTCAGATTTTGATCGAGTGTAGAAATTATTTGAAAGGCTGCACAACATCGGAGTAAGAGGAAAAGCCTTAATCTGGATTGCAGACTTCTTAAGGGAAAGAAGGATAAAGGTTCGGGTCAATGGAACATTTTCCAAGGACCGAAGAACATGGGCTGGTGTACCTCAGGGATCTGTGCTCAGTCCTCTACTCTTCTCGCTATATATTAACTGTTGTTTATGTAAATAGATTAATATTATTTGTATCATTTAAAGCCTCATTATGTAAAAATATATGTATATACAAATTGGACATTTGTTGTTGGCAATGGTCAAGTTTGAGCTCTTGTACGTCTAATTACGACACAACAAAAGTGGCGACGAGGATGCGCGATCTACAGAGCCAGCAAAAAGCTGAGGAAAACGGCGTCTATGCAAGTATAACAACTACATCTTTTAAACTATCTGGATCAAGAAAACAAAGGAGTAGAAAAGATAAGCATGACAAGTCCAAAGTTAATAGTACCTTTTAGATGCTATAGCCCAGTGGAGGACACTTCGATCTTTTTGTACAAAAATTTGAGGCTCTCTTTTTGGCATCTGAAGGAGGAGATTAAAGTGCTGATTTTTGCCTCGCTACCAGATTCTGAAACTTTGAAGCAGGGAAACGACATTTTCTTCCTGGACTAATGAAAGATCAACCCTATGATATTATCATTCAAAGAATTAAGCTGCATTTGGATCCAAAGAAGAAAGTGATACCACAGTGATGCAGATTTTTAAAGAGAATTCAACAGGAAGGAGAATCAATTTCGGAATATCTTAGAGAATTGAAACATTTAGCAATAAATTGTAATTTCGGCGATATGCTGGGAACCATGATGCGAGACCGTTTTGTGACTGGATTCAAGTTGGAAAGCCTGCAAAAGAAGCTACTACAAGAAAACGACGATGTCACCCTGGATAAAGTTTTGCAGTGGCAATCTCGTTCGAACTGGCGGTGATAAATACAAGAGAATTACAAGATAAATTAGTGGCCAAAATATCCCCTGTGAATGGAAAAGATAAAAGGGTGAGTACAATAATAGTATGGTGCAGCATAGGCCTTTCAGGCAAAGGGGAGAAATAATGTGTTAAAGAAGTGGTGAAAGACATTCACACGTGGCCTCTGTTTGCCCTCATAGAACAAAGACTTGTTTTAAAATGTTAAAAACTGGGTCATTTAAGTAGGGTCTGCAAAGCTAGTAAAAAATGTGGGGATGTAAATTTGTACAAGAGGACTCTATATATTCTGTACAGGGCGAAACTGATGCCACAATAAATTTAACAGTAGATGATTATTCTTTGTGCTTTACAATAGAAACAGGAAGTCCAGTTACGTTAATACCTAAAGATATTTATAAGATTTATTGGCAAGGTAAAAATGTATTTCCAACAAATTCAAGATTAAAATCCTTTTGTGGTAAATCAATAGAGATTATAGGTCAAAAGTGTTTTCGTAAAAGAAGACAACCAATATTTACGATTAATTGTTGTAAATGAAAAATCCAGGTAATTTTGTTACAAAGATAATGGCTTAAACAGTTAAAACTTGATTATTCTTGATTGTTTAGCATTAAAATTTTAATTATGAATCTAATAGAAATAGTTTGATTAATAGATATGCAGATTTGTTTAACAAAGATTTGGGCTGTCTCTAAAGGATGTTAAAATAAATTTTAATTTTAAAAAGGATGTGACTCCTGTGTTTTGCAAGGCCAGAAGTTTACCTTTCTCTCTAAAAAACAAAGTAGAGAATGAAATTGATCGTTTAGTGAATTCTTGCATTTTATAACCTATAATTCATGCATATTGGACCGCTCCAATAGTACCATTATTAAAAAAGGATGGTAGTGTAAGGATATGTGGTGATTTTAGATGTACAGCTAATAAAGCAATAGAATTAGATAGGTATCCCCTTTCATCGATCGATGAGATCTTTTCAAAATTATCTACAAGCACCGTACTTTCGACTCTAGACCTATCACAGGCTTACTTACATGTAATGTTAGCGGAAGAAGCCAAAGCTGTTTTTGGTATAAACACAACAAATGGGTTGTTTTCTTAAAAAATACTACCGTATGACGTAGCGGTAGCACCAAATAAATTTCAGAGGATTATGGAAGTTCTATTTGCTGATTTGCCAGGTGTGGCCTGCTACATAGATGATATTTTGGTTGCAGGAAAAGACTTTGAAGATCATGAACAAAAGTTGGATCTATTGTTTAGATGATTGCTAGAAAAAGGTTTAAAGATAAACAGATATAAATGTAAATTTAAAAAGAAATCGGTGTAATATTTAGGGTTTAAAATGGATAAATATGGACTGCATCCCTTAGAAAATAAAAATAAAGCAGTGATAGAGACGCGTGAACATAAAGAATGTTTCGCAATTAAGATCTTTCATAGGACTCAATTTATTATTATAGATTCATAAAAAATATAGCAAACATTTTAGCGCTATTCTATCAACTTTTGAATAAATATTGTAGATGGAATTGGACGAAAGAATATCGAATGTTATTTTAAAAATGTAAATCATTATTAATGGACTATGGACTAGGCGTAATTCTGAGTCATAGAAATTATAGAAAGGAAGAATGCCCTATAGCTTTTGCTTCTAGAACATTAACTGAAGCAGAAAAACGTTTCTCTCAACTAGAAAAGAAAGCGTTGAGCATATCTTTGGCGTTGAGAAATTCAGACAATACTTACTGGGACGAAAATTTGAATTGGTCACAGACACCCATTCCTTAATTCATATATTTTCACCTCATAAACCAATTCCCATATGTGCATCATCCAGAATTAAAAGATGGTCCTTAAAATTAGCTGCATTTAATTATACTGTGGAATTTCGAAAAACTAGTGATAATTCAAATGATGACGCATTGTCACGTCTTCCTTTAGAATCGAGTGTCAGGGAGTCTCTTGATGAAGACCAGGTACTTCTTCTCAGGAGGTTGAATGAGGTACCGTTCTCTTTTATGGAGGTGGCATATGAGACGCCCCAAGATAAAATACTGTCTATAGTATTAAGGAATGTTAGAGAAGGCAACTGTGTGGAAATTCACAAGGGTACCGAGAGAAAACCCACTAGCTCCTCATTATAAGATCAATGAGGAATTAAGTTTGGAGTTTGGTTACCTAGAGAATGTAGAGTATGCCAAGAATCGGCAAGCACGCCCCCGGGTACCATCTCGGAATGGACTTGGCCCGAAAAACCGTGACATCGACTTCATCTTGATTTAGCGGGTCCGTTCATGGGATGAATGTTTTTGGTTCTCGTGGACGCATACTCAAAGTGGATAGAAATTTTTATCATCAAATATATTACCAGCCAAACGATTATAAATCATCTTAGAGAAATTTTTGCCAGATTTGGATTGCCCTAACATTTGGTTACAGATAACGGAAGACAGTTTGTCTCCGGTGAATTCGAGCAATTTACCAAAATGAATGGTATACGGCACACTAAGACCAGTCCGTATAATCCTAGTACAAATGGTTTAGCTGAGAGATATGTAAGAGAGTTTAAAAACCTTTTGAGAAAGAATAATGGGAAGGATGATTTAGAGACGAATCTACAAAGATTCCTATTTGCTCATAGAGCATTCCGCAAAACTGTAATAAATGAATTCCCCCGCGGAACTGCTAATGAAGAGAAGTTTAAGATCAAGATTCTCGAATTTAATACCAAGATGGGAAATCCGCGAGAGGTATTTCATGAGGCCGTAAGAAGGCAGGAGCAGTTTACTACAGTTTGCTAGGTTTATTTCCGCAACTATGCAACTGGACCTAAACGGTAAAAAGGTACCATTTTGAAATTACTCAGCTACCGTCACTACCTTATAAGCTGCGAGGGCGTCGTGTATAAGAGGCATATCAATCAATTGCGACCTGTGAGAAAGAAACAAGTGGAGACAAGACATTTGATACTTCCTCTAACATCAGGAGAGAAGCCTGTAGGTGGAAGTCAGAAATAAAGTGAAGAGGAGGTTCCAGAGGTTACATCAGGAAACAAGGAGGAGACTGCTTCTGTGCACGTACCCTCTTGAACTCCTAGACCAGGGCCTGTTGCTGTGCACGTGCCCTCTTGCACTCCTAAACCGGAGTCTGCCGCTGTGCAAGTGCCCGTCCGCAGTCCTTGATCTCAGAGAGCAAGGAAACCCCCAGACCGACTGGAGTATTATTAAGGGGGGGGATGTGTTGTGTATGTAAATAGATGAAGATCATTTGCATTCTTTAAAGTCTCAGTATGTAAGAATATATGTGTATATAAATTGAACATTTTTTGTTGGCCAAACGAAAAGAATAAGAGCTAAAAAAAGAGTCATGGTCAGGTTTGAGTCGGGTTACGACACAACCTTAACAACATCCATCCTTACCTCACTGAAGACACAAAAGTTGCCTGTTATGCAGATTATATAGCCATATGGCACACAAAGTATAGAAATATCAGAAAAATACTGAACACATCAATGAGAAGTGGGCAATGAAACTCAAAATGACAAAAAACCCAATAAACACAAACCTATAGGTCTCCTTCACTGACAGGTAAAAGGGCATGAATTTAACTCTAAAATAAGCATAAACAACCATATAATTGATAAAATTTGTTCTCCCAATTACCTAGGTGTGATACTTGATGAGGAATTGCGATTTACAGAACACATAATTAGCACCTCAAATAGAGCTACCAGAAACCTAAACATTCTGAGAAGGCTATGTGGAACAAATTGGGGAGCAAAACCCAAAATTCTCAGAACAACATATATCACCTTAATAAGGCCAATAATGTAATATGCAACACCCGTCTGGGCTCCCTCAAGTTCATCACTAAAAAGAAGACTAGACAGTGTTCAAGCAAAAGCGGCCAAATTAATCACTGGTTCTGTTTTAAATACCAACAATTAGAAAATTCAGATAGAATGTGGTCTAGACCTACTTGAAAGCAGAAGACAATTTAAAACAATAAAATTCACCAATAGCTCAAAAACTAAAAAACCCGAACAAATATCCCATAGAACCTATTTAAACTGGACACAAAAAGAAAGGCTCAAAAGATCTTCAACACTTCAGTACGACAACAATATTAGAAAGAGCATAAATATGAAACATAATGAATTTCGATTTCGAGAATAACCAATATTTATTACCCCATTGCCATCAAATGTAATCATCAATCTTAACCTGAATGAACCCTGCAATAAAAAAAAAAAGAGAACAAAAACATTCTTAAAAAGAAAGGACTTAACACAATTGGTTTATGCGATCAGATAAATTATTTAACAGCATATACAGATGGATCATCAGACCTTACCATAAGTAATGGAGGGGCTGGAATTAACATAATACTGCAAGATGGAACATACATCAAAATCAAAGAAGGAGCAAGAAAGATTCCGTCAAACTTCACTTGTGAACCGACAGCTATCTGGAAAGCTCTTGATGTATGCCTTAACCAACCATCCCTGCATCAAGCAGAAGGAATTATAATATACCGTACATGACTTCATATCCGATCTAGAAGCAATTCAGAAGGGCAATACTATAATCACACAGAACATACATTCGTTACTTACTCAACTGATATCATTGGAGAATAACTGCATTCTACAATGGATTCCTGCCCGTGGGGGTAATGAAATGGCAGTTGAATTTGCAAAGGAAGCCAGAAAGTTGAGCCAAAGGAAAGAACAAATGTCATTATTTGACGCTAATGCTTTTGAAAAATACAAGATAATTAAACAAAAAATAAGAAAAGATCAAAATGTGAAATAAACTCCGAGAGAAAAATGACAAAACTATAGCAAGATTTAGAACAAAACATTATAAAGGAGGACAATACATCCAGATGGCACAAGAACCTATAGAACATGCAACAACTGTCCTGGTGTGGAACTAACACCTACCCACATATTCTCATGCCCGCAGCCTTGCAGAAAATTGACATAGACCCAGAGCAGCTGCTTTACACACCCAAGATAGTGGACAATGCTGCTGCTGTGATAGAGATGCATGGAGACATCTGAGGCTCTTTATTGGACACGACAAAAACAACGGCATTCCAGAGTAAAATAAATCATCAGAGATAGATAAATATTTTTCATATGAATTAAAATAAACATAATCGATACTGAGAGAGAGTTGAATTAAAAAATTAGAAATTTATTATTTTCGAAATATAAATATATGAGAGGATTCCAGCAAACCGCATCTAAAATATCAATTTTTTTTTTGCTACATGTTTTAATTTGCATATACCTATTTTACATATCTCAGATTGTATTTAAAAATCGTTAACCATTTCTTCTAACTTTTGGCGAAATGGTGTTTTATTAATTTATCATTTGATATTATTTGGGTTCTTTCCTGGTATTCAAAAAGGAAAAATACGTGTCGTTCAGATATATTTTTCAATCTATCAAACAATTTGGCCGCTGAATAGCTGATTCTGGTAGAGCGCCATCTAGCGAATTAAGTTGTAACTAGAATCAATTTCGAATTTTTCATTATTTGCCATAAAAATTCCCATTGCATCCTGAACACAATGGTGTTTACCGCATTGCTCTAGCGCAAATATTCGCGGAGTTATTAATTTTTAAAGTTGTGCGGGACTTTTGGATCACCCTGTAGTTTAAGTGTCATCTTGTTTGGTTGTCACTAGAACCTTTACATGATCTCAAATTAATATATCTTAAATATGAAAATATTTCAAGGTTAAATATGTTTTTCTCATATTTACCTTTATTCATTTTTATATTATCGGTTCCTATTTATTTAAGTATTGAAGTAATATAAGGGTTTAATTAACTTATGTTGCAGTTGATGAATTCTTCCATTGCTAGGTTTGATCTTTCAGAGTTCTAAATTCTCATCTCAATATACTAGGTTCAGCCCTAAACGATCTTTTTTACATTCTCATCCATCTACAAATGCTGGATCAGGCAACACAAGATGAATATATGTGTTGGTTACATTCTTAATACCCGAGGATATCCACAATAAACTAAAAAACTTACTACATATATAAGAATAATATAAAAATGAAATTCTATATACTGATATCAGATTAAAGCAACTCCTGTCTTATCAGGCAACTGAAATCAAACTTGCACGATCAGAAGATAAATTTTCCTAACTATTGTCTTTTTTCTTTCATTTCACCGTTATATAAGAGTGTCATGTATTTTGCCGAATTT
This sequence comes from Cordylochernes scorpioides, assembly GCA_030710605.1. NCBI lineage: Eukaryota > Metazoa > Arthropoda > Arachnida > Pseudoscorpiones > Chernetidae > Cordylochernes > Cordylochernes scorpioides. Next base: position 85,480,870 of record CP092865.1, read on the forward strand.
ATATTTTCTTGGCTCTCCAAATCCTCCTCTAAACCGTTTTTTTAAAGTGTATAACAGTCCAAATAATTTTTAGAGATTTATTAATAATCTCTTCTGAATTATTTTGACATTTTTTTTTACTCTTTCTTCTCAATTTTTATTTAAATTCCTGAAACTTTTAGCAAGTTTGATTATATCAATTTATATAGAAGTGAATAGGCCTGAATAGAATTCCTCCAACTTTCTTTGACCTGCGATATCTTGTGTACAACATTTGACGATGGGGTTTTGAGATGTAACATCTGTTAATATAGCGATTTTTTAGTAATTTTGGTGTTCGTCTTCTATAGACGCTTCAGCAGAGCAGTTGATATCAAACCCTCTGGTGTAAGCTCTTTGAGAGTATGTAAATTGTATTTACAAATCATTTAAATTTAACGTTTAGACGGAGTTTAATAATCGATTCTCTAAACTATATTAATTTCGTGATAAGGCAAAATATAACCAAGTATTGATCATGAATTGTTTGCGTGGAAACTGTTTATGAGTTTGATATAATTTTTTAAAACAAGAATTATAAATCAAGGGTCTTGTAAAATAAATAACAAAGAGTTTGCTAGTCAGTTAAATTATATGTTTTTTAAAATCTAGTTGATATATAAAATAGATATCTACTTTTTGTTATTTTTTCAAAAATTGTTTTGAAAGGAAAAATTTTAATATATTTTGAAATTAATCTTTTAAATTGGCGCCTATTGCTCGCAGCAAACTGCTTCCCATCACGTTCTATTTACAGACTGTATTTGGAGGAATGGAACATGGAACAAGCTCTTGCTAAGCTTAGTTCAGAATTTTGGTTATGATTTCCTATCTTCTTTTATATTTTAAATTCCTTAGGTATTTTTTAAAATAAATTTTACTAATTCTGGTAATTTTTTATATATATGTCGTATCTAGCCTTTGTATTTATTTCTACCAAGCCCATATTTTATACTTTATGCATATATATAAATTTGTTTTACCGCTATTATATTTATTTTAACGTTTTATCCCTACTATAATATACGCCTTTATTATTTTATAAATATATATAAATGTATAAAGTATAATAGGCGGCGTCCAGTTTTAATGTTTGCTTATTGGCTTTACTACTATCACGTGACCAGAATCAGACCATCGTTTTTGAGTTGGTTAGCAATTCAGTGGACATAATTAATTCCTCTAGTTTTATATAGGTAGTTATAGCTCTAGATTTATAAACAGAGATAGTTGCTTTAGTTTTATATACATTGGTATACAGTAGTACTGTATTTCTATACAGTAGTAGTTGTTCTTTAGAGTTTTATAAAGAGTAGCACTTGATCTAGTGTTTTATATTTTCAGTAGTTGTTGCTATAGTGTTTTATATTTTCAGTAGTAGTTGCTATAGTGTTTTACTTTCATATTCGTTGTTCTAGTTTTATTTACAGAAGTAGTTTCAATATTTTATATAGAGTAGTAGCTGTCTTTTTTATATACAGTATTAGTTGCTATAGGTTTATATACAGTAGTAGTTGCTCAAGTTATATATACAGTAGCAGTGTTGTTCTAATTTTATTTACAGTAGTAGTTGCGTTAGTTTTATATACAGTTGTAGTTGCTATAGGTTTATATACAGCAGTGGTTGATCTAGTTTTATATACAGTATTAGTTGCTCTAGTTTATATACAGTATTAATTTATTTAGTTTTATAAACAGTATTAGTTGTTCTATTTTATATACAGTATTAATTGCTCTATTTTATATACAGTATTAGTTGGTCTAGTTTTTCATTTTATTTTCGTTGCTCTAATATTATATATAGTAGTATTTGTTCTATTTTTTTATCATTGTCGCGTGAGATTAAGTTTGAAATTTAAAATTTAAAGTTTTTTTTTTCCGATTTTTGAAGTGATTTTCACGTTTATTAAAATATATATACTTGCCATCACTCTAAATACTTTCAATCTTGAAACTCTTTTAGATATTTTGGACTTAGTTATCTCATAATAAAGAGTACCTCGTCCAATGCCATTTGGTAATTAAAGATTACTACATTTCATTAGTTGCTAATTTCCTTTTTTTATCTGATAGATAAAATATCAGGCATTAAATTTATTCTCTATTTTTTCAAATTTATAAATTTCACTTCCAAAATCAATTAATATGCTGGGTACCTTGATATTTCCTGACCACTGTTCAAAAACACAAATAACTCTTTGAAGGAACAATAAAAAATTCGATAATATTCAGGTAATATATTTTAGTGAAAAAAAAAATTAAAAAATTCAACACATTCTTCATATTATTTGACATGCATCAGAATATAAGATTATAAAAAGATAAAATCATATCAAAATATTTCTTGATAAAATGATGCACGTTATATCAGAGCTTCTCAATTCCAATGTATTGACCATACCTTGAATTATGGCCATCATTGGGCCCCTTCTGCTCTACCTGAGCATTTCTGCGTTTAGGATGTTTGCGGCGCTTCTTTCCACAAGAACATATTGTGGTCAATATTGTTAGGAGTGCGATGAATATTCTTGGCGCCATGTTGCCTTTCTTGCCTGTAGATCTGGTTCAAATTTGATTCTTTAAATGATTTTCATTAGTCAAATTGGTCGTAAAATTTTCCTGATCGGTTAGGAATTCATGATTTAACTTGTCAAAATCGGTGATAGCCCAGCTTCACATTTTTCGATAGTGCAAATATTTCTGAATAGGGCTGTGGGTTTCGTTAAAATGTTCAGAAATAAAATTAACTTATTTTCTTAATTGTTGAAGCTTTTTTATATGAACCATAAAGTAACTAACGGTAAAAAATATATATATTTTTGTTGTGGAAAATATCTAAAATAGAGACAAAAATTTGAACTATTCAATTTAGATTAGAGAAACATGAAATAAACGTTTCATATAGAAATATAAACTCATCAAATATAGTCAGTATTATATTATCTTCATTAATTGATGTAGTATGTAACACAGTTAGCTCTCATTAAAATATACATAAATGTGGTTTTAACTGATATACAGTTTGTAGGGCTGATAGCTCCCTTGTGTCAGTAGTGGAAATGTACGAGCAACAAGTCACAGATTTTATAATAAATAATGAAGATATACATGTTTCCAAACAGAAATATAGGCTCGAGAGTACACTAACGACCACTGCCCTCATATTTCCATATTTTATATCAGAGCCTATTTATATCAGACTAGTTGGTGTTAGAACACATGTGACATTTGAAGTCCACATTGCTGTCCTATATCCTTATGATTGGAAGCAATTATATCATGTGTTATGCTAACTATGCATTCAGACGATATGCATGATAGAAAATAAAGTGAAGAGTACTCTGTTAAATTTACATCTAGATTGTAATATCTTTATTAAAAATGTCACACTCACAATACACAGTTATATATAAAACGTAAATATATTATTTATTATCGTCATTAAATTGTTATTAGATTTATATAATGAACATACATTTTTAATTCCAATTTTTATTGTTAACTCGGTTATAACAAATTAATTTTTACCTAATATTGATCTACATATATCATTTACATAATATTTTTGAATAATTGATAGATATGATATATATACACTCATGGTAAAGTGCATTTAGGGATTCAGACAATAACCCTGAAAGATATTCGATACACAGTGATCTTTATTGAATATACACAAGATAAACAAGTATGAACAAATTGTCATCCTCTTTTGAAAAAATAGACGACTGTAAAAAATAAACGCAAATATCAAACTTCCTAAAGTTTTGTCTATGAATTCAAGCAGTAAGATGCCTAAATATATTAATTTCATAGTATTTAAATTGTATTTATATATTTCTCGAATAATATTGATATACTGAGTTATTATATTTGAAAAATAATATTTGTATATGAAATATAATTAAATATGATTTGATTAAATGATACTTTCTTTAATCTCCATCCCCGACATGCAGACATCATATTTATATAAATTATATTTTACATATTGATTAAAGTGTTCATTTTAAGTTTATTGTGGTTATTGATATAGTTATAAATTACATACAAATTATACTTATTTTTCAATGCAAAAAAGAATGTGTGTATTAGATGGAGATCATACATCATATCATTTAGGAATCTGTTTTGTTCACAAATAATAAATGAGGAACCTAATTTTTGGTAGTTGGCACATTACACCTATACTCTCTAAAGCTTGAGATAGTTAATCAAATAAAATAAATAATATATATCGTAATTTAAACATAGTTAAGTTAATAACCCTTATCTAAGATTGTACCATATTATTCTGCTATCACCATATACTTCAGATGATTAATTATAACTTTATTAATATAACTTAAATCTTTATTATTTTTGTACTATAGGACAGGCCGTAGTTGATTGAGAATAAAAACATATAAATTAAAACCATATTAAATATATTTAACCATTCTAATGCTCTAAAATATAACAATCTTCGCTATGTAAATAATGAAGTATGACGTCTTCCCAGTCGTGTCAGGATTGGCTTCAGTTTGCAACCAGACCGGGTTGCAACCCGGGTTAACGACATAAATAAGAAACGTTATCAAAAACTTTGATTACAGACATAATTGATTAAATATTAGACACCCCTTTATTTTGATTAAGATAAATATAAACATGTAATAGTTTGTATTACTGAAGGTTCATTTAATGCGTTTCTAGTGAGCTAATGTTTAGTTTTAGAAGAGAAAGAACCGCACAGAGAAAGAGAGAGTAAAAATCCCTGTAGAGTAATTAGTGATTTATTTGAAATGGTGATTTATTTAATTTATGATTTAGAGCACAATAGTCATTCCTGTAGAGTAGTGTGAGGTTTCACTTTTTTACAATATCAAGTCCTTTAATAAATTTATATTATTGAGTTCCATATGAATTTTCAAGAGTGTTTGAATTTGATTAATAAATGAGGACAATTATTTTCCATTTTTATTGGGGGATAAATAATTATGTTGTTTTTTAGAAACAATATAATAAATATAGTTCCCTGACTATAGATTTCTATTATGAAATAGAAATCTGCTTCTCTCCATTTGATACAAGGAAAGAGATGCAAAGTCCAAGTTTGGTAGATGGCTATCCTGCAACAAATACTTGCAGAATTAGAATTATTTTTATTACAATATAAAAATTAACCTCTCAGTATATATAATTTTATTGAATTATCGATTTAATAATCGACCTATATAAACATTTGTTTATTTTTTTCATAAAAAGAGAAATGAAGAGCTGTTTGAATAAAATATTTAATTAATGCAATTATAAGTTATTCATGAATGATCATAAACAATATTAATATTTACACGAATTTAAATATAAAATAACAATAATAAACCTTTAAATATGTAATAAAACGAGAAATATTGCATATCAGCCCAGGAACAAACATATATGTGACGATAAAGAAAATATCTATAAAAAAATATGGAAATACAAATTTTCATATTTATTTAATATATCTATTAATTTGGCCCGTGTTTAAACATATCAGTTGTTTTAATTATCCGTTGATATCTCTATTTATCTTAGTAAAACGGGTTTAAGAGATCAAATCATGATAAATGTAATAATAATATTACTTTAATTTTTACCCATTTAAATGATACATCATTAAGCCATGTATTAAAATCCCAACAATATATAAATCAATCTATGAATATACATATTATTATAATTCTAAATGATTTTTATAGTCTCGAGTCCAGTCGCGTGTAATGGCTGTGTAAAAATGTTTTATTCAAATATAGATATTTGGATGAAATTCCCTTAAAAGTATTCATAAACTCTAAAACTTCATTTTCATAATAAATCGGGAAAATAAACCTTCTGCGGAGTAGTTGATTAAATATTTAAAATATTTTTCTGCATTTTCCAAAGCGATAAAATGAGATGTATTATTAGTGTAGCACGTTATGTTTATTAGTAGTTAGATACTGAATAATTTCCTCGTTATATATATATATTAAATACAAACAGATTATATCTACTAACCTCCGGTCCAGGTATTCCAGAGTGTTTAAAGTCTATATCGTCTTCTATTTTATACTTTAGGCAGTATATTATTGCGTTGGATGGTTGGTGCTGTACTGTACGCTCAATCCTGCAACATTCACAATCAATCATTCGAAATATATTGCCATAAAGGAATTAATATTTTTATTTATAATTATCAATAATATCTCTAAATATAATATATATACAATCTAAATTTCCAAATAAGAATTAAAATTTTAAATTTTAATCAAAAAGTAGACAATTGGTTTTCAAATATGTTATCATTTTGTTTCAGATATTTTGAGTGGAATATAATATTATCACTGTGATTTCATTATATCTTATTGTAAGAAATTCATTAGAGATGTAGTCAACATGTGTAATTTTTGAATTGAAGTATTCACAAAATAATTAATGAACATATACTTTTTGCCATCAATATTGTCGCGAAGATAAATAGAGCAAGGGCAAGTTTGTGAATAATTAATTTATTTTAAGGGGTATTTATAGGGAGAGAGAGAAAGCACAACTTACCCCAATTTAAAGATAATCCTAATGAACGGCGTCAGCCACCGTCCCGTTTTCTTTATTTACAGATCAGCTTCCGAAAACCCCTCACACCTGTGGTCCCCCCGGGGTCCAGGGATGATTGAAAGGTGTCCCATTGAATATATATTCAAGTCCTCTAAACTAATTATTTTTGGGAAAACCTTTGCATTTTAAAAGTATTTAATATTAAAACTGAGACATATAGTAACTTATTAACTTAGGTAAAAACTCATAAATAAAGTATCATTTGAAATTCATCTATATATATGAATTTGAGAATGTAAAATTAATTTACCTTGATATTCTTTTATTGGCCACAAAACTCTTTATCATTTCTGCTTTTCTAAAAGTAACATGAACAAAGCCCGGGCTCGTTTTTTCTGCAAAGTATTTTTAAAATTTGAAGTTGAACAGTTATAAGTGTCTTTTAGATATAATATTTTTATTCATTTTAGAACAAAAAGATGTGAATTCCCTGTTTGTCTTCAAAGCTTGCTTCTTTTAGTTATCTCAACACATCAGAGGTCGTTGGGTTTCTTGATAACAAAGTGCCTTTCAAATCGTCTTGATTTGAATGGAAATTATTTTTTCACTTGCTGGACTTACGAATTTGCATATCAGTATATGCAGGATTAGCTTTCTAAATGCTTCAGAGATCCGGTGGTCTTAGGTAGCAATAGATAAGAAAAGTTCTTTATGATGCCCTTCTACGAGTATTATCAAAAGCCAATTTCATCTTGGCCGATATTTTCAGCAAATTCTGATATTAAAAGCTTTACAACACTTCTTGTAAATCTGGCTTTTATACATGGTGCACCATAATGAAATAGCAATTGGGAGTTTGCTGATTGGACATGCTATTTAGTTCTTTCAAGAGAGCCAATTGATGCGCTTCTTGATAACCGTTGAAGAACATTGAAGTCGCGTTCTCAGTATTACCATTGACTTATTCATTAAAGGACAGAATAGCTTGAAGTCCTATATTTTCACTAGGTTAACTTTAAATGGAAGTCAAAATCGATCTTCTCAATATCTGTGCAGGTCTGGAATTGTTGCAGTCTATAAGTATATTTTGAAAACTTGTCAGTCTAACTAGCCGCGCTTAATAAAAAAATATGGAAGTAGCATTACTAGTTAGTCAAACTGTCTCTGCTGAGATTCTTCAATATAGTTGACTGGAATATGTGAGCAATAAAACGTCTATGGAAAATTATTTGAACTTGTCTATCTGGAGTAATAAATACTCGCTTGCAGTGATAGTTGTGTCATCCAAATGATCGACAAGATATCCAGACATAATATGTGATAGCAAATATGCTAATTACGTTTGTCTCTTTTGAAATGGTTAGCAATCTTGTTTCACATCTTTAACAGATATATATATTTTCTGGGTCGATTTAAAAGATCTTCTTGATCATTTTCCTCAATCTCCTGTTGTCCAAACGTTCATTGAAGAACCATATTGAATAAATATTCAGGCGTACTTCGTGGGCCATAATTGTCATATAATTCTTCTGATATAATTTTAGAAAATCAGTTTATATACCCTGTATTTTGTGCTGATACCAGAATAAATGTTACTTTCTATCCAACATTTCTGACATGCTATTAAAAATAGTAGACGCGACGAAAAAGGAATTCTTTGATATGCATATTCCTTTTCCCAAATCTTCATTCATTGAATATCGCGGTCAACTTGATCCAGCGGACCATAAGTCGTTCTGCACAGATTACCTAGGTCAAAACAAAAAAAGCTTTCAAGAATACAAAATATATTTATGTTAATGTTTATTGAGGGGGGGGTGGTGTTAAAGCATAATAGTTGAATTTGTATTTATACACATTATGAAAATTATCTTTGAAATAATAATAATAATGAAATTTGTTCAAATATTAGTGTAAACTATATACATGGTGTTCAATGGACATATGGTTTCAAATATCATTCTATTGCTAACCCATTTAGGAATTTGAGTTTTATTTTTTTTTATAACTCATACGCGTTATTATATATTAATGTGTGAAATATTATTTAGAGTTATATTTCAAATTCTATGTTAGCTTCTTCTTATTATTTTTTAAAAATTTATATTCGAAAATATTCATATATTTTAATATTCATATTCAAACATTAAAGTTTTTTCACTTTGATGTTTGAATATGAATATTAAAATATATGAATTTGACTCAATTGAATAAAAATTCAATTTTTGCTATCAATTTACATTTGTGCACAATCGAAAATTATCAAGTTTCAGAAATTATTTCTTTTTGAAAAACTTTTAAATTTAAATAATATTTAGTATTAACCTCCCCCTATACATATATAAGAGAACTTCGGATTCTCCGCCAGGTGGCCAAGTAGAGCGGACGCAGAATTCTTCGTCTCCTGATAAGTATTTTTAAAATTATTATTTAACTATATTTCTTTCCTTTGTTGCTTTCTTAGTAATACCTGATAGGCAATCTACCATTTATATTCTATGAGAATCATGAAGCTTATTTTATTAATAGCCATATTCAATTTGTTTATTTTTTCCAAAGAAAATTATCTAATTACTAAATATGTTAATTTAAGCAGCAAAACTGTAACTTGTTATGGAAAGTACTCAAAGGCAAACTCATTTGTTTATGCTGGAAAAAGCAACCATAGATGTATTATAATAATGCTCTTACTTAGGGCAGGTATTGAGTCAAATCCAGGCCCAAGATCTACAAGACAGACAACATTAGAATTGAATAAAGATATAGATATAGGTGGTTTAATTACAGCGCTCTCAGCTAAAATGGATGACTGGGGACAAAAAATCGAGACTAGATTTGCTTCAGTGGAGCAGGGATTAGAGAAAATAAATCAGCGTCTACAACAGCTTGAGACTTCCCTCGAAACTACATCAAAGATTGCGTCGGACAATTCGAAAAGAATAGCTGATCTTGAGGGACGGCTGGAGCAGTGTGAGATGAAGCAGCGGGAAAGAAATCTAATTTTTTACGGATTCGAAGGAACTGAAAATGAAACCCCAGACGAATCTCGCTCCCGTGCTTTCAATCTGATTTCGAGTTCAATGCAGATTTCCGAGAAGATTGGGCTAGAGCAATGTCGAAGATTATCAAGAAAAGCTAATTCACCGCTCCTTATTGAAGTTCCGGACTACAAACAACGAATTCTGTTACTTAGAAACGCATTTAAACTCCGGGATAAAAAGATATTCTTGAACAAAGATTACCCTGCCACTGTTAGAGAGCAAAGAAAAATACTGTTAAATAAACGAAAAGAGCTTTTTTCTAAGGGAATTGTCTCCAAGTTGAGAGATAATAAGTTAATTGTCCGTGGGATAAACTATTATGCTTCTAATGGCCGCGTTATTAGCGCCAGCGGGGACGTAATATAGCAACCCACCGATAGCGAACGTACTGAATCACGGCCCAACCAATTGCTACAGCATAAAATTAGGTATACACATACGAAAAACTGTGAATCGGCAATAAAAGAAAAACAAGTAACTCAGGCCAAACATATAGATACTAAAATTAAAATATTACAATGGAATATAAATGGATTCAATAGAATAACATCAATATTTCCACTCGTTGAATACCTAAAAAAATACGAACTTTTTGCACTAAATGAAACATGGATCACTGGTGTTATTGAACTGTTAACTGATGAATATTACATAATTCAAAGCCCAGCAATGAAGACAGAACTAAAGGGAAGGGGCTCGGGGGGAATTCTGATTGGAATAAAAAAAAACTTCCAACATACGGTTAGAAAAATCGAAACAAACCCTTACTGGATATCTGTCTTGACACACAAATTTCTAGACAAAACCACCGAGAGTATATGTTTGCTGTTTGCTTATTTACCTCCTAATGCATTACAAGAACAAAATTTAACAGATTTACTTAGGCATATTGATTATCACATGAGTGAAGGTAACGAAGTGCTAATAGCTGTTGACATCAATATTAGAATAGGCAATGCTGGAGGCTTCCATAACCCACTGAAACTAAATTCACCCCTCAACAAATATAGGAAATCTAAAGACCTAATAACTTCGAAACTATCTGAAAAACTAATCTCCTTCACTGATTCAAATTCTATAACAATAGCTAATGGAAGAACTAAGGGTGACACGCACGGCTCATTCACTTTTATTTCAGAAAGAGGTTCATCGGTTTTGGATTATTTCATGTACACACACGGTTTAACACAGATCATATCGGATATGTGGATCGAAGAACTTTCATATTCAGACCACTTACCAATTGTTTTACAAATTAATACTGGGTATGAAGCTATTAAATCCTCGTACAAAAATGAAATACTAACACGAAAATTCATTTGGACGAAAGAAAATGTGGAGATGCTAAAACATAATTTAAGTGATATTGAAGTTGGAAATGAAACCGATATTAACACAGAAACATCAAATTTTACTAAACAGATCTACACGGCAATGGAATCGGCAAATATAATTAAATTTGCTAAACGACGACACCAACTTTCAAAACCTTGGTATGACAAAGATTGCTACATTATGAAAAAAACGACCAAAGTAAGTTTACAAAGATGTAGGAACTCAAATAACATACACGACCGCCAAAAATATATTGAGGCTAGGAGGGAATATTTTAAGCTCCTGCAAAGAAAAAGAGATGAATTCAATAAGGACAAGAATGAAAGGATAAAGAACGCCAAAGATCCCAAATCCTTCTGGAATGCCATTGCATCCTTCAGAAAAAAACCAATAATACAAGGTGAGATCGATATAAAAGAATGGTTTTTATTTTATAAAAATTTACTGAACAAAGAAAATAAAGAAGCTACTTTTACGGTAAACCAGATGATCGGTTGGAAAGATCCAGATTTAGACGCGGAAATAACCCTTGAAGAGATCCATGATGTAGTAAAAAAACTAGCGAACGGCAAAGCAGTGGGACTCGATGGTATACCAAATGAGTTGCTAAAGAATTTACCAATACCGACTTTAAATAAATTGAAAAACCTATTCAACAAAATAATGTCCACAGAAAAATGCCCGCAACTCTGGACGAACTCAATAGTACACCCTATATATAAAAGCGGTGATAAGAATAACCCAACAAATTACAGAGGGATTGCCCTCTGCAGTAATATATCTAAATTATTTACTACAATACTAAGAAACAGATTAAACAACTGGATAGAAAAAAGAATGATTATTTTAGAAAACCAAGCAGGTTTCCGTAAGAACCGATCATGCACTGACCACATAATACTACTGAATTCACTCATCCAATTATCTCTGAGAAGAAAACGAGGCAAGCTATATGTCTTCTTCGTCGATTTGACTAAAGCTTTAGACACAGTCCCACATGATTTGCTTTGGCAAAAATTGCATAAAATGGGCATTAGCAATAAATTTGTAATGCTGATAAAAAACTTTTACCAAGAAGCTAAGATCACTATCCGATGGAAAGGACAATATTCAAATAATGTGAAAATTAATTCTGGAGTGTTGCAGGGAGAATCACTTTCCCCACTTTTATTTATACTATATATGGCCGACCTAATAGAACTTTATAATAACTCAGCACTTACAGGATTTCATCTCCCTGATTTTGGCGTTTTACACCTACTTATGTATGCGGATGACATAGCCATAATTGGAGAATCGATAATTAATCTTCAAATTAAAATCAATTTACTAAAGTCTTACCTGGATAAGAACAAATTAGTTTTAAATGAAAATAAGTCCAAAATAATAGTATTCAGAAATGGAGGAAGACCTGCAAGACACGAAAACTGGTACTGGGGTGACACCCCACTGACTGTTGCGTCCAATATTACATATCTGGGATATCCATTCACTTCCACTATTAATAGTAAAAGGGTAGCCCTCTTTTATAAAGCCAAAGCAAATACGGCAATAAATGCAACCATTAGACTGATAAAAAAAGAAAAAATTAACTCATTAAAAGTTGCTCTGAATCTATTTGACTCAGTTATTAAATCAATACTGCTCTATGCGGCCCCTGTGTGGGCTTGGGACAATACGGATATTATAGACCAATTACAGAATACGTTTATCAAAAATTTTCTGAATCTACCAAGATATATACCAGGGTACATTGTAAGGCTGGAAACAGGCAGAATATCTTTGACTTTTACAACGATCAAATTAATTTTGAAATATTTCATTAGATTACAAAAAATGGAAGACAATAGACTACCTAAGCTATGCTGGAATAGATTGAAGGAAATTTCCTTAATGACAAAAAAACCTATAGGATTCTGTAAGAATATTATGGATATCATCAATCATTGTGGACTCACATGGCTAAACTATAGATTAAATTATGATGACATACAGATCGAACTTCCGAATATACTAAAAATAAAAATTGAACAGCTATTGCAGCAAGATCTGGCAAAATTATCTCTTACGAAAACATACTCAAACTATAGGTTACTTTATGATTCATTTATTCCAGAAAATTACTTTTCATGCAATCTGTCTTCAGCTTTAGTGAGTTTTATTGCACAGATCAGATTAATGTCAACAATGATCAAAGAAAATCATATTTACGCAATTAAGAAAGAAGATTTGTACTGTGGGTTATGTGGAAGTCAGATAACTGATGAAATATACCATTTTATTGCTGAATGCGGGGATCTGGAAGGAGAGAGAAAAAAGATCCTGAAAAGTCTTCCTAGACCGCATTTGAACTCAATAAAGTTAATAAAAACTCTTTCAGATAAGAAAAGTTGGGCAATTGAACTGTTCAACTTTCAAAAAGCGGTTGGGAATAAAATTGCACTCATGGAAGAGAGAAGAACAGGGGCACAATAAAAAGTCACCCTGTTTGACATACCTTGACTGTAAATACTATATTTTCACCTGTTATCTTATGGTTAATATTGTCTGTAACTCCACGGAGAATCCGTACAGGGCAAGATGCCCTAATAAAGCTGTTTTGTTGTTGTTTTATATAAGAGAACTTATTAACTTTCAAAGTTTTATATGATGTATAACAGAATGGGATCAGTTAAAATTGTCTATGAATATATAATATAGAGAAGTAATAATTTACCTTGATTCTTATTTGGCTCAATTATCCATTTCTGCCTCTAAATTGTTACATAAACAAAGTCCTGCTTCATTATTCTGCTATTTTCCCATAGAATTGGTATTTGGATTGATCTTGGTGTTCAGTATATTTCATTTATATATTAGAACAGAAAGACACGAATGCCATATTTGTCTTCAAAAATCTTCTTTTTAGTTAGCTCAACACATCAAGGTCAGCAAAATGATTTTGATATAGCAAAGTGAAGTGACAATGCGTCTAGGTTATAATGTCATTTCTGTTATTGCTTGCTGGGCTTTCAAATTTGCATATCATTAAATACAACATTGGTGTTTCTTATATTCTTCATATGTTCGATGTCCTCAGGTAATAAAAGAGTAGGGAAATCCTTTTGGTCTCCATATTTGACCAGAAACTGAATTGCCCAGATGGAATGATTAAATATATATTTATTTTTGTCTGATTTTGTTAGAAAAGGCTGATTATAAGCTGAACAACACTTCTAGAAATTCTGTCTTGCTAATATGATGTACTGTAATAAATTATAATTTGAAAAATTGATAATTAGTAATTTTCTTATGTTTATCCAAGATGGCCGTTTAGGAAATAACATATTAGTCGTTTCTCAGTCTCACCGATGACGTCATTAGATTTTTATCTTTAAGGGCTTTTATTTTCACTATATTGACTTGATATAAAAGACATTTGATCTTGGTAATATCTGTACTGCTCTGAAATGGTTGCAGTCTTATATAGAAAGGTTTTTCTAAGTCATAATATATAAAAGATGAAGAAAAAAAGTGAAACTTGCTGTCAAAAACTGGATTTGAGCATTAAATATTCTGTGAAGTTCTGACGTTATCTATATGAAGTAATGAATATTCCTTTTCAGAAATAGCCAGTAATGCCATTGAATTGGTCGAAAAAATTTTTCAGGCATAAAATGACAGATACATTTGTTTTATCAATTAGTGATCTCGTTTTCTACTACACCTTTCCAACAAAGGCATAAAGCACTTTGGGTTTTTTTGATTCAATTCCTCTTTTCAATCCCCTCAATCTTCTCTTGTCCAATCGTCTGTTGAATATCCACGTTGAACATATATCCAGGTGTTTTTCTTGCTGGCCATGCTGGTCAAATGGTTCTTCAGATTTGATGTTTTGGATATAAGCTTATAAACCCTTGTTTCCTTCCTAGACAAGTATCTGTGTTATTTTATATCCTGTTTTTCTGACCTGATATTGAGTATAATGGATGCGAAAAATGAAATATTCCTTGAAGCGGATACTTCTTACCTCCATTTCCTTATTCATTGAATAATGTGTTGAACTTGATCCAACGGAACCATAGGTCGTACTGCACAGATTACATAGGTTAACACAAAAGCCAATAAACCATATAAACATATGTTGTTAAATATTATTGGTCTTTTGAAGCATAATAGCTAGATTTATATTATTTCGCTCTCTTATACACAAATCTGACACAGAAGATTGATTATTTTTTTCTATAGTACAATATGTATATATATAATAGATAGTTTATGATTTACTAATAGATGTATTGGTTAAAATAGCTTTGAATACTATTGACTACATAAATGTATATGGTTATGATTTATATATTTATCATATGGTTATATATTGGCTATTTTGAATAAGGTCATACAATATGTGATTGATATATATATAAATAAAAATGTATAGAGGTATGTGAGAAAAGAAGAATAAATTGATTTACCTGATAATTAACGAGTTCAAATCTCAAATTCAATGATGTTCCATGGAAACATTTAGAGGCGAGATGATTTTTTTAGAAGGGTCTTCAACGTTAAACTTATTTTTTCTTTGAAAACAAATCTCTCAATGTGCCCAATAGTTGAAAAATCCCTTGTTAAATTCATACATTCATGTTTTTCATTGTTTACATCTTTTAACACTTGGTGTCCCGAAAATCATTTCCAAAAAAACAGAGAAATCAATTCTTATATTTTGATCATTTTCGAGAAAAAATAATATCTTGTAATTTTCTTTACAGAGGAAATTCATCAAATTTCACTGAATAACGGATATTTGCACCATTTTTATCTCGAAGATTCCAGATGACAATAATTGTCTCAGTTTACTATTGATATTTTTATAGAGTACCTACTTAACAAGAGACGCCGACCGGTGCACCATAATAAATCATTAGTTGGGAGTTTGATGATTAGGCATGTTCTTATATTCCTCGAAGATAGCCGTTAAAAGAATATATTAATTGATGCCTAGTCTTGCCATTGACTTCATTTGATCAACGGGCACACTATATTTGAGGGCTTCTCTTTAAACTTGATTAAAACTGAAATTAAAGGCAATTGATCTTCTTAATATCTGTTCTGCTTTGAAATATTTACAGTCTTTTTTTTTAGCTTGTCTAGAACAATTTGTTCTCAATGGGAAAAAAGAGAAATAATCAGTTAGAGAAACTTGCTGTTAAGAACTTTGTAATCATTTTACTGGATTATTTTAGCAAAATAATTTCTGTGGATGAAGATGTGACGTTATCTATCTGAGGTATTGCATAATCGTTTTCAGCGATAGCCGGTCATGCCATTGCATTGGACGAAAATATTCCAGCCATAAAATGACAGGTAATGTGAAAAATACCCTTGTTTCTTCAAATAGTGATCTCGTCTTCTAATATACTTTTATCAAAGGCATAAGCACATTGGGTTAGATTCAATTTCTCTTTTGACTTTTCATATATCCAGGAGTTATTCTTGCTGGCCATGCTGGTCAAATGGTTCTTCAGATTTGATTTTTAGGATATTAGTTTATAGATGCTTGCTTTAACCTAGACAAGTATCTATGTCATTTCATGTCCAGTGTTTATGGAATGATAGTGAATGATATGGAGGCGAAAAATAAAATATTACTTGAAGCGAATATTTCTTTTCTCCAATTTTTCATATATTGTATATTGTTGTGAACTTAATCGAACGAAACCAAATGTTGCACTGCACAGATTACATAGGTTTACACAAAAGCCTATAACGAATATGATCATATTTATGTTAACAATTATTGGTGTGTTGAAGCATAATAGCTAGATTTATATACACTATTGAAATTAAATATAAAATAATAATTTATGATTAAAAATGCGTTTTAATAAATATTACTAACTATAACCTAAAAGTAATAAACATTCTAATTGAATATGAAAATTTCAAATTGAATATATTGATATACAGCTGGGTTATATGTCCATATGCAACCTCAACAATAACAGAAGAATAACTACAAAAATTTCAAGAATCGGAACAGATATTTTGTAGGAATGAAGAAAAACCCAGACATGACTAGATCCAACAGAAACTGCAATAACTGTAACAAAACCCAACTCACTCGGGACCGCATAAACAGTTGCACGGCCATCCTTGCAGCCCTCTAGATCGCAGATATCAATCCAGAAGAGAACATTCATACGGAGAAGACACCGCAGTTGTGGCTGGTTTTGTAATCAGGCTGCATGGACGGATCTGATCTGCTCCATGGACAAGACACCACCGCGACTGCTTGGTTATAAATCCTATGCCCCAAGAACGAATTCAAATAGCAGAATCTTGTTAATTAGTGTATAGCGTATAGAGGAAGGTAATTTACAGGTAATTTAAATTATACAACACAAATTGTACAATAGGTGCAACCTCCTTCACTTCAAGTTTCCGACATCTGGTATTTGATATCCATGTACACTCTTGAAGATATCTTTCCTCTCTCACTAAGGACATTTGAGATTCTGAAGGAATCTCTGAATGACCTTACTAGAACCGTCGATTCCATATTATTATAATCTTGGTATTTCGACCAACCCAGGCAGCAATTAACTTTAGGATACAATACTTGGTCGACTACAATTATACAGAGATAAAATACAGAAAACGCTAGTATGGGTGCCTTATAAGAAGCCTTATAGAATTGCACAAGTAAAAACAGGCAATTACTATAATAATTATATTAGCAATAATCGATAAATTAAGTGCTTAAAGTTGCATAAAGCCCTTTACGAAGTCAGGAAACTAAATAAGCATCAATAAACTAATAAATATATAGGTTCAATATTTTGCATATTTTAATTTAACTCAAGATGTTTGGATATTTTGACGCGATTTTTTTATCTGGTGAATTATCAACAGTCATTTGGGTATATTTTTATATATCCCACTGGCTGTTTTTTATAATCTAGAAAGGTTTGTGAATAACCTCTTGTTCGAAATATTTTTATTTAATATTTACTCGCTCTGATCTGGCCTACAATATAGATATGGAGCAATCAAAGGTCGACGTAAAATCAAAATCGCAGGATGGTGCAACAATAGTAAGCAAATTCATTATTCTAAATCATGTAAATACGATTTTTAAAGATGATTTTTACTCTCTCTCTCTCTCTCTCATCATTGAGAACAATGAAGAGCGGCTTACAGAGAACAAAATGGACGAAATAGTCAATCTGGCTCAGTCCTTTTTCAAACAATTGATGATGATGATCAATGAATTAAATCATAGATTCTTTATTATTATCAACATAATTTACCAAACTGCCTTCTTCTCTTTTTAACCTTGTCTTTGTTTAAAGACATTTTGTAAATAATTATAATAAAATATTCTCTCTCTCTCTCTCTCTGTAGTTAGTTCGAAAAAGAATATAAAGTTCAAGATATTCCTATAGTGTTAAAATTTCGTTGTGAGGGCAGGTCGATTATCCTGTTGATACTGTCTAGATTTTAAATAGTGAATATTTCTAGGAGTAAGAGCGTTGTGCTTTGTTTTGGTATGATCGTAGTACTTACTGTGATCCCCTATGATACTAGAGCGTATCAATATAAATTCTAAGTTCCCCTAACAACACAACTAACTATATTTTGGATCCCATAGAAATTTCAAACAATATTGAGGCCAATTTATTCTCTCGAATCTCTATCATTTGATTTTCTCAATTTGATTTAATATGTCCAACGTATCTGAAGAGGTTATGTATCACTCTTTTTGTTTCTTTCCCTCTTACACAAAGAACTGAACATTTATTTCTATACTACATTATATATATCTGTATAATGATATCTTTATCAATCACTAACAAATGTATTGGTTAAAATAGCTTTTGAAAATTATTAATTATATAAATGTATATTAATAAGGAGTGATTATTTATCAAATTGTTATTTATGCGATGTTTCGAATGACGTTTTGGACAATATAATTGATATACATATAATAAATAAATGAAAAGAAACTTATAGAAGAATATGAGAAGGGAAATAATTGATTTACCTGATAATTAACGAGTTTGATTTTCTAAAAACAGGATGCGCCAGAGAAAGAACTTTTGAAGGCCAGGCGATTTTCCAAACGGATCTTCAATGTTAAACTTGTTTTCACTGAAAATAAACCTTAGAATGCAATCTCAAAAGTTGAATCATCGTTCGTTCAATTCAAACTTTCATATGTATCATATAGGTTTCTTCATTCTCTAATGCATTGGTTCCTCAGGTGTTTGATTACTCCAGTGGCCACCATGTTGAGAATCCTCCAATATCTAATGCACGGGCTTCTTTGAAGTTCTGATTACACCAGTCGCCACCTTTTTGAGGATCCTTTATTTGCTAAGGCATGGTATTTCACGAGTGTCTGATTACACCAGTGGCTACATGGTGAATCCTTCATTTTCTAATCCTCGGCTTTCCTCAGATGTCTGATTACACCATTGGCTACAATATTGAGGATCCTCCATTCTCTAATGCACGGGCTTCTTTGAGGTTCTGAGAACACCAGTGGCCAGCATGTTGAGGATCCTCCATTTTCTAATCCCTGGGTTTCTTCGGGTGTCTGATTACACCAGTGGTAACCTTGTTGAGATCCTCCATTCTCTAATGCACGGGCTTCTTCGGGGTTCTGATTACACCAGTCGACACCAAATTGAGGATCCTCTATTCTCTAAAGAACGGGTTTCCTCGAGTGTCTGATTATACCAGTGCCTCCCCCTACCATGTTGAGGATACTCCTTTCTCTAATGTGCGGGCTTTTTCGGGGTTCTTATTACGCCAGTCGTCACCCTGTTGAGGATCTTCCATTCTCTAATGCACGAGTTTCCTCGGGTGACAAATTACACCAGTGACCGCCATGTTGAGGATCCTCCATTCTCTAATGCATGGCTTCCTCGGTAGTCTGATTACACCTTTGGCCACTATGTTTAGGACCCTCCATTTTCTGATGCACGAGTTACTCGGGTGTCTAATTACACCAGTGGCCACCAAGTTGAGAATCTTCCATTCTCTAATACACGGGTTCCTAGGTGGTCTGATTACGCCATTCGTCACCATGTTTAGGATCCTCTATTCTCTAATGCACGGGTTCCTCGGTTGTCTGATTAAATCAGTGGCAACCCTGTTGAGGTACCTCTATTCTCTTATGCACAAGCTTCTTTGGGGTTGTGATCACAACAGTAGCCACCATGTGGAGGCTCCTTTATTCTTCAAATCAAGGCTGCCTCGGGTGTCTGATTACATCAGTCGTCGCCATTTTGAGGATCCTTCATTCTCTAATGTAAATGCTTCTTCAGGTGTTTGATTACACCAGTGGACACAATGTTGAGATATTTTCATTCTTTAAATTTGCGGTAATTTAGATGGATATCACTTTGATTTCGTGTATGAAATTAAAAAAAAAGACGTCCCCTAGTGGTGTTTTAGTAATTACGGCCATATTATGAGTCAAAAATAATCTTTCGAAGATTCCAGATGATAGTAGCTGTCAGTTTACTGTTGATCGTATTTTAGAACCTACTTGATAAGTGAGGCCAACATACATGATATTCAATGGTACGTTTGATCATCTAGATTCATATTCTCATAGATGGCCCGGTGTTACTTCTTAGCATATACTTCTGCAAGCTCACGTGGTAAAAGTATTTTTGCCAATTCTTTTTCAATGATGAAATATACACGAGGCAAATTTAGAGATTGACTTAAGAAATATAATAAAATTCAAATTCGTCTGATATTCGAAAACTTGCATTACCAAAATATTCTTCAATATCTTGAAAGACACTTATTCGTATATGGGTGCTGAAACCAGCAGTTATCTTCCCAGGGGAAAATATTCAATCCATTTTACCTGCTTGACTGGATCTTGATATGTGGTAAATCAGCAATTCTATTTGGATAATATTATCTTGATTTGGTGTTAGAGGGCCAATTCTCGCGATGTCAATTTCAAGGTTTTTCTTTGCCTTGTGATTTCCACGGATCTGATGATTGGTATTGTTGCGTTCTTATAGCTGTGGTGATTTCTGAAGATTATTGTAAACATGATTGCTCTAATAATGTAGTTCAGGTTTTCTTCACGGGTAATAGAGAAATTCTATTAACAGATTAGAGAACCACTTCATCATAGGTCAATGATTTCATGTAGTGGACATATAGTCATTAATGCGAATAATAATCAAATTCACGAATCGCAAACTTGTAAACAGATTGTCCAGTGAGGTAACCTAATATTGTCATCCTAAATGGATGCACAATACGTTGCTCTTCTTGTTACAAAGTCCAGAATTTCCTGGAAAAAGATTTGAAGGAGGTTTTAGTAATTAGAATTTTATGACACTTTCGTGCGATTGAGAAATAGCGTTCAATTTCTTAATGCATTTTAGGTTGACGTAATTACTTGGAAGGTCTGAGAGTCTTTATAATAGATATATATAGTTTGAGTTTTTTTTTTAAGAGGCACATATTGATCGGTATTATATTTGTTGCAAATACATTTTCAGCAAAGATTCTCAAGTTTCATTCTTTAAGAAGAACATCAGGTGTTATCACGCGCCTTCTTTAAGAACAGGGAAGGAGATGACATGATCGCGTCTTCACTCAACTAGATATGACATCCTTAATGTTTTTATGATATTTTACAGCTATTATCTTCGGCTCTAATGAGCTAATGATTAAACTTCACTAAACAAGTAAAAAATATTCTTTTTTACATGAATAGTATTTGATTCACCAGTTTTCTGTGCGAATGGGAGAAATGGAATTTTTGAATGTCTTGATTGTTCGCGGTATTGCTCCAAGTTTTTCTAGAGAGACCAATTATTCAGTTAATATTCTCACTTTGAAAAAAACAATTTCTCTGTTTGACGATATTCCTGGAGACTTGGTGGAAGACATTTGAGTATCCAGTTTTACTACGAAATATTTGTCTCATAAGAAACAGTATTTATTTGTAAATTTCTCATCAAAACTTACAACTGATACATTGGCAGTTTTATCTCGAAATATTTCACCTGATTCAGACAGGTAGGCATTTCCATCTTTGTTGAGATGAGTTCTTTTCCGCCAATTTCCGAATACGCCTTAGTGTTTAGTGATCTTCCGAAACATTTTAGTTATTTAGGCAAAGAATTAGACGCAATGTGACCTTTTCATTGAAATTTCTTCTCAAAAAAGAAGCTTCTCTATTATATATATAATAGAAGAAGTTCAAAGTCTTTCAAAATAATCTTAATTGCAAATTGATGGTAAAGGTAGTTTGATATGTGTTGTTTAAGAGCAAGATTGAGTCCAGAAATCAGGCAGTACTCAGCACCGTTGAAATCCAGCGTTGATAAGAAGATACGTTCCAACTGTTTTTCTTCTTAATGACTGTATTGAAGGAGTTGAAGAGGAAAATTGTTTTCTTCTCAATATAGGAGATTCGTTTTGAACAAAGCGGAGCTTCCAATGAAAGTGGATGTAATATCTGCACACATTATTCTGTTTATTTGTGAATTTATATTTATACATAAATATATAGTAAATATACTGAAATTCTATTTACATGCAAAAAATATTTATCAAATAAATATAAATAGCTATTAAAACCATATCAATTATTTTCCACGCTATGGACATGGTTTTACCCAACATTCTCGTTAGTAAAATATATTTGAAATGAATTAGTTGAGATAAATTTGAACCGTTTTAATAGGGGTTATAAACAGTTACAAATTCTCTGTATCTATATATAATAATTTTATATTTCTATTTAATGAAATCGCCGTTTTAATAAAAAAAGGTTCTGAGCATTTTCCAATTTATTTTAAAGGGTGGTGTGCTTTTATTACACATTAATTTCATACTACAGATCACCAAAAGTATGAATACATGAATGGATTCCTAAATATAACATTTTGTTGTTTATAATAATTTGCTATTAATGATAAAGCAATATTTATATTATGAATTATAGATACAAGAATATAAGACCTAATCCAAATAAATGTGTGTGATGTTCTGGTAACAACGCTTACACTGAAACATCATACCATATCAATTTATTTGGATTAGGACTTATTTTCTTGTATCTATAATTTTCTAAAAGGTTTTATAATATTATTTTTCAAGATAAGTTGGTTAATACTTCAATATAAAGTAATAAGCGCCATCTACATATAGGAAATTAAAACATTGAGAAAATAATTTTTCTTTTTATACATAAGCAAACTCTACTATCCTTACTGCTATTATAAAATACATTGGGAGGGCTTGTCTTATCGGTGATGAACGCTCACCAGTAGAATCTTGTTTTATGTGTAAACGAAACATTGTCTTAATTTTTCCGTTGTATATTTATTAATAGTATTAAAAAATAGATATTGAAAACATATTTCTTACATTTCCTAGAAATCTTATATAGCTATATATAAAATGAGGTAATAAAGATATGATATTCCAATCAAAATATAAAATAATTTCTTAAATTCTGGGGAATACACTAACCTATTTCTAATACAATATAATATAATGCGGCTTGTGATTGTAAAACGACAATTGAAAAACATCCCGCATGTGTATCTTTTCAACGAAAAATCAAAATTTATTTCAAGGAGAAATTACGATTATTTCTATCCTTTGGGGAGAGGTATGAAAGGGTGAATTGTGAAGGTAATAGTAAACGGAAAAATAAAAATGTCCAAGGATGGGAATCGAACCCACAATGTTCCATTTACCAGGCAGATGCCATGTCCACTAGGCTACCCTGGACATATTTTTCCGTTCGTAAATAATACATAAAGTAATTTATAATACAATATAATATAATGCGGCTTGTGGTTGAAAAACTACATTTGAAAACCATCCCGCATGTGTATCCTTCACAATTCACCCTTTCATACCTCATTCCAAAGGTTAGAAATAATCGTTATTTCTCCTTGTAATTAATTATGATTTTTCGTTGAAAGAATACATATGCGGGGTGGTTTTCAAATGTCGTTTTACAATCACAAGCCGCATTATATTATATTGTGTGTATTATAAATTACTTTACGTATTATTTACGAACGGAAAAATATGTCCAGGGTAGCATAGTGGACATGGCATCTGCCTGGTAAGCGGAACACTGGGTTCGATTCCCATCCCTGGACACTTTTATTTTTCCGTTTATAATTACTCTTCACAATTCACCCTTTCATACCTCATCCCAAAGGTTATAAATAATCATTATTTATCCTTAAAATATTTTTGATTTTTTTGTTGATAAAGATACACATGGGGGATGGTTTTCAAATGTCGTTTAACATATTTCTTATCAAAATAAAGAACATATAAACTATGCTATCTAAATATTTACGATAAATTTGTAGTGGATGAACCTTTTGACACTAAATATATTATTTCTCATATTACAACCTTTTATTACATATATATTTTTGAAATATATATTTTATTCAATTTAATTTCATTGCGATTATGATAAAATAAAATGAGATATTTTATTCACCTGATTGATTAGGAAAATATGACGTTCTGAATGGACAAATGAGGGAGGCTTTGAAAAGATATTTGCAGTTATAGGGTGAGTTGTAGGACCTGAGGATAGAAGAAAAGGGCCCTGGACATAATAATCAGTTATTGCAATATCACTGAGTTTATGGCAATTTAATTACTTTGGTAGATCCAGCTTTCTCTGCGTCCAGCCTTGCGGGACGCAACCTTGGTCATTTTGCTTTTCTTGGCAATTATTCTTAACTAGACGAATGGCCCGGGCAACGCCCGGGGTTTACCCGAGTGCGATTATATTTTAAAACCGTTGTCTTGGGTGGTCGCTATTGACAGGGTGGTCTGTATAGACAGGTGGATGTATCACACAGCTGATAACAGGGTTGTCTAGAGTGGTCGCTATAGACAGGGTGGTCTGTATAGACAGGTGGATGTATCACACTGCTGATAACAGGGTTGCCTAAGGTGACCGCTATAGACAGGGTGGTCTGTATAGACAGGTGAATATAACACACTGATGATAACAGGGTTGCCTAAGGTGACCGCTATAGACAGGGTGGTCTGTATAGACAGGCAGCTGATAACAGGGTTGTCTAGAGTGGTCGCTATAGTCAGGGTGGTCTGTATAGACAGGTGTATGTATCACACTGCTGTTAACAGGGTTGCCTAGAGTGACCGCTATAGACAGGGTGGTCTGTATAGACAGGTGAATGTAACACACTGATGATAACAGGGTTGTCTAGAGTGACCGCTATAGACAGGGTGGTCTGTATAGACAGGTGTATGTATCACACTGCTGTTAACAGGGTTGCCTAGAGTGACCGCTATAGACAGGGTGGTCTGTATAGACAGGTGAATGTAACACACTGATGATAACAGGGTTGTCTAGAGTGACCGCTATAGACAGGGTGGTCTGTATAGACAGGTGGATGTATCACATAGCTGATAACAGGGTTGTCTAGAGTGGCCACTATAGACAGAGTGGTCTGTTTAGACAGGTGGATGTAGCACACTGCTGATAACAGGGCTGTCTAGAGTGGCCGCTATAGACAGGTGTATGTATCGCACAGCTGATAACAGGGTTGTCTAGAGGGGGGCAGGGAGGCCACGTGTTCGCTGGCAGCCAATGGGCGCGCATTCTATCCGTGAGCTTCAGACATACAGACAGACAGAATAAGGCAAATATATAAGTAGATTCTAGTTTATTTTTGCCAATTGACACCTTTATCTTCTTTTCGATGCCATTCATCAAAGGCTTAAGATTCTTTTGAATGACAAAATGAATATCATCGTATTCTTTCATTTGCTCTTCAATAATACTTTGAATCTCCTTTTGAATTGTATTTAGAAGAATCTTTTCTGAACATGTCATCATTTGACGTTTTTTATTGAGTGTTTTGATTTTATATGTTGGTCCTTTGAAACATATATTTTTAGCAGAAGAAACAGTCTGAGTGGATTTATCTTTTTGTTCTGCTTTAATCTCCACATAATCAAGTGGATATTTATCGAGGTTACGAAAGATAATCCGGCTATCCTTCCTCTTCAAATTTTTCAATCTTCTATTTTTATCTCCTTTAAATTCTCTCCTCCGGCATTTGGGAAGGAGGTGGAGTTTGGGGCACTCCCCAAATTGAACAGACCTTTTCGTGGATTCTTCTATTTCCTACACACATAAAAATATGTGAATGTATAATATATTTGATATATATTTATGAAATAACAATTCGATATTTATATTCTATTTTGATATCTATTTATATAATCAATAGTGTGTACCAGAAGAGGCACTTCTCCTTTTAATTATTCATTAAAAAGTTATTAAAACAATATTATTTCTTCTACTGAGGATGGGCCACATGCTACCTCTATAACTACCGTCTTTGGCTTTATCTCCACATTTGTACGTCGTCCAGTTCATTGTTTCAGGTCATCCATTTACTCTCGCCATCTTTATTCTCGTGGTTTTTTCTCGTGAATCTTCACCTCCAGAAGTGTAAGCAGTGTCTACCCCACTGAATTACACATCTCCAGTTCAATATTACGTCATATTTTGTTATTTTTCAACACCGCAAGCTGTTGCTCTGTTCCCATTTGTTCATGGACCTGAATGTTTGCCATCTTATCTGTCCACGGAATCTTAAGTTATCTTCTATAAAGGTACATCTCAAAGACTTCTATTCGTTCAATTGAGATTTTGCAATATCCATGACTCACATCCATATGATAGCAATGGCCAAATTAGCGTTCTGATCAGTCTTTGTTACATCATAAAATCAGTATTTACCCTCAATATTTGTTTCTCAAAAATTCTTGATTTGCAATGGTATTTCGACTTTTAAAATCCATGTTCAATCTTCCTTAAGATGTGATTTTAGTACCTACATATGTGTATGTCGCTGCTTGATTTATAACGAGTCCAGTTACCAAAATATTGATTCTCGTGTTGGATGATATATCATTGCTGGTTATATATTCACTATAGTCTTATTTGTATTCAATTCATGTTTAAAATATTTCTCTTACTAAAAGGTGTATCAAATAGTTTTTCCAGACTCTGTTTTGTCCCTCTAGTAAACCTGTATAATATCTTAATATCTTATATTATTTTTATAATGTCTATCAATGGCCCTCATTAGTGTAGAGTGGCTTCGATGTCAAGACAGGAGAAGTTATATACCAATTATTACAGTGTGATCTGTGTCATAATTTCATTGAAAATTCATTTCACATAAATTTACAAAAGCTCTGAAGTATATGTAACTGTATAGGCTAGCTTGTATAATCAAGGTATATAGATCTTTAAAAAATAAATTTCAGATTACAGTAGAACCTCCCTTTAGCGGACAACCCACTAGTGGACCCCTCTCCACAAAGGACAGTTATTATTTGCATAATTACCTTTTTTACAACTTAGCAAATATCCGGTAAGAGGACACTTCTTCCTAAAGGACAATTTGGTTCTGCAATTAGGTGTCCTTTTCAGGGAGGTTTTACTCTATCTTAATTTCACATTATTCAAAATTTTCATATAATATTTAAATCACTTCATTAAATTCACTTACACTAGATTTTTTATTTCCTCCAGTGAAAAAATCCTTCACTCTCCTAAAAAATCCAGTCTCTTTTTCGTATCTGAAACAAAAAAAAAAAAAGTTAAAATATATAACTATGAAAATTTCAAATATATATAAATTATGATATTGAATTAAATATGTATTTGAAATGATATTTATATTTCCATGAATACATACCTTGTATATATATAAATATCCCAAAACAATAATCCAATCGCGCGCCTAAATAGATTAATTTATATAATATTAACAAAACATGTATAACAAATTACAATATTTGGTGACTGTTTTCATGTTTATATCATAAATATGAAATTGAAGTTTCATCTTGTTTGGTTGTCACTAGAACCTATACATGATCTAATATATCTAAATAATATAAGGTCAAATTTGTTTTTCTCTACCTTTATTCCTCTTTATTCTCGGTTCCTATTTAATTAAGTATTAAAGTAATTTGAGGGTTTAATTAACTTATGTTGCTGTTGATGAATTATTCCTTTGTAAGATTTGATCTTACAGAGTTCTATATGCTCATCTCAATATACTAGGTTCAGCCCTAAACGATTCTTTATCAATTTTGATCCATCTACACTTGCTGGATCTTGCAATACTAGTTGCATTTATCTTTGCTACACTCTTAATACTAAAGGCTATCCCCCCCCCCCCCCCCCCCCCCCCCCAAAAAAAAAAACGAATGGACTTACTACATTTAAAAGAATAATACAAAAGTAAAACTTTATACTGATATCAGCTGGATGATTAAAAAGGCAACTTCTGTTTGTTCAGGCAACTGATATTCAACTTGCACGATAAGAAGGTAAATTTTCCTAACTATTGTTTATTGTTCTCAATTTGACGGTATATAAGATTTTCATTTATTTTGCCCAATTTATATTTTCTTGACTCTCCAAATCCTTTTCTGAAACGTTTTTTAAAAGTGTATAACATTCCAATTAATTCAGAGATTTATTAAAAATCTCTTCTGAATTACTTTGACATTTTTTTACTCTTTTTTTCTCAATTTTTATTTAAATTCCTGAAACTTTTAGCTCTTTTGATTATACCAATTTATATAGGAGTGAATAGGCCTGAATAGAATTCCTCCAACTCTCTCTGACCTGCGATATCTCGTGTATAACTCTGGACGATGGGGTTTTGAGATGTAATATCTGTTAATATAGCGATTTTTTAGGAAAGTTGGTGTTCATCTTTTATAGACGCTTCAGCAGAGCAGTTTATATTGTTGCATCATGGCTAATGCACCTATTTTATTTCAATTTGTAAGATTATTTTTATATATTTTAAATTCAAATTTATATTTCATATTTATTTATTTTTATTAAACAGAATACATATATATTATAAACAGATTTATCTATATATATATAAATGAATGTATGTGTGTCTGTTTGTTTGTTTGTCCTTTATGCCTGACCAAACCACTCATTGGATCGCCATGAAACTTTGGGAAGTTATTTAGTATAGTACTGGGAAGGTTTCTAGCAAATAAAATTTTTGAAATAACTTTTCGCCTAGAAATAATCAAGATAAATATTCTAATTTATCTGTTATAATTCAACAATCTGCTCTAAATATTATCATGATGATACGATGATTTTGTAATGTAGAAAATTAGGAAAGACAAAATTCAGGATGACACGGCAATTTATTTGAGACAAGAATAATGATACAATTCAAAGGCAAGATACTATTCCTTTAACTTCCAATTACCGAGGGAACCAATTAATATTGATTTTATTCAACTTATCGAGTATTTTTCAAGGGACCGGGAAAAAATGTTCACTTTATCGAGAGATTCGTTAAACAAACCTTTACTCGGGTAAAACCCGGGCGAAGCCGGGTACATCCACACAAGAATAATGATACAATTCCAAGGCAAGATACTATTCCTTTAACTTCCAATTACCGAGGGAACCAATTAATATTGATTTTATTCAACTTATCGAGTATTTTTCGAGGGACCGGGAAAAAAATGTTCACTTTATCGAGAGATTCGTTAGACAAATTTTTACTCGGGTAAAACCCGGGCGAAGCCGGGTACGTCCGCTAGAGTATTATAAAATAACCATTTATATTTTCTTCGAGATGCAATTGCCGACCCAGTTGTCTTGAATCCCAACATAGACATCCCCAAGTACGATGGAACAGAAGACCCTCGCCCATGGATTAAATCTCTTGAAAAAATTGGTTTTCTGTACCATTGGGCAGACTACATTATTTCCCGTTATGCTGCCATGAATATGATTGGTAGCGCCAAAACCTAGCTGAACCTACACAAGGTAAGTTTCACCAGCTGGAAAAATTTCAAGCGCCGCCTAATTCAGGATTTTGCCTCAGACGCCAACAAAGAAGAAATAAAGATGAGGCTATACAGAATGCAACATTGGAATGAAGTTGCAATCAGGATTGCAGAGGATATCCTTGTACTGTGCAATAAGGTAGACCCCCAAATGGAAGAAGAGACTAAAATAAATCGGCTTATTGGAGGGTTAAAGAAAGAATGCTCTTTCGCCCTCTACTTAAACCCTTCTAAAAATACCAAAGAACTTCTAGAGTTGTGTAAAAAGATGGATTGGTTTTTTGAAATAATTATCAAGAACGTGTAGAAAAATCAAAAGCTCTATATAATGGACCACGCTCTCTTGTCCCCATTAACAAGAGCAATCTAAGAACGCTCCGTCGTTCAGAAGACCATACCAGAACACCTCCAAGCCCCATGCCTCCGCTCCGAGGTACTACCAGAACAAGCCTCTGCCCCTAGACGACCTTACTCTCCCAATCCTGAGCCAAAACCGGTCTACCCAAGTAAAACATACAATAAAAGTCCAGATTCAAACAAGAATAGGACAGAAGATGGAACACCAATATGTTTCAAGTGTAACAAGCCAGGACACGTAGCGCGGTATTGCAGAGTCAGGTTTGTAATAATTGTTGTTGAGTACCCCAAGGTTGCACAAGACAAGGTCGAAGAAGAAATTCGAATTGATAAGGGAACTGAGAAGTCGAGACCTCTGCTCTAAGCTGACGTAAGTAATAGCACACACTCGAGCATTCCTACACGGAATAGATATGCCGCGTTGGAAGATTTAAACTAAGCATCGCGCCTGAGTCCGTCAATCAAAGCAAGTCGACTATAAATGGAATCAAAAAGTTAGACCCCAAATATAAAATGAACATTAACGTGGATAGAATCGGTATCTACGAAGCTTTGATTGATACAGGCGCCGATCTTTCAGTGGTCGACCTTAGTACAGCTCTTAACACAGGTCTTTAAATAATAAATCCTGATAAAATGTGCTCCGGAACCGATGGCAAAGAATTAGATATTGTAGGAAATATTGTTTTAAATATAAAATTTGATGAAAAGGCAATTACACATCAATTTGTGATAATGAGAACGCATTTGCGAATATATATACATGGACGAGATTTTCTTAAGAAAATGAACGCAAAAATTGATTGTCAGCGTGACATGAGCGTGACATATCAACAGAAGAAAATAAAAAGTGCAAAATATGCCATTAACCAGAACTTTCTATTAAATTGATTAAGACATTTGTAGAAGCAGAGGATGGCGAATACATCATCGAGGAGAACCATAAAATGTTTCAAACAAATGGACTTCGACTACCAAGAAGCTTAATAAATGTTGCGGATAAGGCAACATATATCTGGATAACAAACCCTTATCCTCGACCATTAAAAATATTAAAAAACCAAACATTGTGCTTTGGAATCCAGCCAGCCAAAGTGAATCTCATGGAAGAAAGTGAACAAAAGGAGACTGAAGAACCTCAATTTCAGATAAACGAAAATGTATCATCTAAGGAAAAGGAGCAATTGAAACAAGTTTTCGAAAAGTACGCGGATTCGTTTTCTTCAGGGTAATGAAGATCTAACTGAGCCAAACATCGGATTGATACAGAAGGTGCGATACCTATCAAACACAAGCCGTATAGGGTGAGTGCTAAAGAGCGAGAAATCATAAAAGGTCAAATCGATGAAATGCTCAAAGACGGCATAATTAGACCATCCTCGAACCCATGGTCCTTCCCCGTAATATTGGTCAAGAAGCGAGATGGTATGTACAGATTCTGCGTTGACGACAGAAAATTGAATGATGTAACGGTAAAAAATGTTTACCCAATTCCCAGAATTGATGAAGTATTGGATACGCTTCAAGGATCCAAATACCTTTTAGCAATAGACTTTAAATCAGGATATTGGCAAGTAGAAGTTGAGGAGAAAGATAAGGAAAAGACAGCCTTCCTTTACTACAGCACATGGCCTATATGAGTTCAACGTAATGCCCTTCGAACTATGCAATGCCCCTGCTACGTTTGAGAGGAACATGGAAAATATGCTTGGTAATCTTAGATGGCAAATTTGACTCTGTTATCTGGATGACGTAATCATATATAGCTCGGATTTTTCAACATATCTTAAAAGAATAGAAACTGTTTTAAGATGTTTTCGCGAGGCAAATTAAAAATTGAACAACAAAAAATGCCAATTTGCTTTCAAAGAACTGGATTCTTGGCCATATAACCAGCCAACATGGTATAGAGATTCATGTATTATAAAATTACCATTTGTATTTTGTTTACACTGTGTGACTTCTCTGCTCTCTTTGATGTGAAAAATAAATAAATTATTCTGGAGGCTACTTAAAGTTATCTCATTATTCCCTTATCTAACCTTGTAGGATGGTTGAAACACGTTATGGTAAAATGCAAGACCCGGCACAATAGAGAATCAAGGTTGAAGAGTTTGCCAAGCCGCAACCTGGTGCAACAATATCAAACCTTTTGATGTAAGCTCCAAGAAAGCACTCAAATTTATTAATAAATCATTTAAATTTAGCGTGTAGACGTAGTTTATTAGTATATTATTCGCAACTATATTAGGTTTTGTGATAAGACAGAATATAGCCAAGTATTGATTAAGAATTGTTTGTGTGGAAACTGTTTATGAGGATGATATAAATTTTTAAAACAATAATCATAAATGAAGAATCCTGCAAAAATGAATTCCAATTATAGATTGAATCTTTATTTTACATGGACTAATTTACATATTGACATGGACTATTTTAAATATTTGAATTTGAAACTATGGAGACAAAACGTTTAGCTTTTACTTTTATAGTTATACTTTTTCAAGTTCATAGATTGAATCTTGATGTTTACATGTAATATTTGACATATTTAAAGTTGAAACTATGGAGACAAAAAACGTTTTGCTTTTACTTTTATAGTTTAAACATCGCCTTATACTTTTTCTAGTTATAAATCCTGAATCTTAATTTTACATAACTAATTTACATATAATACAAGCGATTTACATAGAATAAATGTTAAATTCTTTGGTGGCTCATCTATGATTTGAGATTATTCTCCTCAACTTTTTTTCCTTAGTTGATCATCTAAAACAGTTGAAAGCCACTACAAAAAAAAATATATTTTTTTATTTATAACAAAATATAGGAAAATAGAAAGGGCGATTTATCAAAAGAATAAATATAAATGGAAAAACACAAGCTACAAAGACGATCATATAAAAAAAAATTGAAAATATATCAATTCAATTCTAAACGAACATTTTCAAATAAAATTCTTAATAAAAGACGAAAACATACAATTTATAATCTTAATAAAATAAATAAAAATATCTCAAAACACATTATTAGAAATAATCGAAAACAAATTTGATAGATTTATATAAAAAGCAGATAAGGAAATAAATGTAATATAGGGCAAGCACAAACAGCGACATAGAATGTAAAATGACATTTCAACGACAATATCAATATAAACTTTTTTTTTCTTCAACTTAGACGTATATTACATTTGAAAATATACGTTGTTATTCGATAGAAAGATTACAAAGGATGTTTTCCTTGTACACAGTAGAACCTCCCTTTAGCGAACACCTCTCTACAAAGGACAGTTTTTCATTTGCAAAATTACCATTTTTACTATTTAGTAACTCTCCGGTAAGAGGACACCTCTCTACAAAGAACAGTTTTCATTTGAAAAATTACCATTTTTACTATTTAGTAACTCTCCGGTAAGAGGGCACCTCTCTACAAAGGACAGTTTTCATTTGAAAAATTACCATTTTTACTATTTAGCAACTCTTCGGTAAGAGGACACCTCTCTACAAAGGACAGTTTTCATTGGCAAAATTACCATTTTTACTATTTAGTAACTCTCCGGTAAGAGGGCACCTCTCTACAAAGGACAGTTTTCATTTGCAAAATTACCATTTTTACTATTTAGCAACTCTCCAGTAAGAGGACACCTCTCCCTAAAGGTCACTTTGGATCTGCAATTAGGTGTCTTTTACAGAGGGGTTCTACTGTATATAAATTTCACTATTAATATTATAACGTAGAAAATCAGGAAAGACAAATTTTAGGATGACACGGCAATTTATTTAATGCAAGCACAAAATCAATTTTTATAAGATATAAGATGAGAGAGCAATGAGGGAAGTTTCCAGAGTAGCAAAATATAAATAATATAAATATTAAAAAATGAAGTTTTACCTTTCAACATGCATATCGGGATTCAGACAATAACTCTGAAAGATACACTCATGGACAAAACTTAAGGAAGTTGTACCTTTTAGCATGTATATCGGGATTGAGACAATAACTCTGAAAGATACACTCATGGACAACACTTAAGGAAGTTGTACCTTTTAGCATGTATATCGATATTCAGACAATAACTCTGAAAGATATTACAGTAACCTTTATTGAAGACAACACGAGATAACTAAGTGTGAACTAAACTGCTTTTGTCTTCTTTATTAAAAACTTTCCCCTTCCTCAGGATGTGGAGATGGAGAGGAATATACACACAAAGAAATAAACATAAGGTGTATTACCAATGAAAGAAAATGAAGTCATTGGACTATTATCAACCCCAATCGAAAATTCTATTGTTTGATTATTAGTTGAGGGTAGAGAGAGGGGAAAAAAGATACCATTGTAATATATTCGTGTGCAGATGCTGGTAATCACGTTGTTCTTTTTTTTAGGTTTAATTAAATAGCATGCGTGTTCGTAGAGTCATATAGGAAGTGTTAAAATGGGTTTCTGGTCAATAATTCTAACCATTGAGGAGAGACCCATATCTATTATTTTGGTTAGACCATTAGACGACCAGGAGATGCCGAGTGGAGTTATTTCAGTTAGATTATTTACTTATAACAATGCGAAAGATGCTGAGTATATATTTTAGTGTAGATAACTGTATCATGAAAGATAATATGAAGTAAAAGCTTTCCATATATATGTGCGCGCAAATACTTTCAAATCCTTAAAGGTATTTAGTGTTATACACGAATTTATCTATAGGTTCAAAACGCAAAAATAAACAAAAAACATACAAACACATATTTACATAAAATAACAAAATTTCTTATATACATATACAGTAGAACCTCCATGAGAGGAAAATCACGTTAGAAAACACCTCTCTACCAAGGACAGTTTTTATTTGTAAATTTATCATTTTTACTATTTAGCAACTCTCTAGTTTTTAGGTGCCCTTTATAGGGAGGTTCTACTGTAATGCGTACTTAAAAATTGTCCTTAGTTCACATCTTTGTCTATTAGATCAATTCTTAAGACGTTTGGTATTTATAAATGGATTTACCTGGAAGTCCAAAAAAAGAAAGAAAATCAAAAATAAAAGACATACACTCATTGACAAAACTTAAGTGGAAAGTCTTTAACATGTCCAGATTATCTAGAATACAGATAAGATTAGCATGGTCCCTGCTCAAGGATGAATATGCAAAATGGTGAAGCGTTCTATCCACATTTAAAACAATAAATAAAGAGCAACCCCCTCTTCTATACAAGACTTAAATACAATAAGGAATGATTGAAGGCTTGTTAATAATGTAAAGGCGTGCAAATATACAATTTATTTGGAGGTCGAAGTGTGATTTTCACATGCGTGCGTTTTGCTGATCTATAAAGAGGTTATTTATTCTAAGAGAGGAAGGGGGGGGGGGTGTTGAGGAATGCAGCATTGTTTAGAAAGAGTAAAATGATGAAGGCCAAAATAACTAAGTAGTGTTGGTTGTAATGTAATGAAAGGTGGCATTGTCTTTGACAATGTGATAAAGGTCGATCTATGAAGGCCAAACTAATTGTACGCATGGGCGCAGCAGCGTCAAATACCATGATGCTGAAGTCAAAGAAGGTCAGAATACATTGACGTTAATCCCCGAAAGAAAAAGAGATTAATATAAAGAAGGTGATGATAAAGTTGGATTATCTCTTTTAATGCGGATATGTATTAATCCTTCGATTGCAAAAAAAAAAAATGCATTCAAAGAGGATAAGAATCTTTAAGAAAGCCAGAAATATTGCATTTGATCATAAAATAAATGATAAATTAATTGGATAAGCTCGTTTTAAATTGATAACTGAAGCTTTAACATACAGGAAGAATTCTGAAAAGTTTTTCAAAGAAGGCTGAAATATTTCGATAAATTTGTTAATGCTGAATGCTATATAACAAAAGAATTTGATTAAAGTATATTTAAATGGCTTCTTTTCAAAAACGAAATTTATGAAACTTCTGATAAATAAAAAAAAGCATGAAGGGTATCTTACAAGAAATATTTTGACGTTAATACTGAAAGTGAAATGCTAAAAAGGTTGATGAGATATGATCTTTATTCAAAAAAAGAGGAAGGCGGATGTCTTGAAGGTAGTTGTAAAAAAAAAAGGTATATGCAAAGTAGGTTGTTGATTTCTTTGAAGGCCAAAATGGCACTGGGGATGAGAGAATTTGATCACGTTCAAGCAATGATCGCATGTTGGACGCCGCTGGGACAAGATGAATGAATGAAGATTTTCTATGGGCATGGACATTAAGATGAATGGTACTAGTCTCCTTCTTTGGGGAGGCCTCGTCCGTTTTTTTTTTTTTTTTAAAGGGTGAAGGAGGGGGGGGGGGAGATGAAATAAATTGGAAAAATATTTTGACCTAGGATTGAGATAGAGTAGTTTTAATGCGACAGGACGCGCCCCAATGCGCGTGCGCAAGATGGTTGGTGATGTCATTGTTGTAGCAAACGACATGTTTAATGGTCTGTAATGCCGCCCAAAGGAAATCGCATTTAAAAAAAAAAATGCTTTGACGTTTTGTTAAGAAGTGTTAAACACCTTTTATGGTGATGCATATGTTACTGTTTAATCATTCATACCTTTCTGACTTATTTTGATATAAAATTGTTCATCTAAAAAGTTAAAGATACCAAACTGGATATTCTTTTTTTTTAAGGATTCTTATAAATTGATGTTGATGACATGATGATGTAATATTTATAGATTTGATTTTCTTTCTGTCATTTGGATCAATGTCAAGATGTTTTTTGTAAGTTCAAATCACTAAAAAGGTTTCGCATATTTAATTTCGTTTGATTGTTATCAAGTTGATGCATCATAAACTATGTAAATACGTAAACTATGTAAATACATAAAATATGCAAATTCCTAATTATTAGCTTCAGACGATCTTTTTTAAAATTACGCTCAAAAGAGAGAAATGGAGAGAGTATACCTAAATAATTCAAATAAAATTGAACTTTTTGCAGCTTTACAGGAAAAAAATGGCAATAAATGATATTAAATATTAATATATTATATTATTTATTTCAAATTTATATAGTATAAATACACTCATGGAAAAAACTCAAGGAAATGGAATGTATTTTTTTTAAGGAGAAAGAGGATTTTTTTTCACACTTGGTTATCTCGTGTGTCTCCAATAAAGGTCACTGTAATATCTTTCAGAGTCATTGTCTGAATACCGATATACATGGTAAAACTTCATTAAGTTTTGTCCATGAGTGTATTTTCAGAGTTATTGTTTGAATCCTGATATACATGTTAAAAGGTACAACTTCCTTAGTTTTGTCCATGAGTGCATATTTCGAGTTCATATATCCATTTTTATTTTGATGACAAATTTAAAAACTGTTAAATTGATTATATAAAATACGCTTTATTATCAATGAATTTCTTAATAAATACATTGATATAATATTCTATGATATTTCCTATTTAAGCTCTCTATTCCAATAGGAACTATCCTCAAATCAATATCAAATTTATTCTTCTATTTTAGAATCTCAAAAAAAATAGCCAACTACGTGATAATTGCATGTAATTATTATCAATCTTACTATATATAAGTTCTATTTATTTACATAAAAGTTTCTTAATAGATTAAAAAAAAAAAACTTTTTTTTTCAACGAAGATAGGCAACAAAGATGGAAGTCTAATTCGGAAATGGTCATAAAAAGAAAATGAGAATTTGCTTGATCGATGAGAAGTCAAGGACAAAAATACACTCCAGAATGGGCTCTCCCACCAAGAAAATGCCTACCTTGCAGAAAAAAAAAAGAACGAGGGAGTGCGAAGTTAAAGGAGTCAGGTTGCTCCTTGTGTAAAAAAAATAGCAGAAGAATACGACGTCAGGTTAGTTCATTTCCACCAATGGGAGAAGCACACACAAGAGTCCGTTTACAGATGGCCTTCTATTTTTAGAGACATCTACCCTGAAGGCAAATCCATCATCAGAGAGAGAGGGGGCAGTCCTAAAAGGAAAAGGAAAGAAAAAAAGAAACAGCAAACCTTAGCTACCAAAAAATCTAATCATTTTGTCTACTACCATCTACAAAAATAAGCAGGTTCTAGTCAGTTCTTAATGATCAAGATGCGATTAGTCAATAACAAATGTTCCAAGAGGTATTAATTTTGTTTGAAGGTCATAGTGGGTGGGTAAATAGATAGTTGAAATTATAGAGGTTCGTAGTCTAGTTTACGCTAGGGCTGTTTCTCAATGATCTTCAAAAGATTGATGTATGTAACAAGAAATTAAAGCTTCCTATCTTGATGGCTTTTTGGTAATTTTGATTGGGCCATATAGTCAGAAGTTGAATACGCCCTTCTATATATCTTTTAACAAATGATAATATATATAAATATATTAATGATTCTATATAAAACAATTAATAATGTTTCTTCATTCTTCACCACTACACATATTGAAGAACTGAATACCTTTTAAAAATAATTTATCAAAACTATATAATCGCAACACTTCTCATCTCTCCCTAATTACTAAATGTGGAAGAAATACTTTATTTTGTTCTGGTGTTATCTCGGGACTACGAATGTTAATAGTTTCACGTTGGAAATTGTAAATTCATTAAAACAAATATTTTCAAATAAATTACATTGTGTCCAATTTCAATATTTGAAACATTGTTTATTTTGCTTTTAATTTACTTACTTTTGTCAAATTTAGATATAAAATTTAACAATTTATAGCTTAACTAGTGAAAAAATGGTACAAATGTAACATTGAACTGGGATAAGGTGCATAAATTAAGAAAAAGGCATCTCCTTATCGTGCAACTGAAAGTTGCTGATGGCTGGCGCCATCTATCGGAATAAATATCAACTATTCTCGTTGATTTTTAATTATTCCAGAATTGGCCAA
Organism: Cordylochernes scorpioides; assembly: GCA_030710605.1. Taxonomy (NCBI): domain Eukaryota; kingdom Metazoa; phylum Arthropoda; class Arachnida; order Pseudoscorpiones; family Chernetidae; genus Cordylochernes; species Cordylochernes scorpioides. The sequence continues at coordinate 85,519,964 of CP092865.1, forward strand.
ATACCCATTCTTGATTAATCAAGAAAAGCTAACCACGGACGCGTTTCGGGCTGTTGGCCCTCATCAGCGTGGTGCAAGCTGTACCTCAACGACCAAAAAAAAAAAAAAAAATTGGTCATTAAGGCATCCTGAAAAATCATGAAACGGGTAGTTAAGGCCAGAATTGCGTGAGGACGCTACACAATGTGAAAAAATAGTACAAATGTAACATTGTACTGGGATAAGGTGCATAAATTAAGAAAAAGGCATCTCCTTATCGTGTAACTGAAAGTTGCTGATGGCTGGCGCCATCTATCGCAATAAATATCAAATATTCTCGTTTATTTTTAATTATTCCAGAATTGGCCAAATACCCATTCTTGATTAATCAAGAAAAGCTAACCACGGACGCGTTTCGGGCTGTTGGCCCTCATCAGCGTGGTGCAAGCTGTACCTCAACGACCAAAAAAAAAAAAAAAATTGGTCATTAAGGCATCCTGAAAAATCATGAAACGGGTAGTTAAGGCCAGAATTGCGTGAGGACGCTACACAATGTGAAAAAATAGTACAAATGTAACATTGTACTGGGATAAGGTGCATAAATTAAGAAAAAGGCATCTCCTTATCGTGCAACTGAAAGTTGCTGATGGCTGGCGCCATCTATCGGAATAAATATCAACTATTCTCGTTGATTTTTAATTATTCCAGAATTGGCCAAATACCCATTCTTGATTAATCAAGAAAAGCTAACCACGGACGCGTTTCGGGCTGTTGGCCCTCATCAGCGTGGTGCAAGCTGTACCTCAACGACCAAAAAAAAAAAAAAAAAAATTGGTCATTAAGGCATCCTGAAAAATCATGAAACGGGTAGTTAAGGCCAGAATTGCGTGAGGACGCTACACAATGTGAAAAAATAATTTTTCAGTTGCACGATAAGGAGATGCCTTTTTCTTAATTTATGCACCTTATCCCAGTACAATGTTACATTTGTACTATTTTTTCACATTGTGTAGCGTCCTCACGCAATTCTGGCCTTAACTACCCGTTTCATGATTTTTCAGGATGCCTTAATGACCAATTTTTTTTTTTTGGTCGTTGAGGTACAGCTTGCACCACGCTGATGAGGGCCAACAGCCCGAAACGCGTCCGTGGTTAGCTTTTCTTGATTAATCAAGAATGGGTATTTGGCCAATTCTGGAATAATTAAAAATCAACGAGAATAGTTGATATTTATTCCGATAGATGGCGCCAGCCATCAGCAACTTTCAGTTGCACGATAAGGAGATGCCTTTTTCTTAATTTATGCACCTTATCCCAGTACAATGTTACATTTGTACTATTTTTTCACATTGTGTAGCGTCCTCACGCAATTCTGGCCTTAACTACCCGTTTCATGATTTTTCAGGATGCCTTAATGACCAATTTTTTTTTTTTTTTTTTTTTGGTCGTTGAGGTACAGCTTGCACCACGCTGATGAGGGCCAACAGCCCGAAACGCGTCCGTGATTAGCTTTTCTTGATTAATCAAGAATGGGTATTTGGCCAATTCTGGAATAATTAAAAATCAACGAGAATAGTTGATATTTATTCCGATAGATGGCGCCAGCCATCAGCAACTTTCAGTTGCACGATAAGGAGATGCCTTTTTCTTAGTTTAACTAGTATAAGAAAAAATTCCACTAGAAATACTGAAAAGCATTGAAAATGTTTCGATAAGTATAATTTACATATTTAATTTTTATGAAGAGATAAATTGCTGTTGTGACACTTTGCCTCTAACTAGACAAGTAATAGGTTCAGAATTTCAATTCAGTCCAAATGTGCACAGTTGTTTGAATATTATAAAAAAAACAGTGTAGTTCCATTAAAAACTGACCTATATACTATATACATATATTTTTAGAGAGAGAGAGAAAGGTCAGGGAATATTGCTTATTTTCAACTCGACATTTTTACTCCGAATTTCCAACGTCTCTTTTATGAATTGTTTTGTGTTGGTTTATCAAAACTACAAAACGGCATCAATCTATATATATTGCCATGTGGGAAATTAGGAAAGACAAACTTCAGGATGCCACATTAATTTATTTTAGGCAAGAACAAACTATGAATGATTAAAAAAAGATAAGCAATGAGGGAAGTCTACAGAGTAGCAAAATATAAACATAAAAAATGATACTCTGTAAATGAAATTATAATAGCCCCATAGCCTCTTCCCTAATTTACCCAGCATCTCCTCCAAAAGGCCACGAGGAAAATAAGGAAAGACAAATTTCAGGATGACAGCAAATTATTTAGGGCAAATACAAATTATGAATGATAAACAAAAGATAAGCAATGAGGGAAGTTAACAGCGTATCATCTTTTATGTTTATATTCTGCAGCTCTGTAATTTTCCCTCGTTGATTAAATTTTGTTTATAGTTCATAATTTGTATTTGCCCTATAGACGATACGACGCCAAAGCCGCTCTTCACGTCGCAAGAAAAAGGACGCAGAGTCCAACAGTCCAAACTTGGTATGTAGTTCACGTATTTAGGTTAAAGAAAAATTGAGATGACCAATATTTCACGATATGAACTTAAGGATAAATAATAGCTGATATAACTCAAATAAACTTTACTTGTAGTTATTCTGATCGCTGGAGCAATTTTATATCTAATTTGCTCATTTGAGCGATAAAGAAATGCTTTTCACACACAAAAACAAACACATACGAGACCTCGTATACCAGACCTAGCCACTTTATCAGGGAAACACCTCTTTTGAAATTTCGGAATCTTCCATTTGATTACTCGTGAATCTCATGAAATCAAACCCTGTCGAAATATATTACCCGCATGTTTATTCTCTGATTAATAAATAATTTCCTTCTTCCTCAATACGGCAATGTTTTAAAGTTGGAAAGGCTTAGCTTATCAGTGGCGAATTCTACAAACGTTTTATAGTTGCAATGGGAGGGGGTGGTTTCCTCTCGTCCCTGCTGTACCAGAAGGTGAGATGAAGCAGACCATTGGAATGATGCTCACTATTTGTGAGTCAAAGTTATGATATGAAGATATGATCATCCATTTAAAAATGAAATAACCAATTGAAAATTGAGGATATCACAATGTAATAATAAAAATAATAGAAGAATTGATTTTGTATAATTTGGAATAATTCTGATTCAATTTTGGAGACTCAAAATATATATATAAATGACCAATTTATTTTTCAGAATTTGCGATTAAAAATCATAATGGCATTGAATTCTTGATGCCTTCGATCTATGGCCCTACTGGTACTATAAAGGATATAAAGTCCCAGATATAACTAATCAATATTATGCCCGTGTTGACCGGATTTCTGGTTTTTAAGATTTCGAAGCAGTACCTGCCTAGGTCTATGATACGTACCAGTTATACAGCATGCTATGGAACAGAGTATTCGCTAATGTAATTACTAATACTATTGAAATAACAAGTTGAGTTTAGTGAACTTCGATCGCGCAAAGGACTGAAACTTTCAAGAATAAGAACGAATTATTTGAATTTTCAAAAATGAAATTATTTTCGAGTACTGATATTAAAAATTTTATTTGTATAATATGGATCAATGGATCAAATATGTATATCCTTGAAGATACATTTTCATGATGAATATTAAAATAATGATGTGCTAATGATCTTCATGCAAAAAGAATGTCAACTATTCTATAATTTCTGAAACTCTAAAAAGAATATGCCTTCACAAAACTCTCCTTGAAAAAATCAGCATTTTACAGCCTTTCTTCAATTTAATTGAATAACCTGTATGGGAAATAAAAGGAGAAAATGAATTACGCGTTGTTTATATTTTCATTAATAACATACACTCCTATATATATTCCAATTGAATGTCTTTATTTGTAACATATATCTCTTCTCTCTTTCTTTCTCATTCCTTTCATTCAATATTATTAAAAGATATATATTTAAAATATTGCGCATATATCTAAGAATAATTAATATTGAATAATGGAATTAGAAATGAATGTTCAAATGATACTTCATTAATAAAATTGTGGAAAATATTCGAGAATTAACAATATATATTGCCACGTAGAAAATTGGGGAAGACAAGCTTCGGAATGACACTGCGATTTATTTAAGCCAAGTACAAAATATGAATGATAAACAAAAGTTAAGCAATGAGTGGAGTTTTCAGAGTAGCAAAATATAAACAGAAAAATGATACTCTATTAATAATTTAATAAATACTTTGGTACATAGCTCCTTTCCTATGGGAGCTGTAACCCACAGCTAGCAATTATTGTAGTTACTGATATGGATCAGACGTGCTTTGCCAAGGATTCCATTGAAGTAGTATACCATTGCGTCCTTTTTCTTACGGTCTGAAGAGCAGCTTTGTCGTCGTATTGTCTATTGGGACATCGTAATCTTGGAGGAAAGTCTTGGCTTTGACACGGTGATGGAATCCTAGAGCCATTCTCTGAAAATGTAGATCACCGCACCCATGGCCTCTAGGTCTTCTCGGCGATCTTCATTTTGTCTTCCCTAATATACCCAGCATCTCCACCAAAATGTCGCGTAGAAAATTAGGAAAAACAAACTTAGGATGACACAGCGATTTATTTAAGGCAAGAACAAACTATGAATGATTAAACAAAAGATAAGCAACGAGGGAAGTTCACAGAGTAGCAAAATATAAGCATAAAAATGATACTTTGTTAATAAAATAATGAAAACTTTGCTCTACAATATTTTATCAGAAAAATATTTGAGAATTAATAAAGTACTAAATATATTAAAGTTTTAGTTGCACCATCAGGAAATTTTATCACAATTTGTATACTACTATTTTACAGTGATAGTGTTTTGAGTAACAAAACAAACTAATAACAAAATTTAAATATGAGATGATGAAAAAAGATATATAAAACACAAATATAGTTTTCCATGGTTATGAATGGCAAAAATATTAAATAGACTAATATATAGAGAATAAATATCAATGTGTGACAAACCTACAATAAGAAATATAATTATATGTGATTATTATCATTTTAAAAGTATTTAATCAACTTATTATATTAATTTGAATAGAATCTATATAATAGTATGATACCGTAATACCTGTGACAAAGAAATAGCGCAAATATCTAAAAAGAATAATATAATATTCTACCTATTTATCTTCCATAAGATAACAAATTTTATAGTACTTTATAGAGATAAATATTTGGCTTCAAATTTATATTAAAAGAGCATTTTAAAATTTTAATAGTAAGATTTTATTCCCTTGACACTTTATTTTACCGTTTATCAATACTCTTCACAATTCATCCTTTCATGCTTCATCCCTAAGGTTAGAAATAATCGTTATTTCTCCTTAAAATAAATTTCTATTTTTCGTTTAAAAGAAACACATGCGGGATAATATTCAAATGTCGCTTTACAATCATAAGCCGCATTATATTGTGTTAGTGAGAGAGAGAGATAAAATATTTCGACAATTTTAGATTCCGTTATCTCCCCATAACAATCTTGACAGCGATATTATGAAATAAATAATCCGTCCATGTGCGAAAAATCGCATTAAGAATAAGCAACGCTGTCAAAAAGAATATAACCTTTGTATCCTAGAAAACTTTTGAGAGCAGGAAAACGCCTAATCGACGGGAGTTAAATGCTATTTATACCTATACATTATACATAATGCAAAATACCGCACTTTTTATATCTTCAAAATGGAACTATCAAGTATGAACTTAAAAAATATTATAAAACAAGTTTTTTATGTCCTTATGAGGATGATAATTAAATTAATGATAATGTCTGAATCATCAGTAATGAACCATCCTAGGATTTCAATCTACACCATTCTTCAAGTTGATTATTGTATTAGGCCAACCTTTGTGAATGAAAGGAAACGAAAGTGTTCAAATATTATTTATTAAATCTTATATTGAGGATATAAATAAACCATATCCTTTGCATACACGCACACATATATAATTTATATTTGATACCCTGTTTTTATTGAACTATTGACAGATCTATTGATAGAACATTCAGATGTTTCCATTTCGAATAAAAAGGTCTGGCATAGGTGAACGAGTAATGTTATTTTATATGTTTGAAAACATTCGAAAAGTATTCATTCAAGCGGTCATTTGCCCATGAACTTCTTTATTGGGATTTAAAAAAGATTTCTTATTTGGTGTCTCTCTCTCTCAGATGGCGAGTTTCTCCAGCTTCTATTATCCGTTTTCTTAATTGGTGATATATGTACCACATGCCATAGATATACTTTTGGCCTTGGTCTGAGAGTGCTCTATAGGATTCATGTTTGGTTGCTTTCAACCTGGAACGGTTGCTGAGATGGTAAATCGAGCTCAAGACAGAGATGGCTGGCGTCGCATCGTGTTTGGGATGTAATACGTACAGTGGGCCACAGCGTTCGATCGCGAATAAAATGATTTATATATAAGAAAACAGCAAGTATGGATCAATTAAAAAAACTATCAAAGTATTCATTTCAGGCTGTTGGTGAGCTTTACCTTAACGACTAAAATACCGTGTCTTTGTGCCTCCTGAAAAGGTAAGTAATGGGCTGTATGGACGTGAGAGAACGCCGAGCTAAATGAAAATTGAAAAAAAGTAAAATTACATTTTCACCGATAGAATATCAAAAACTTGTTTCCCTATTATGATTTTAACAAAAAAAAATTGCCAATATATATTTTGGAAGGAAGTATTAAATAACTAAGAAATTATACAATTGAGCACCAATGTTATTTTTACAAATGAATTTTATTAAAAGTAGTGTGAGAAATTTAATTTTCAATGGCGAACCCTTCCAGTTGTTTCGCCTATTTAATTTTTCAAAGTGCCTTTTGGAGCTTCAATACTATACTGTATTGAACGTTTTGTTTATACAATATATTCTACATTTAAGAATGGAATCTTAGTTATCGTATTTTAAAGATTTATGGAAATAAGCTTTTACCATTGTAGAATTACATCGAATACAACGTTCTTCTAAAAACAATAAGGAGTTACACAATAGTGATGTAGTTTGATCCTGTAGGATGACTGTCGTTGAAACAGTCATTGTGGCCACAATCTTCAGAGTGGTTTCAGGCATGAAATTATTCATACAAAAGGGCAAGGCATGTTGGATGTCACCACAGAGATGGGGAGAGAGAGTAAGTGAAGCCGACGCCAGTCAAGGCAGATCTGTCCAGTGGGGTCTGTCAATCATCGTGTTCAGAGCGAACTGCCCTATGTTTGAGCAAGAAGAGCATATCTGGTACTCTGACATGTTTTTCGGACCTTATTCCTGCCTGGCGTCGGCTGTCACTCAATCTTACTTTATTATTTCGTTTTGGTATTACTTATATTACAGCAATATCACATATGGGGATATGAGTATATATTGAAATATATTATAATATATATATATGTGGTATAATAATAAGGTGGGGAGAGAGAAATAATGACACCACAAGTTTGGAAGAGGAATCCAAGACAACCAGAGAGAGAGGGAGGGAGACGGGCTCGGCAACAGCCGGGCGGCCGTTCGTGTCGCACGCAATCCCCTACTGTCTTAATAGTCCCAAGGTGTTAATGGACGAGCCCCATTTGCCGCCCCTCGGAATGTCGCTGCTGTCTCAAGTGACTGGACTTTACATCCCGTCTCTCTCTGGGCTGACTCTAGGTTTGCTTTATTATTCATGGAAGAGTATATATTATGACATATGGCACCCCGTTGAAGAAGGCTGAACATGGTTTGAGTATACTTAAAGCTGGAGAAGCCAGGAATAAAGAAAATGATTTTACAGTTGAAATTAATTAAGGTAATGGAGACATAGTTTTATGTAAATAAAATATTGGATAGTGCACAAGTATATATTATTAACAAGCAGTTTTACAACACCGGAGAGTTTGATATTTAAGGCAACTTTTGATCATATCAAAGTTATAAAAGGCTATATTTAATAAAATATAATGTATTATAAGGGAAATGTTATTGAGGAGTGTTAACAAGGAGAAAGGGAGTCACAAACACATGATGAAAATCTTAAGGTCATTAAGACTGGGGAACTCTACACTTTAAGATATGTTTTTCAAGCGGACATGGCAAGGGGAAGACTTGGCCTAGGTTTTTCTATGCTATAGGTGTAGAGTACGAGAAATGAGGTTGAGGGTGGAAATTGCTTGAGCTTAGAACTGAGGTAAATATAGAACACACATGTCCCGTGTGTAGGTGAGGAAGTCGCATGGACTTATAGTTAATTTGAGAAGATAAAATAGTTCGAGATACAAAGGTAGAATATAGGCGAACAGAGCGAGAGGAAACTTGCTTTGGGCCTTTCTACCTTATCTATGCAGTTACTCGTGTAGCGAGTCAGAGGGGAAAAGTCCCGTGTGTAGGTGAGGAAGTCGCATTACTTATAGTTAATTTGCGAAGATAAAATAGTTCGAGATACAAAGGTAGAGTATAAGCGAACAGAGCGAGGGGAAACTTGCTTTGGGCCTTTCTACCTTATTTATTTCGATATTAAGGGACTCTAGTTGTTTTAGCTAATTGAAGGAAAACCTGCGCGCACAGTGCCAAACATTGAGAGACGAGGACGGTATTGTCCTTTACAATTGACAAGCTTCTCGTACACGAGGTGTTTGACCCGTCGTGGGAGCTTGTGCGAGGCGATGATTTCGGGTTGAACGTAAAACCCACGTAAATCTGCGGTAAAAAATATATTGGGAGAGCTTGGCCGCAGTAAGGACAGTATAAGTTTGTAATATGTATAAAAAAACATTCGCGCTTTTAAATCCTTTTATATTTATAGATGGCGCGTTATTGCTTTGTGTTCATTTATGCTTAACTGGCCTTGTCTTTATAGTTTGCTGAAGAGCATTGCTCGAAGCAAATATTTGGAAGTAATGCTACTGTCCTATAAGCTTATGTCCATAGTTTACTTGAAAACCATTTCTAATATTCCATCCTTCAGTGTAGCATATAAAAGCAGAATGATCCAATACAGTATTAGAGCTCTGAGAAGCGGTCTGTCGGATTAAATTGGCGAAACCGCTGGGAGGGTTCACCACTGATGAGCCAAGCCCTCCCAATACATTTTTTCACCGCAGTAAGGACAGTAATATGTATAAAAGAAACATTCGCGCTTTTAAATCCTTTTATTTCATATTTATGTATTTAACCTTATATAACCATATATGAGCGATGTAATAAAGAAGTTTCAATCTCTCTCAGACCATTGAGGAGAGGGAGCCGCTGGAAAATATTTCGTACAACTAGAGGCTTACTCTACTCTAGCCCCTCTCTATGGGTTTAGGGTTGATTATGACGACGTGGTGTCCGCGGTTCTGTTCCGCTCTGAAAAAGAACCAATCCTCAATGATCTCTCGCCTGGAAGCAGAAAACTCCTGTACGAATTCCTCGGCGATGCAATTGAGCACGTTGGAGACAAAAACCTCGTTATAAGCACGGGCCTATCGGAATTCAGGGCGGCCTTGAGCATTTGACACGATTCAGATGTCCCTTCAGAGATGTCTGATGTAAATATTTATTAATTTTTATAAATATTTTACTTTCTTTAATAAATATGCAATATATATTTTTCTTTAACTATATAATTTTATATGGGCGATCAATAAAAGTTGTTTCAATCTCAATTTCCTTCGATGCCTTCCTCTACTGATGGTGGCCCAAATGGTCTCTCCATATCTCCCTCCTTGAAGGCCTTCCTCTACTGAAGGTGGGCCACATGGTCTCTCCATTTCTCCCTCCTTCAATGCCTTCCTCTACTGATGGTGGGTCACATGGTCTCTCAATATCTCCCTCCTTCAGTGCCTTCCTCTACTGAGGGTGGGCGACATGGTCTCTCCATATCTCCCTCCTTCAATGCCTTCCTATACTGAGGGTGGGCCACATGGTCTCTCCATATCTCCCTCCTTCAGTGGCTTCCTCTAGTGAGGGTGGGTCACATGGTCTCTCCATATCTCCTTTCTTCAGTGCCTTCCTCTACTGAGGGTGGGCCACATGGTCTCTCCATATCTCCCTCCTTAAATGCCTTCCTCTACTGAGGGTGGGTCACATGGTCTCTCCATATTTCCCTCCTTCAGTGGCTTCCTCTACTGAGGGTGGGCCACATGGTCTCTCCATTTCTCCCTCCTTCAATGCCTTCCTCTACTGATGGTGGGTCACATGGTCTCTCCATATTTCCCTCCTTCAGTGGCTTCCTCTACTGAGGGTGGGCCACATGGTCTCTCTATATCTCCTTTTTCAGTGCCTTCCTTTACTGAGGGTGGGCCACATGGTCTCTCCATATCTCCTTCCTTCAGTGGCTTCCTCTACTGAGGGTGGGCCAAATGGTCTCTCCATACTTCCTCCGCCAACCTCTTCATCTCCTCGTAGGTTTGTCAATTGTTTTAGATCGTTGTGTATCCCTGTCGTCTCTGTCCCCTCGATCTCTTCCCCGTAGCTTTCCCTCCAACACTGTCAGCAATGTCTCTTCTGCTGATCCGCACATCACATGTCCAGCAAACGTCAATTTGTGTTTACACACCTTTTATATAGAATAACTAGCCGACTGGACCCGGCTTCGCCCGGGTATTGTTCGAGTGGGGTTTACTCATGAATGAATAGAGGCCCCAACTGTTTGTAAACTCGATGTAATGAATTTTCTTTCAGCAAAACGGAGATAAACTGCAAACTGCAATATCGAAAATGCTTGTAAAAAAATCTGAAATATAGGATCAATTTCACAAACACATCTAATGAATAGAGTGCTGTTTGGAGGAGTGGTCTAAACTGTTAATTTTAAAAAACCATGACCCGGGATCATCGAATCCAGATTCAGACACTTTGTTAAGAAAAAAAAATGCCCCAATGGCTCCTGATTCTTGAAAAGGTCCAACCCCTCCAGTGAGTGCAAGTAACCAAACTGGGCTTTGGTATCTTAAAAATGAAAAAAAAAAATAAATGATTAGTGTGAATAAAGGAAAATGGTCCGCACAACCTGAAAATTTCACTTTTTCCACTTCACTTTCGGCTGTCCAAGAAGAAACAGCCAGATCAAACATTTTAAAGGGCACCTAATCCGGCATTTACATATCTAAATAGTTAATCAACTTTATAAATGTAATATATCTCTGCAATATTGAAATACCTGGACTTGGAATAATTTTTTATTAGTTATTGTTGCAGTTTTAGAAAAGTGTGGGAAATTGGATATTTTAACAAAATAATGTACTTTTTAAAAGGGTATATAAAATAAAAAGGAAATTTTCATAATTTTCTAATAGTCAAGGGCAATTTTAAAAATACCAAAAAAGCAAGACCAAATAAAAAATAAACAAATTATGTGTGATGTTTAAGTAACAGCATTGTTGCCATATAAAGACAAAATTACTGAATGTAATCAGTACCTTTGTCTGAAGATAGCCAAAATGTTGTAACTGAAACCACACATAATGTATTTATTTGTATTCGGTCTTGCTTACTTTTTTTTTTAATTATCCCTAGTACACGTGGTACAGGCCATGATAATCATGGTGGGTAGGTAGCGACTGCTTTTACTGTAAGCGCACCACATGTCTACACATGCGATACATTGCTACACATTGCTACCAGCTAAATGCATTTTTACTATGGTGTGATTTCCACATGATGGATCTGTAGACACATTATAATCTCTCCAGAGCTTAAGGTAGCAAACAGTACTTTCACAATATATAAAGATCAATGCCAAAAGCCAGAGTTATGATAGCATGTTGCAGTGTAATGTAGACCTGCAGGATGGGAAAAAGGCAATATTATTTCCGGACTATAATTTGGAAAGTATTATGAAACGTTAAAAATATAATCTTAACTTTTGAAGCATGAAAAAAATGCTAACTTGATTTGTATCAATTTAGTCTAAAAACAAACATTATGTAAAAGTAAGCCCCAATCGAAAGCATTTATTAGCTCTTACAGTGCCGCCCCAGCGGTAAAGTTTTTTTAATATTACATTTACTTAACAATATTCCATGTCTTGCTAACATAATTTTTTAAAATAATATGCATAAAATAATGTAATTCTAAAAATCATAAATGAAGCATCATTAAATTAAATGGGAGAGAAATGGTGTTCCAATTATTTTTTTTTTTGTTGTTGTAAAACTTTGACCTTAATATTTTTACAAATTCTTAATGTACATAACCCAAACCAAATTGTTTATAAATTCTGCAAACAAATATAATATTATAGAGTCATGAAAATACTAATGGTGTAAAATTCAAAACAGCAAAGTTATCCTGATAAATGCAATGAGCTATGATAAGGTGTGTTGCAGGCTAACAAAAGCCTTAATTGAACCAGAAATGTTGACACCATAAAAAAAAAATTCAAGAATAGAGTTATGTAAATGAATTAAATGTGAAAAAAATAAAATAAAGTAAAAAAAGCTTTATTGATAAAACTACAGTAGAGCAATAATGATAACATATATATATATATATTATTGACAAATTATGTATTTACAAAAGTCAAGCTTCCCAAAATCATTATATTCAAAGAAATCTCTTTCAAAATTGTCAAAATCTAGATCAAAGCCCCCTGATAAACAATATTGCGTATCTTGCTAAAAGTAGAACTAAAGACAAATAAAATTTTGGGCTGGAAACACGGGAGCGTGCTACATAGAGTTGCCCATGCGAGAAACAGGGAGACTCAAGATGCACACCAACTACTTGCAATGTTTGACCCTGAGATTTATTAATTGTCATATCAAAGGCAACCATAATTGGGAATTGCAAGCGTCCATACTTAAAAGGCGGATTATTTGGAATAATAGGTATTCTAGGAATAAGGACCTCTTCCCCTCGAAAAGAGCCAGTTAAAATTCGAGCTTGGAGAACATTAGTGCCCATTCGAGTGATGCATAATCTAGTGCCATTGCAGAGACGGGGTGGATCAAGGTTTCGTATTAAAATTACTGGCACACCAACTTTTAGTACAATTTTGTGTGAAGGTGTACCAGACACTTCCAGTGAATTTTAAAATTCAGGGGGATGCGACACAGATTCATCAGGTTCAACCATTGTATCAATTGATCTATAGATTTTGCTTTCACCTGGGATAAAATTTAATATTTCATTATTTATTTCTAGCACAGTGCTATTTTTGGGGGCTAAAATAGTGCGGGCACATAACCATTCTTCAGATAAATAGTTTACACATATATTAGGGAAAACCTTTTCATACAGACTTTCTGAGGATTCCACCACTTGGCAAAAAGTATTTTAAAACTGGATGTTGCCCTCGGAATCAGTTTTATGTTGCCCTTCTTCTATCTTTAAGAGTTCGTCTGCAAATTGTGCAGCAGTGATATCATTATTGAGTTGAACTCTCATGTTGACAGTGAGATGCATTTTCACAATATAGCTCCAAAGATAAGAAGACTTTAAACAGGCATTCAGCTCATCAGCAGGTGTACCTATAGTGACTACTGGAAGAGTCTGTCGGAAATCACCGGCCAAAAGCACCACAAAACCACCCATGGGTTGTGGATCATCACGGATATCCTGTAATGTCCGATCAAGGGCTTCCAAGGCAATTTTATGGGCCATGGTGCACTCATCCCAAACCAGCAACTTACAGCTACGTAAGAGTGAAGCTTTATCACTATTTTTTCGTATATTGCAAACAGCAGTCTGGCCCTCTGCAAAAGTCAGAGGTAATTTCAGCACTGAATGTGCAGTTCTTACGCCCGCAAGCAATGTCGCAGCTATCCCTGAGGAAGCAACAGCAATGGCAATATTTTGTTCCTTCCTAACCATTGCTAGTAGAAGATTCAAAAGAAATGTTTTACCTGTTCCCCCCGGCGCATCTAAAAATATAATTATGGGTTGTGACAAATTAATTTTTGCTAAAACAGCATCAAAAACTCTTCTTTGTTCTGGCAAGAGTTTGGGCATCATGGATGCAACATTGTCTTCAAGTTCTGCCGTATCATACGCAAGTTCTCTCAAAATGTCAGAATTGGTAACCACATTTCTCCTGGGTGCTCCTAAGCCTAATTCCTGCAGTTTCTTCCCACATATAGATACGACACGATCCTCAATATTACACAATGTTTCTTTATATATAAGATCATTATACCTGATGGAGGAATCTAGAAGTTGATAACGATGAAGAATATCACTTGCCATCTCATAATCCATAACTGCTGAGGGTTCGAAATTGTGCACGTAGAAATTAATATGGCAAACAATTGCCTTACTCTTATAGGAGCCTGACAAAGAATGGCCTCATCCATTGTGACAACCCAATGGTTATCATTCTCCAATAATCCAAGAGCTGCGCATGTTTCTCTAAATGTTTCGTATTGACTGCCATTTACAATCTTCAAATATGCGAAGGAAGGCGGTCCCTTGATGTTATGTAGTAACATACGTAAACAAAGGCATTCAAAGTTACTGACATGCACAGCGTAAACCCGTCCAATAGTGTCTGATCTTTTCACTCCAGGCCATCCTTCAACCAGCTTGCCTTGAACTCGCCTTCTCCATTCGTGGGCAGAAGAATTCCAAGTGTAGTATTGGGGAACATCTGGATAGAGCAGGGTCCTAGCAAAGGAATCAGTTTGGCACAATGAAAAAATTGCAGTCAGGTTTGTCCTTGGTGGATTACGCATTCGATGGTCAAGAGTGTTTTGATTGAAATATATCCGTTCTCCATTCTCAAGGTGCACAGCTAAATGGATAACAGCTGGATGGCCTTGGTGCAAAGGGAAGCTGAGAAGAAGCCAAACAGCTTCATTGCTGCTTATGTATCTGGCACACTGATACATTCGCACCTCATTTTGAGGATCAGGACCTCTACCTTCTCTGCGTAAATTAATAATAGCTTGATCACTGCCCTTATTAATATATTTGCAAATATATTTTATTGCCTTAACAGAACTACAGTTCTCAACATTGATATGCGCACAAAACATCTTCGATAGCAATAGAGAATAAGGCACCACCCAACGATTGTCAATTGTGACCTCTTCGCGTCCACGTATTTTAACCTTTGCAGTAAAGCCACCTGCTTCAGGTGCGCGTCACCTATATAAAGGATAACCATTCTCATTAGTCTGTGTTTCCAGCAAAAACTGTTTCGGATATTTTTTAGAACAGCTACTATTCTTCATACAGGGGGACACAGGGTTGTACTCACGGCAAGGCTCATGTATCATATTCTTAACCACAATGTTATACAATAGCGGGTCTTGAATAGGATCTGGAAACTCAGCACATATAACAGTGTCTATCTGAGTGGGACGGAGCTTATTTGCTAGCCAAACTAATATGTGCGCATGAGGAAGTCCCCTTTTCTGCCATTCAACAGAATACATCCACGCAACTGTTGCTCCATACAATTGTCCTTTTGTCAGAGCCCCAATAAATTTAAGTAATTTTTGCCGAAAAACCCGAGCTGTGATATCATGCCTATCCAGCTGTTTTTGTCCTGGTAGCAACGCTGCAGATAGCTCTTCCCAAGAGGGATTACTTGTGAAAGTAATAAAAAGATCTGGACGCCCGAATTGCCGAACATAACAAAAGGCATCCTGCGTATATTCTGCCAAATACCTGGGACTATTGACAAAACTTGATGGTAAAATGATCCTTTGACCCAAGCTATTAGGGTTAATATTTGCATCAGTTGACAGGGCATCGCGCAAATGAATATAACTCTCTGCGGGCTAGTTTCTCTGGTGCAGTGTAATATAGTGCAAACGTTCACTCTCTACCTTAGCATACATATCGACCAGGAATTGATGAAAGAGCTGGCCAAATTCAACAATTACATTTGGACTATTTCGGCGAACCATAATAAAATATCCATAAAAATCCATAGAAGACATTTTACTTGACAAAGGCTGTCTAGTGTTTGGGTCGATCTGAGGAATATGAAAAGAATATCCTTCTTGGCCTTTCCAGAATATTAAAGGATATTGAAGGGCATCATAAAAGCGATGTGTGTCGCTAACATGTTGAAGTACATTATCTCGCTTACGTAAAACAATGTCATGTGAACCATACAGATTACCAGCTAAGACAACCGCAAACTCATTAGCTGTAGGAGCATTATACCGTCTAGGATGTTGATCAGGAGGTGTCCGATCTGCATTTACAACAACTCTGCATGCGTCACTGGGGAGATTTTCAAGTGCAGTTGTAAACTGTTGAACCAGTAGATTGTGCTGGTGCAACATGCGTTGCAAACCCTGTACAATATAACGACGTACTCCCTGTATTTGCTGACATCGTTGATCAGTCTGAATATCATCATCATCATCATCATTGCCCATAAAATAGATCTGAAGAAATCTACTTGGCTGGTTCTCAGATGGCATAAGTGAACCTATTCTGTGGTAGACCTGGCCTTGGATAGAAAATGTGGTTGGAAAAGTAACAGAGTGGGTTTGGTTTTCAGCTCAAATTGATGTCATTTGAAAGCAGGAATTATATTTGCGAATATTACGCAAAAAAATGGACCGAATCAAAATTCTCTCCAGATAATAGGCTGCGAAGTGGCTCGGGAGGTAGGTCAATTAATGGCAAACGGACTTTCCCGTTTGAACAGCACATTCCAGAAGACTCATCTTTCCATCTTAAGGCAAAAGAATAATTAAAACCTGCATTTTCCATAGAAGATCAAACGCTGCCGAAAAAATTGTGTGTTCTAGTATTCCTCCGAGTAGAAGAATATCTCTCTGAATGCGCCTGTAAGCGAGAATGGATGGGATCAGGTGTCTCTAACGACCGCAGAGCGGCTTAACACGCTGACTGTTCACGCAATCTTCGAATATTCTGTGCTCTGGTTTCGCGCAGTCTGTAAGCACGCTGAACCCTAGAGCTATTGGAACGCTGAGAAAAATTGCTTCTCCGATGGCTTGGCATACCTATAAACATAAAGCATTAGTAAAAATAAGGATAATCGAAAAATGTAAAACATCAAGGGCTGAGAATGAAGAAAAATGAAAAAAATGGTGTATTAAAATAAGCTCGACTTATGACTAAGTCAAAAATGAAAAATACATAGAAATAATCTGAAATGAGGGGAAAATGCATAAAATTCAGTGAAGCGGAAAAAAAAATTGAAAACTTAAAACAACTGACAATAAAAAATCAAATGGAAGAAGACTTAAAAAAAGTATAATCTGCTGAAAAAATCTGCACAATAAATATGAATAGAACACATTCTGGCTCCCTCATTGGTCACATTGCTGATTGTACATTTCTTTACTTAAATTCAATTTCATCTATACAATTCAAAAATATTTTTGTACCATATAGATATATATGAGCAGTTATATATTATGAAGCAGATAAATATAAATCCTACCTAAACAAATGGCAGCAAAATAAAAATTTGAGCCTACCCTTAAAAGAAAGCAGTTACTAAAAATGCATTACAGCTGCTTACAATATAAATGCTAATAGGTATAAACCTATTACATGTAACAAACATATAGTAAAATATATGTAGCAAGTAATAAAGAAAAAACATGCTAAAAACATACAAAAAAATACATTGTTCTAAATCTCGATTTGTCTTTAAATATGAATATTCCTAATGAGAATCAAATAGTAAACCTTATCTTAAAAAATGTAGATGTTATATTGGCATTAATTGAAATTAAACGAAGCAAAAAGATATGAAAAAGATACGAAATAAACCATATTTTCAATCAATTAAATTAGAAAATATATTACTAAACAACTAAATAAAATCTTACCTTCTAAAAAGGAGAAAAAAGGTTATTCAAAATGCAATTTTAGCCTAAATGCAAACCAAAACCTCAGCTACCTACGCACTAAATTTCACAATACAGCTTTAATTAACCCAAGTTCCGGGGGCGTATAAATTTGATAACGATCGATTAATATTATTTCCAAAGAGTTTAAATAAATATATATAATCTTACCTTTTGAAAAATACAGCGTGTAAACAAGCATTCATAGTGTAAAATTATTAACCAATCAAATTCATTTATCGTCGCGACCAGTGCGGCGCCAAGCGGCAAAAGGCGGGAACTAATCCATTTTAGTTTAACATAAAAAAAAACACATTAATCTTGGTAGTTTTTTGAATAGCCTATATGTTAAACGAAATCTTCAGCTACCTACTAGCGAAATTTCATAATGATTGAGTCTGTAGATTTTGCGCAACGCGATAACAAACATCGATTTTGCATTTCATTTTTATAGATATAAGGAAGGAAAAGGAAATTCTAAATTGTGCCTTATCATGAATTTGGTCTTATTACCTTGAGTTTATAATATATAATTCAAATTGTGCCTTATCATGGATTTGGTCTTATTACCTTGTGTTTATAATCTATAATCCAAGTTGTGCCTTATCATGGATTTGGTCTTATTACCATGCGTTTATAATCTATAATCCAAATTGTGCCTTATAATGGATTTGGTCTTATTACCTTGTGTTTATAATCTATAATCCAATTTGTGCCTTATCATGGATTTGGTGTTATTACCTTGTGTTTATAATATATATATTCCAAATTGTGCCTTATCAAAGATTTGGTCTTATTACCGTGTATTTATAATCTACTAGCCGAATGACCCGTGCAACACCCGGGTTTTACCCGATTAAATGCTTTTATTCAAACACTATTCGTTACAATTATAAATTGGCGCCGTGGATGTCATTCTTGAATTCTCTAGACGAATGACCCGGCTTCGCCCGAAAACTAGCCCGAGTGCAATTTCTTTCATACTGAAAGTAAATCAATAATAAATAGTAGAAGTGCCATAGAATAGCAACACAGAAGTAACACATAAACCACAGGCAAAAAGTGTGTGTGATGGCAAAAATTGTATTATATTAGTGTTTAGGTATTTGATTTAATTATTCTTTGCAATGAATTTAGTTGTTTAAATAGATGGCAGCTTTTCCACCCAACCCCCGAGGTACACGCCCCAGCGCACTAACCCTTGAAATTGCCTGAGTTGAGTGAGTGACTACGATGGATCTTGACTGCGATGCCCATCTTCTCAGTAAAATAAAGAAAAAATAGGTTTATAAAAAATATTAATCCAAAATACTTGCATGTAAATATTTTTCTGTAAAAATAAAGAGCACATGGAAATTAGGCAGACATATGTGTTTGCTAGTGACTGCGACTGAATTTTAAACGATTTAAAAAAAGAGAGATAAAAAAAATAAAGGCCAGAAAAATAAAAAAATATATAAGAAAGTGATTATTTTCATACAGTAACGCTAAATGTGTAAAGTTTTTTTTTTTTTTGCATTGTGTGCACTTACCGTAACTTGACACGTGACTTAACGTGACAGAATTGATGACTCTGATACTTGTATATATGATTATGTTAGTATAATGAATTAGTCAATATTCCTATGGTCTCCAACGAAGAGGTGTGAATTGACTTTTTGAAAATATACATAATTATAAAGATAGAAGCTTCTATAGAAATAACTAAAATAAGCCGAAATAGCTCAGTTGGGAGAGCGATGACAGAATTGATGACTCTGATACTTGTATACACCTATCCCCCGATTTACACGGTACTTGTTTTACACATTTTCGCTTTTACACGGTTTTCCAAATATTTTTTTTTTGTTTTTATCGCAGTATACTAAATGCTACTGTGATTAAACAAATGCGCTGTGTACACATCTCACGAGGAATCCCGAGCTTATGTGCTGACTTACTGCACACGCACACTGTGTCTGTATTTCTTCGCATAAAAATTTCGCCAAAATTTATAATTTTCTATTTACACGTTTTTCTCAGGAATGTATCTACCCTGTAAATAGGGGGATAGGTGTATGTCGCAATATCGTTGCGGAATTTCTTGTTGTTGGATGAGAATGGTGTAGATTGTTGGAAGCGCAGTCGTTTGAGTGGAAGGTGAAGCATACAGTGGGGAATAACCAGGACACGTGATGGGGTTTTGAAAATAAAAGGCAACTGGTCGGAGGAAAGAAAGGCTTTGGAGAAGATGGAGCGGATCGTCTATTAACTATCTAATCACATGGCGGTGATTGACTTAGCTGATAAGGATGAACGGGGGAGGTCTCTAGAGCAGGTGTTACCTCGGTGGGAGCGAAGCGGCAACTGACAATTCTTGGTTCTCGATTTAACACGATAACCCTTCTTACTTCCCATTGGTGGAAAGGTGTGACGTGGCGGTTCCCTATTGGTCTACGTTACATCTTTATCCTAAAACATGTCCCAGCTTGACCAGGAAGTAATAGTTTGTTGAACCCAACTTTTTATTAGTTCCGCGATAATAAAACTGGGTATAATTTTGCTAATGATCGTGCTAACTTCTAAGCCTCTTTTCTAGGCCTTTCTGTCCTCCAATGTTACCTTGTTTTATTGAAACAAATCATACATTTTCATACATATATTGGATTAGGTTGGCATCTAACTATACAAATTATGACATGTATATGATTTTTAGATTTTTACTTACCGTAACTTGACACATGACGTAACGTGACAGAATTTAGTATGACTCTGATAACTGTATATATTAACTAGGCGAATGACCCAGGCAACGCCCGGGTTTTACCCAATTAAATGCTTTTATTCAAATACTATTCGTTACAATTATAAATTGGCGCCGTGGATATCATTCTTGTGAAACGTCCCGCTCCAAATTTTGTGTCTGAGAAACGATATTTTTATGAAGATATGATCTGGCTTTGTGTTTTCTACTCGAATGAATGTTTTTCTGTTACAATTTTGTTCCTGCATACGAAAAATGAACTGGCTTCACCCGTGGTCTCTGCTTTTTGGAATTTTTCCGAATATAATTTTGTATCTGATAATCAAATATGATACAGCAATATTGTCATAATAATTTTCTTGCTAAAAAAAAACAACTATTTTTGCCCAGAACCGGTCAATTTCAATTTTTCATGGTTAAAAATGCGACAAATATCTCTTCCATATTTTTTTCTATGTCCTGATAAAACACGCTTTACATGTACATTAGGTCAGCTGATATTACCTTCCATCTTCACCGCTAGAAGCGCTGCTTGCGAGCGAAAGAGCAAATTTGCAACACAAATTTGCAAATAACTCGAAGAATATTCGGGATAGAGACCTGAAATATTCAATATAAGTTTTTCCAGATTCTAATATACATACTGCTAAAATTTCAGTCATATTAGTTACGTATTTTACGTATATTACGTAAAAGCATTCCATTCACAAAATAAACGATGACAGAATTGATTACTCTGATACTTGTAGATTTTAATAATCCAAATTGTGCCTTATCATGGATTTGGTCTTATTATCTTGTGAATAAATTTAAATCTCCTTTAGATATCTGATATCTAAGTAAAACGTTAATGGAGATGAGTATCTTTTATTCTGGTCTTCTCAAGCTTTCGGGCTTGTCCGCCCTTCTACAGGAGAAACATATACTATATAACGAGAAAATATAACGCCGCTTGATGCTAAAACTATTATGATTCTATGTACATATATACATATATATATATATATACACTAGGATGTTTTTGCATATTATTTTTTACTTAAGATATGTTTTTTATTTGGTTAAAGTATTTACATATTTTACTATTGTTTGTTATATTTTATGAATTATCTTATAGGTTCGGAATTCTAATATTTAAGTTAGTTTTATAATGGTTATTGGCTATTGCATATAAGTTACTTATACTATTGTTGATATAATTAGCTGGTACTAGGATATATTGTGTTATATGTTTCGGGCAAATCTATTTTTCTATTGATGCTATTGTGTTTTCTGGATAATAAAGATTCGATTATAAGCCTTTGATATTTGCTGTTTATGTTATTGTAATGTATTATGGGTTCTTCTAATGCGAAAGTGTGGCCTGTTTCTTTGCAGTGTTGGAAAATTAGGGATCTATTGTCTTGATTTATTATGTTGCGTTTATGTTCATATATTCTATTGCTGACTCTCAAGCAGGATACCCAATTACCTTTATATTAAAACATTTTCACAAAAATATAACAATCAATAACCCAATAAACAAAACCACAGATATTTACAGAGCAATATGTTACATTCCATACTCACAAACAGCTACAACAATAGCCAACTACTTAAAAAACTTCGGCATCCAAACACATTACAGTAATTCCCCTAACATAGGCTCCACCATTAAAAATCCACTATCTAAAAATAATTCTAATATCATAAAACCCACTAACAAAAAAGAAGCAATATATTCCATAGAATGCAACAACTGCCAAGCCAAATACGTGGGGGAGACAGGAAGGAGAGTCAGCAATAGAATATATGAACATAAACGCAACATAATAAATCAAGACAATAGATCCCTAATTTTCCAACACTGCAAAGAAACAGGCCACACTTTCGCATTAGAAGAACCCATAATACATTACAATAACATAAACAGCAAATATCAAAGGCTTATAATCGAATCTTTATTATCCAGAAAACACAATAGCATCAATAGAAAAATAGATTTGCCCGAAACATATAACACAATATATCCTAGTACCAGCTAATTATATCAACAATAGTATAAGTAACTTATATGCAATAGCCAATAACCATTATAAAACTAACTTAAATATTAGAATTCCGAACCTATAAGATAATTCATAAAATATAACAAACAATAGTAAAATATGTAAATACTTTAACCAAATAAAAAACATATCTTAAGTAAAAAATAATATGCAAAAACATCCTAGTGTATATATATATATATATGTATATATGTACATAGAATCATAATAGTTTTAGCATCAAGGGGCGTTATATTTTCTCGTTATATAGTATATGTTTCTCCTGTAGAAGGGCGGACAAGCCCGAAAGCTTGAGAAGACCAGAATAAAAGATACTCATCTCCATAAACGTTTTACTTAGATATCTTATTATCTTGTATTTATATATATATATATATATATATATATATATATATATATATATATATATATATATATATATATAATTGAATGTCTCTCTGTCTGTATGTTTGTACTCTATAGATTCAAAAACCATACATCCAATCGCCGTGAAATTTTGAGATATTATTAGGTATATCCCTGCGAAAGTTTTTGAAAAATAATTTCTTGAATATCTTGAATATCCTTAGGGTTATTTGCAGATTTGTAGATTTAACCTACAAGCGTGCCCACATTGCGACGGAGATAACAAGCTTTTTATCAATAAGTTTTGTTATCATTAAGTTTATTATCTTAAAATTAAGATTTTCTACCTATTAATTGCGCACAAGTCAAAGTTATTTTATCATTTATCTACAACATATATATTGGGAGAATATATAGAATGGTGATTTTGTAATTTAGAAAATTAGGAAAGACAACATTCAGGATGACAGGGCAATTCATTTGAGACAAGAATAATGATAAAATTCCAAGGCAAGATACTATTCCTTTAACTTCCAATTCCCGAGGGAACCAATTAATATTGATTTTATTCAACTTATCGAGTAGTTTTCAAGGGACCCGGAAAAAATGTTCACTTTATCGAGAGATTCAAATTTACGAGTTTCAAATTATCAAAATATATCTATTATTTTTTTTATAAGTTCGTAGAGAATTGTTTTAACAAATGTTGGTTAGACAAATCTTTACTCGGGTAAAAACCGAGCGAAATTGGGTACATCCGCTAGTAATCTAAAAACCAAAGTTTGCCTTATCATGGATTTGGTCTCATTACCTTGTTTTTATTATCTATATATTTCAAATTGTCCTTATCATAGATTTGGTGTTATTACCTTGTGTTTATAATCTACTAGCCGAATGACCCGGGCAACGCCCATGTTTTACCCGATTGAATGTTTATATTCAAATACTATTTGTTGCAATTATAAATTGGCGCCTTAAATAGATGCATATATTAGTTAATAACTATAGCCTATGTGCTTTATCTGTCTATGTACTGTTGGCTTCCGTAGGCGTCTCTTACTGGGAAAAAGAAAGTGAGAATTCAATTTAGTTATTAACTAATACATGCATTTATTTAAGGAGCGACACGCTCCAACACAATAGTTACAAAAACCAAAAAGCGCGGGGGGGGGGGGGGGGGCAAAATCAAAAACAAAGTGTCTCGCGTAGTGGTGGCGTGATCGTAGCCAACCAATAGGAGAGCGCCATTCCAAAAAAAAAAAAGCAAACGGTGACAGAGATGAAGACATGACGCATGACGCTCGTAACTGTATATAGAACTAGACGAATGGCCCGGGCAACGCCCGGGTTTTACCCGAGTGCGTATATATTTTTAAAATGTTTTAATTAAAATACTATTCGTGACAATTATAAATTGGCGCCGTGGATGTCTCTTTTGTGAAACGTCCCGCCCCAAACTGTGTGTGTCTTGAAAATATAAAAATAAAAATGTGAACGGAAAAATATGTCCAGGGTAGCCTAGTGGTCATGGCATCTGCCCGGTAAGCGGAAGGTCGTGGGTTCGATTCCCATCCCTTGACACATTTTTTATTTTATCCATTCTGACCAAAATCTATCCGTGAACTTCACACAGTGAACTTCACACAGAGAGAATAAAGAAATATATAAGTAGATAATCCAAATTGTGCCTTATCACACACTATTTTTTTATTTGGCCTTATTACCTTGTGTTTATAATCTATGACGTAATGCCGGCGGCGCGCGCCCGTTGGCTGCCGGCGAGCACGTGACCTCCCTGTGCGCGCGCACCCGTGACAGAACCGGCCGGCCGGCCCATGACGGTCGTGACTATATATGTTGATAATAATAATAATATAATAATAATAATTATTATTATTATTATTATCATTAGATAATGATAATGATCATAATGATGATGCGCGCGCATCCGTGAACTACACACAGTGAACTTCACACAGACAGAATAAGGCAATTATATAAGTAGATAATCCAAATTGTGCCTTATCACACACTAATTTTTTTATTTGGCCTTATTAGCTTGTGTTTATAATCTATGACGTAATGCCGGCGGCGCGCGCCCGTTGGCTGCCGGCGAGCACGTGACCTCCCTGTGCGCGCGCATCCGTGACAGCGGCCGATGACATGGCACTGCTCAGTGAAACACACTTAAAACCATCTGTCGACCTCTCAAACTCAGAAACTATCAGACAATAAGAGACGATAGAATCGTTGGAAGGGGCGGTGGAACGGCAATAATTCTAAAAAACTATCTTAAATATAAAAAAGTGCTGATTCAAACATCTAACATGGAAAACACCACAATTCTAATGAAACCAGATGGAAGGGCAGTAGTGCAGATATCGTCAATCTATAAGAAACCCGATTTACCACTCCTGGAGGAAGATCTGAATCTCTTGTTAGAGAATAATCAATCAGTAATCGCTGCAGGAGACTGGAACTCCAAGCACCCTCTTTGGGGCTCAAGAACCTCCAATAATAGTGGAACCGTGCTTCATAATTTTTCCGAAAAAGAAAACCCGGACATTGTCGCACCTTCTTCACCCACGCACTACAGTCCTTTGGGTAATCCAGACTTTCTAGACCTCGCAATTCTTAGAAACATCCCCTGGACTTCGAGGATTAAGACCCTGGATGCCTTATCTTCAGATCACCTCCCAGTAATCCTAGAGCTGACCTGCCCGAAGGATGAATTCACGACTAGGGCTTGCCGACTCACTAACTGGGTACACTTCCAACAAGACTTAATTTCCAGTACGCCCCCTAGAGTACCCTTGAAAACGGAAGCCAATATTGACTCAGCAGTGATCATACTAAATGATAAAATCTACAACAGCTACTCGAAAAACACAGTTATATCATCCTCTTCATCAAAACAGAACCCCTCGACCAAGGCCTTGATATATATATATTGCGTATGATGTTCATTAGTGCTGTAAAGACCAGGATATCCTAAAGGATATTTGGTCATCAGTTGGTGATATCTGTCGATCAAAAGATCTAGCCCGAGGGCGCATGCCGGCCATCACCTTCCTCGGAAGAAGCCGCTCCTAACATGGAGGACAGACGCTTCATCAGCCGTTCCTAACATGGATGCAGACGCTGGAGTAGTTGTTGTTGGCTACAGCCTTTGGTTGATTACATGGCGGGCTGGACTCGCCATTTGACTCAGTGTCGTCATTGGGCTTTTGTGGCTTTTTGTAGAGGTACCAGTGCCACCTGATACCCCACCACGCCCTGGTAACACTGACGCTGCTTGTTCGCGACTGCTTATTTGACCAGTTGTCTGATCTTATTCGCAGCTAACCATCATATCTGATGGCCGTTCCCCTATAAGGCCTTGATAAAAGAAAAGAATAAAGCTCGCAAGAGATGGCAAGCAACCTGGGATCCAGCCCATAGAGCCATTTATTTAAACCTACAGGGAAAAGTTAACAAAGCCCTCAAATCCGACTCCACCGAGAACTGGAATCAATTCATACACAAGATTGAATCAAGCCCAAAGGACTTCTGGAGAAAAACAAAACCCATCAGGAAAAAAACGGAAAGGATCTCAAGCTTAGTAACGAACGGCAAAACCTTATTGACCGACAAATAAATCGGAAATGAACTTGCATAACACTTCTCCAACCAGTTCTCCAAGGAAAAAGAAGACCAACCAAATATTACTTATAATCACCAACAAGAAAAAATGCTCACAATGACGACACCAAATGAAGTCAAAGAAGTGATTAAATACTTAGCTAACCACAAAGCTCCTGGCCATGACAATATCACTCCGCAAATGGCCAAGAATCTTCCCATCAAATGGATTGTATTTCTAGCTGGAGTATTCAACGCCGCACTGCACTTGTGTTACTACCCCAAAGTCTGGAAGCATGCTATCATAATTCCAATTCCAAAAAAATCGGGTAAATCCCCTGAAGATCTAAGACTTATCAGCCTCCTCCCCACCATCGGCAAAATTTACGAA
Organism: Cordylochernes scorpioides; assembly: GCA_030710605.1. Lineage (NCBI taxonomy): Eukaryota > Metazoa > Arthropoda > Arachnida > Pseudoscorpiones > Chernetidae > Cordylochernes > Cordylochernes scorpioides. The sequence continues at coordinate 85,546,887 of CP092865.1, forward strand.
AGAATTATTTTACGTAGACTTCAGATGTACTTGGACAACTCTAACTTCATCATCCCGCAGCAATTCGGATTTAGAAGGGGGCATTCAACAACTCACCAACTCATTGCAGTTCTGGACTACATCCAGATAAGAAGATCCCACAAGGAAGTGGTAGGTGCTGTCTTTCTAGATTTTGCGAAAGCATTTGATAAAGTTTGGCATAATGGCCTTATAAAGAAACTCACAAAACACCAGTTTCCAAGTGACATTATCAATTTTATGCAGAATTATCTACAGGGCAGGACTTTTTCAGTCAAGTAAGGATATTTTATAACTGAACCAAAGCCAATCCAGACTGGAGTACCTCAAGGCTCTATCCTCGGACCCTACCTTTTCAATATTTACATTAATGACATCCCACTGCACTCTAAATGTAAACTTAAGCTCTTCGCAGATGACACAGCAATTTTATTTAACTCTAAATCAGTCAACCTATTGGTTACTCAGCTTCAGAATTACCTAAATGACATAATCAAATGGTGCGATGAGTGGAAACTAGACATTAACCCAACTAAGACTCAAGCAATACTTTTTCCCCCAAGAGATAACAAAAAATTCAAGCCACAAACCAACTTGACAGTAAACTCAAGCACTATTAGTTGGGCCGACCATGCCAAGTATCTTGGTGTCACTTTAGATTAGAAATTAAAATTTAACCTACATGTCAAAAACACCATAAGAAAGGCAAAGATAGCCAAAATATCTCTATCAAGCCTGCTCAATTTTAAAAGTAATTTAACAACAAAGCATAAATTCACGTTGTACAAAACCTGTATTCTACCCATCATCACGTACGCACTACCAGTCTGGGGCAAATATATCACACCTACGGATAAAAAAATAATAGATGCCTTCATGAGGATTTGCTTACGAACCACTATAGGAGCCCCATTCAATCTTTCAAACAAAATTCTCAAAGAAGATCTCAACCAGCCTAATCTAGAAGAGATTTATCAAGACTCTGCGACAAGACTATTCTCGCAATTTCAAAAATCATCAAATCCAACTATACAAGAAATTGTTCAAAATCAAGGTGACCTCAGCCACCGAATCCGACGACCTGGACCCAATGGCTAGCTGACAGCCAAACACCCAACAACTGCCCTCCTGTAAGGTTCCGGGGGCCACTCCAGCATTACAACTCGCCATGTGTAAATAATCTGGACAAGGTGACTCACGAGCTGTGCTCGAATGTAACACCTGCAAATTGAGATGAAATAAATAAATCTATATATATAAAAATGAATGTATGTCTGTTTGTCCTTTATGCCTGACCAAACCACTCATTGGATCGCCATGAAACTTTGGGAAGTTATTTAGTATAGTACTGGGAAGGTTTCTAGCAAATAAAATTTTTGAAATAACTTTTCGCCTAGATATAATCAAGATAAATATTCTAATTTATCTGTTATAATTCAACAATCTGCTCTAAATATTATCATGATGATACGATGATTTTGTAATGTAGAAAATTAGGAAAGACAAAATTCAGGATGACACGGCAATTTATTTGAGACAAGAATAATGATACAATTCCAAGGCAAGATACTATTCCTTTAACTTCCAATTACGGAGGGAACCAATTAATAATGATTTTATTCAACTTATCGAGTATTTTTCAAGGGACCGGGAAAAAATGTTCACTTTATCGAGAGATTCGTTAGACAAACCTTTACTCGGGTAAAATCCGGGCGAAGCCGGGAATATCCATTTCGTAGCTACACCGTCTCTCCAAGAGGCAGTCTTTTATTAAAGGTCTATTAGAGATTCTTTAATAGCAATTAGAATCTTCAATGAGAGACCACCAACAGGAGAAACAAGTTGATTAATGTTTTTAGGTGGTCTTTCTTAAGAGACTCTATTTACATATTTAAAATATGAAAAAATTAAAATATTTTAAAATTAAAATATTTTAAAATCAACATTTTCTTACTGTTACGTTTAATTACTGTTAATATCTATATATATAAAAATGAATGTATGTCTGTTTGTTTGTCCTTTATGCCTGACCAAACCACTCATTGGATCGCCATGAAACTTTGGGAAGTTATTTAGTATAGTACTGGGAAGGTTTCTAGCAAATAAAATTTTTGAAATAACTTTTCGCCTAGAAATAATCAAGATAATTATTCTAATTTATCTGTTATAATTCAACAATCTGCTCTAAATATTATCATGATGATACGATGATTTTGTAATGTAGAAAATTAGGAAAGACAAAATTCAGGATGACACGGCAATTTATTTGAGACAAGAATAATGATACAATTCAAAGGCAAGATACTATTCCTTTAACTTCCAATTACCGAGGGAACCAATTAATATTGATTTTATTCTACTTATCGAGTATTTTTTCAAGGGACCGGGAAAAAATGTTCACTTTATCGAGATATTCGTTAAACAAACCTTTACTCGGGTAAAACCCGGGCGAAGCCGGGTACATCCATACAAGAATAATGATACAATTCCAAGGCAAGATACTATTCCTTTAACTTCCAATTACCGAGGGAACCAATTAATATTGATTTTATTCAACTTATCGAGTATTTTTCAAGGGACCGGGAAAAAATGTTCACTTTATCGAGAGATTCGTTAGACAAACTTTTACTCGGGTAAAACCCGGGCGAAGCCGGGCGGGTCCGCTAGAAATAATCAAGATAATTATTCTAATTTATCTGTTATAATTCAACAATCTGCTCTAAATATTATCATGATGATACGATGATTTTGTAATGTAGAAAATTAGGAAAGACAAAATTCAGGATGACACGGCAATTTATTTGAGACAAGAATAATGATACAATTCAAAGGCAAGATACTATTCCTTTAACTTCCAATTACCGAGGGAACCAATTAATATTGATTTTATTCTACTTATCGAGTATTTTTTCAAGGGACCGGGAAAAAATGTTCACTTTATCGAGATATTCGTTAAACAAACCTTTACTCGGGTAAAACCCGGGCGAAGCCGGGTACATCCATACAAGAATAATGATACAATTCCAAGGCAAGATACTATTTCTTTAACTTCCAATTACCGAGGGAACCAATTAATATTGATTTTATTCAACTTATCGAGTATTTTTCAAGGGACCGGGAAAAAATGTTCACTTTATCGAGATATTCGTTAAACAAACCTTTACTCGGGTAAAACCCGGGCGAAGCCGGGTACATCCATACAAGAATAATGATACAATTCCAAGGCAAGATACTATTCCTTTAACTTCCAATTACCGAGGGAACCAATTAATATTGATTTTATTCAACTTGTCGAGTATTTTTCAAGGGACCGGGAAAAAAATGTTCACTTTATCGAGAGATTCGTTAGGCAAACTTTTACTCGGGTAAAACCCGGGCGAAGCCGGGCGGGTCCGCTAGTAAATAATAATATAATAATAATAATAATAATAATAATAATTATTATTATTATTATCATTAGATAATGATAATAATGATCATAATGATGATGCGCGCGCATCCGTGACAGAACCGGCCGGCCGGCCCATGACGGTCGTGACTATATATGTTGACTAGACGAATGGCCCGGGCAACGCCCGGGTTTTACCCGAGTGCGTATATATTTTTAAAATGTTTTAATTAAAATACTATTCGTTACAATTATAAATTGGCGCCGTGGATGTCTCTCTTGTGAAACGTCCCGCCCCAAACTGTGTGTGTCTTGAAAATATAAAAATAAAAATGTGAACGGAAAAATATGTCCAGGGTAGCCTAGTGGTCATGGCATCTGCCCGGTAAGCGGAAGGTCGTGGGTTCGATTCCCATCCCTTGACACTTTTTTTATTTTATCCATTCTGACCAAATATATCCGTGAACTTCACACAGTGAACTTCACACAGACAGAATGAGACAATTATATAAGTAGATAATCCAAATTGTGCCTTATCACACACTATTTTTTTATTTGGCCTTATTACCTTGTGTTTATAATCTATGACGTAATGCCGGCGGCGCGCGCCCGTTGGCTGCCGGCGAGCACGTGACCTCCCTGTGCGCGTGCATCCGTGACAGAGGCGGCCGATGAGGAATGAGGAAAGACGGTCGTGACTATATATATATAATAATAATAATATAATAATAATAATTATTATTATTATCATTAGATAATGATAATGATC